>JAZKJV010005584.1:600000-1026818 GCA_037367405.1 Ottelia alismoides | reverse complement strand
TAATCTTTCTAAAAATACAAAAAAAATGCATATGCATCATCTTTTCAAAATCCATAAAAAGTTCAAAATCTTTGAAAATTGCATCACAAAAATATTTTCTGCATTCCGCATAGCATTTGCATGGCATGCGCATTTTTCAGATTGAGTTTGATAGTTAAACAAGTCAGTAAAATCCAGAGATTGGAGCTTGATTGGACCTTAAAATCTACCTAATTAACATGAACCTTATAGGAGCTGGAATTGAGGTACTTCAGGTCTAGTTGACTTAATTCTTTGAGGATCATGGGATTTGGTTCAATGGATTCTTGACTACCTAAGTAGAGTATTTCGGTACACACGTACGACTATTGTTGATAATGACCTAACTTGGACACATGCACCTTTCACATGTCTCAACTTAGTTGGAATGGTGAGGGGATTCGATTTACCGATATGAGACGCACACAAGTGGAAACACTTGTCCTCCTCTAGGGAGGGAAGTGCACCCCAACCCGTCCAGTGATGAGGAATTCTAAAGACAGGAGAGAGTGGGTTGCAATAAAGCTTCAAAAGAGGGATAGTCTACTGGCTCAAGAGGAAAAACTCCTTTTGTTTGTATATAGTTTTCAAAAAAAACTCCAAAACAATGGATAGGCCTGTATAAAAATAAAATGCCTGCTGGAGTGTACATATATTGTATAATCAATAAGCAAGCTTGAGCATCAAAGTAAAATTATGTGAGCCTACAGCTGGATGACTTGACTACACTGGTCTTGCATCCTAGGATAGGTAGCTACACTGGCTACCGTCCATTCTTCTCTTCACCCCCTCCTCTTGAGCCGGTTGTTACTTGAACTTAGAAGGGAATACCCCGCTCCTCGAGGAAGGAGTTATTGGATTGGGGAATCATTGGGTTGTCATGCTGTAGAAGTCAGTCTCTTTATCATTTTAGTTGGGGAGAGCCACTATCACTTACACTGTACGAGTCAGATTCATAGTCGTATGGGTTTGCTTCTGAGTTGAAGTATTCTGACCTGGCTATTGAGGAGACTTGAGCAGAGTTTTGGGATTCTTGAAGGATGTTGGATTTCAAATCTGATTCCCATTAAGGTTCCGCCCGCACTAAAATTCCAAAGGTCCGACTTGAGTTCCAAACTTTGATTTTGTGAAGACAAGTTTGATAATTAACTTTAATCCATATTTCTTCCTTTTCTTTTCTTTGTTTTTCTTTTTCTGCACTTATTGCATTAGTGTTTGCTAGGGACTAGCAAAGGCAAGTATAGGGGGATGATGAATCCACATCTCATCTTCTTTATTCTATCATTTTGGCCTCATAAACCCTAATAAATGCATGTAAATACCCTTGTTTCCTACATTTTAGCATTCATGCATGTATGTGTAAATTGTGTATAAAATACTGTTTTTAAAGCCAAAATAAAAGAATAGAGAAAAAAGAAAAAGAATAAAATATTGTAAATATTTTATGACCCAAAACCCCGAGACCTAGGCATCTCGATGAATAGATCGACAAGGAATAAAGTAGGGGGAGATAAGGGCCAAATGACAATAAAAATCCCTTTTTGTTTAATTCATTCTTTATTCATTCTGGAGCCTATTTTTAGTTCCACTTTTCATATCTCAAATAAAGAAACTTTGTACATGAAAGTTGTAGATAATTAAATAAAGAAAAATACAAAATTGATTTCAGACAAAAAATTGATTTCAGACAAAAAGAATGTACATACAAAAAGTTATGATCTGAATAAGATTCCAGAATACCAACTTCCCAGACCTGTATCTCTCAAATAAAAACTCGAAATGTATCAAAATCACCTTTAATTGTATATAATTTTTAATAAGCTATTTAATGAAGTGGTTTCATATTTTGCGGACCTACGGTTTGAAAGTCAGGTTTTAGACCCCTATTGTATACTTGTATAGATTAAAATATTCATTTTATTTATTATTCATTATTTTTATAATTTCATATTTTTATAATTTTGTAAATATTATTTATAATATATGTGTGTATTAAAATAGGAATAAAAACACAAAGAAAATACAAAAATAAAATACTTGTATACAATACATAGGTATAATACCTATAAATATACTTTTACAGAATATACTTCTATTTATTTAAGTATACAAAACACTTCAGAAAAATAAAATAAAAATCTATTTATGTGTATAAAAATAATTTATAAATTTATAAAATAATAAACAAAAATAATAAAATATACAAAAATAAAAAAATATTATAATATATATATGTATACCTATATAGGCCGTAAAAGGTAACTTGTAATATTATACCTCGAAAAAATAAATAAAAATCATAATAAAATACTTTATAAAATAATAAGCATTTTTATTTAATAACCAAAAATTAATAAATTCATTTACTATTTTAAAATGAATTAACAAATCTTTTTGCAGGGTTTTTCCTTATTGATCCACGTGGACCAACCAGGAGGGTCCGAGAGTTGACCGCATGTCAACTCTCTGACCCGCCCCCTATTCCTTTGTCAGAACGTTGGTATTTGGCCAACTTCGCGGATTTGTAGAGGCGCAACCTTTCATCTTTTCACCACACACCCTTGATGACTTTTGTTCCTTTCCTCATAGACCGGTGATTCACGTCCTTATCTTTCCTTGGGCGTTGAATCGCTACGTCGCTCCAGGCGCCTCGAACTTCTCACCCACTTCGTCAACCCATCATATACACCCTCCTCCTCCATTTGAAAATTCGAACCCCTTTGACCCCATTTCTCTCAACTATTTTCGTGCTCCATCGCTAGGAGGAGGTGACAGATCCTCCAGGAGGCCGTTAGTTGGATCGAGGAGGCGACGAGGCGGCTCCACCACCTTCAGCGAAGCTTCGTCGTTGAGGTTTCTTCCTCAGGTGATTTCGCCTTCGAGGGCTTCATTTTTCTTCATTTTCTTTCACGTTTTTATTTTGCCGTATTCATAGGATCTTAATCCCACCTTCATCTTCGTGTTTAGTCCAGTCGATCACCAAAACGACCCCCCTCGCCGGATTTAGCTCCGGCCGTCCATAGTTTCATCGTCCCCCGCTTCCATTCGCTTCTCCAACTGTTGAGGCATTTTTCCCTTGATGGTGTGACCTTTCCTATGTAGGTCTGAGCGTCACAGCTGTAGCTGGAGTGGTTTTGGAGGTTCGCCTGAGGTTCTCGGAGCTCCAAAGCTCCGCCGTCTTTGTGCGAGCCCTCCGGTCAACGCCGGGGCCTTTTGGGAACTCTGGCCGCTAGAGGAAGCCTCCAGGAAGAGAACGCGCCATTTTACGAGCTTCAAGACCGCCGGAGGCTGGAGGAAGAGCTCGGGGAACTTCGCTACAGCCAAAGCTCCTCCTTGTTCATCCAGCGCCATCCTCAGTCGTCCGATCAAGGGCTGTCGTCCAGGCAAGCAGCCACCGTTAGATCCCCTCATCCCAGATACATTCGATCATCATCAGGGATCTAATCATTGCCATCAAAGCCGAACTGTCATCGACCGTTGGATCGTCGACACGTGTCAAGTGATATATCATCTGCAGTCGGATATGCATGCACTGGGTATTTTGCACCTTACCATCGCCATTTTGTGCATTTATTTATTAGTCAGGAACTTTCATTTGTAGTTTAATATTTTGTGTAATATTTGTGAAAACACCCCAGGGTTTCTCGTATTTGCACTTAGGTCCCTGTCCACGTCACCTCACGTGACTCGTACACGTGGGGGACGGGGTATTTTGGCCCTCGCACTTTATTGTATTTTGCACCTTTACTCTCACCATTTTGTGCATTTATTTATTAGTCAGGAACTTTCATTTGTAGTTTAATATTTTGTGTAATATTTGCAAAAACACCTCAGGGTTTCTTGTATTTGCACTTAGGTCCCTGTCCACGTCACCTCACGTGACTCGTGCACGTGGGGGACGGGGTATTTTGCATGGGGGCCCTCGCACTTTATTAGTCAGGAACTTTCATTTGTAGTTTAATATTTTGTGTAATATTTGCGAAAATACCCTTGGGTTTCTTGTATTTGTACTTAGGTCCCTGTCCACGTCACCTCACGTGACTCGTGCACGTGGGGGGACGGGGTATTTTGCACGGGGGCCCTCGCACTTTATTGTATTCCTGTTTAATCCTCAAACATTTGTATGCAGTTATATATTTTTGGCAAATTTTCAATATAGCCCCTCAGGTTTTTGTTACTTATCGTTCAGACCCTACCAAGCACGTGTTCGCCACGTGCGTCTGGTGGAAATTTTGCAGCGACGCCCTTGGGTGTTTGGCTATTTGTATTTAGTCCACGAAGTTTTTATTTCAAGTATATATTTTTGTGGAAAAATTGCAAGTTATTCACTAGACTTTTGCCTATTTACAAATATACCCCTACCAGGCTGAATTTTCTTTTTGTTTCCTTTATTTATTTCATGCATCTATAAAATCCTAAAAATTCCCAAAAAATTAGTATAGCTTCCTGTTTTGTTGCTCTTTAATGCCATATTTTTATTTTGCATTTTTGTTTTATTTTAACTTTTTATAAAAAATAAAAAACATGCATTTTCTTCATTGTTTACGTTTGAATATAACTAAAAAATATAAAAACCACTTTGAAAAATTACAAAAAAATTGTATTTTTGTTTATTTTTGTTTGTTGTTACCTTCAGACCAAAAATCATAAAAATACAAATAAAAACCCTAAAAATAGTAATACCCCTAAAATCTTTACAAAAATATTAAAAATTCCTAAAAATCTCTAAAAATCTATCTGTCCCCTAATTTTCTTGTTTTAGTACCTTTATTTAAAATCAATTTGGAGGACTTTGGCTTCTGTTTGATATTTTATTTCTCCATTTTAGTTTTAGTCATTTGTAGTTTATTCACTATTTTTAGTATTTTTGACATTAAAAATATCAAAAAATTAGCAAAAATCTAGAAAAATAAAAAAACATTAGAAAAATATAAAAAGTCTAAAAATATTTTATTTTCTGTATTTTGACTATTTTTACTTATTTTATAAATACATTATCTCTCTTTTCTTATTTTGTATAAATACTTTATTTTATTATTCAAAAAAAATATAAAAAGAAAATAAAAACAGAAAATTAAAAATCAAAATATAAAAATAAAAAATCAAAAATTAAATAAAAAATATAAAATTAAAATCCCACAAAAAATAACACTTGTATAGAAAAATACATCACACTCACTCTTGTGCATTGATTTTACCCGATTTATCCTGCTTGTTCCCTGTGTTCGACCTCTACATACTTGCTTCTATACACATCTTTTATGTATAGTTATAATAAATTTTAACTCCACACTTTGATTGCTTGATATTATTTGTGGGTTAATTGTTGACCGAACTCCGGATTTCTGAGCGATCAACACAGCGACTTTATTTCCGCCCTGTGTGAGACATATTTAGACCACTCGATTTTCCTCTTCATCAATGGGCATTGGTCTCTAACATTTCAGAGAATTCCACATGGATTTGATGTGGTATTTGCAATCTAGCTTGGTTGTCATGAATATGAGGTACCTCTGATCCTGAATGTCGGAGGAGGCTAAGATGGATGAATTCATACTAGGATGCATGAAATACGCGGCTATGCAAACATGCAAATATGGATCCGAGAAATTTTAAACGCCCATGCGAACATGTCATATGAGGTTTTTCGCATGTTCCGATGACACTACTAAACTTGTCAGCTTCTGAAGGAAAGAGATAGATTATCCAAAACATGACATTTAAAGGTAGACGAGTTTCTCCCTATTCTTCTATATTACCTAGGTCATAATGCGAAGAATAGGGCTCTTTGTGAGTACTTGATGAATCTGTGATTCATCACTCCAAAAGTTAAAAATAGAGCCTTGTTCCCGAGTAAATAGAGGCATATTTCCCTTTATAATGCATAAATAGCATTCATGCATGCATTCATAAAACATGCATCTTAGCACTACATTTGCATTAAATAAGAAGACAAAATCATTTGTAAAATATCCACTCATCAAAATAAGCTCTCCCTTATACTATGTACATCTTAGTTAATAATATAAGGAAGAAAGCTAGGAACCCCCTTTCGTAAAATAGCCAATAAAGCCCTAGAACCCCTGGATCATAAAATACCCATAGCTCCCTCATACAAACTCCAAAATAGGTTTACTCACTTTCAGAATAATACACATTAAAAGACCTTTAAAATGAGGCTAATTTCATCCAATTTGGAGTCGTATGAAAAAGTTGAGTTTTTGGGCCTCTATGTATACTACATATATGTATATTTGTATCCCTATATTTTTGTATCATATTTGACCTCATCTCCATCTTTGGTCAACATGAAACTTGTAGATCTCATCAAGATCTACAATTTTCATGTTTTGAGTTTTTCCAAATTTGGCCTCCTTCTCTCTCTACATTCATTTCTATTTTTAGCCACTCACAGCTGGCCACGTGGCGCCATCTGGTTGCGTCACGCGGCCCGCTACCCTTGCCCTAGCCGCCTCTGCTCTCAGCCATCGGATGGCCCTCTTAATCCAACGGCCAGTTGCGCTCCACGTATACCTTTCTTCTCCACCGTCTGATCACCTCCAGGGCCTCATCTGATCCGCCCGTTCGCGCCTCTTCTACAGCGCGCCACGTGGCGCATGTTGCGCCCTTCGATCACGCACTCCATCCTTTCATCGCAGCCGCCTATCCAACCTCACATCACGACCCTTCAATCATCCTCAGATCTAATCTCTGCCGCTCGTCAGCACCCTCTCCTCCACACGACGTTGGCGCTTTCAGTACCCTTAGATCGCATCTCCTTGACTTGATCTCAGCCACCCGCTCGCGCTGCGTCCCCATTGCGCCACGTGGTCACTCCACGTCCCTTGATCACCTCGCCTTGATCTAATCCCACCGCTCCATCCCGCCTTCTTCTCCGCCGTTGGATCACAAGATCCAACGGTGGAGACTTCGTCTCCTACCTCTGGAATCCCCCTCTCTCCCACGATCTCTACCTTGCGCCACACTCTCGCCCTTTCTATTCTTGGCCGCGCTCCAGCCACCGTCGATGACCACCAACACCTCCACGATCACCCCCACTCGTCCCTTATCTTCGCAAGCCACCTCACTACCGACGTCATCCACCGGAGACGCTCCATGAACCCCACTAACCTCACCTCTTCACCAGCCCGGCCGTCGACTTCTTCCTTTAAATTCTTGAGCACCGGCCAATTTCACACCCATCTGTCGCCCCCGAGAGGTACCTCGAGCTCGGAACTTCCGTTTGGTGACAGCAATCGATCAATTCCTCGAGCGAAGACCTGTCTTCTTCTCCGGCGAGATCCGCGGCGCCACCGCCGTGTCGCAGCCCTCCTCCGAGTAGCTGCTTGAGCTCAGGGCCTTACCGCCCCTTCGAGCGACGACCTGGAACTCAACTTCGAGCTCCAATTCCCAGGTAACCTCCTCCACCTTCGTTTGATCTTCGTTTCAATTTTTCCTTCAATTTCTCCCTTTTCATTCACCGTTCACCGTGATCTTCTCGCCTCGCTCTCACCTCAATGAGCTCCGCGACGGAGCTCCAACCTTTGTGGTACCCTTCACACCCGGCAACGGCGCCATTTTGATATCGCCTCCCGCACCCTTGGTTAATATCTCACGCTAAGTATAGGGGGGCGTGTATTTATTACATATATACTTTACCCATAGCTCGTACTTTCGCGTACTTCTTGTATATATTTTGCAATAATTATGGGTGGGTAAAAATTGGAAAATAAATTTATATACTTGTATAATACTTACAAACCTCTTGTAAAATGTTGTAAAATAGGAGGTATACCAATAAAAAATGAAAATAAAATAGGCTTCTTATTTACTCTTGCATATCATCTCTGCATCTAAAAAGAAAAGAAAAAGAGTCTTGCATTTTCATTCATCTTCATAGCATGACATCTGCATCTCATTTGCATATCTTGCATATGCAAGGTGAAAGGTTCTGAACCAAGTTATGAGTAGATATTGAGGATGGACTTGATTTGACCTTAATCCACTTAATTGAAGAGGACCCTTATAGGAACTGGAGTTAAGATTTCTCAGGTCAAGTGACTTAATTCTTTGAATCCGCAAGTCTATGTTCACATGCATACGTAGGATTCTTTTAGACAGTGACCTAACTTGGCAAGCACAATGCATGTAGCTCTTCATTGATGAGGTGGTGAGGAGGTAGAATCCTTTAGCTTGGAGTAGCACATGGGTGGAAACATCCGTCCTCCTCTAGGGAGGGTAGTGCATCTCAACCTAGTCTGGTGGTGTTGACATCTAAGGATGGGATGTTGTGGGTTGCAACAATGCTTCAAAAGAGGGATAGCCTACTGACTCAAGAGGAAAAACTCCTGATGTACATGCTGCACCTTGTATGAGTTTGAAAAAAAATGCAAAAACTCCAAATCAGACAGGTCCAAGTGAAAATAAAATACTGTCGGAGTCTGTATGTTAGCAAAGAAATGCAGCTGGATGACTTGGCTACACTAGTCAGGCATCCCGGGATAGGTAGCTACACTGGCTACCGTCCATTCTTTTCTCTATCCCCTCCTCTTGAGTTGGTCGCACTTGAACTTAGAAGGGAATACCCCGCTCCTCGAGGAAAGCGTTACTGGACCGGGTTATTGAGTTACCTTATTAGAGGAGGCTGGTTCCGAGTCATTTCTGATGTAGAGAGCTATATCTCACTTACACAGTACAAGTAAGAATCATAGTCATCAGAAATTTGCATTTGAGGATTTGTTCTGACCTGACTATTGAGGAGTCTTGAATAGAAGACTTGTGGAACTTGAAGTCTGTTAGGTCTTAAGTTAAGGTCCAAATAAGGTTCCACCACACAATTAATCCAAAGGTCGAGTCAAGCTCCATTTTAACTTTTGTTCATGACCTTGGTATGGAACCCAAAATCATTTCACTCTTGCATTTCATTTAGTTGCTCGGGGACGAGCAAGGTTTAAGTATAGGGGGTTGATGAATCTGTGATTCATCACTCCAAAAGTTAAAAATAGAGCCTTGTTCCTGAGTAAATAGAGGCATATTTCCCTTTATAATGCATAAATAGCATTCATGCATGCATTCATAAAACATGCATCTTAGCACTACATTTGCATTAAATAAGAAGCCAAAATCATTTGTAAAATATCCACTCATCAAAATAAGCTCTCCCTTATACTATGTACATCTTAGTTAATAATATAAGGAAGAAAGCCAGGAACCCCTTTTGTAAAATAGCCAATAAAGCCCTAGAACCCCTGGACCATAAAATACCCATAGCTCCCTCATACAAACTCCAAAATAGGTCTACTCACTTTCAGAATAATACACATTAAAAGACCTTTAAAATGAGACTAATTTCATCCAATTTGGAGCTCGTATGAAAAAGTTGAGTTTTTGGGCCTCTATGTATACTACATATATGTATATTTGTATCCCTATATTTCTGTATCATATTTGACCTCATCTTCATCTTTGGTCAACATGAAACTTGTAGATCTCATCAAGATCTACAACTTTCATTTTTTGAGTTTTTTCAGATTCGGTCTCCTTCTCTCTCTACATTCATTTCAATTTTCAGCCACTCACAGCTGGCCACGTGGCGCCATCTGGTTGAGCCACGTGGCCCGCTACCCTTGCCCTAGCCGCCTCTGCTCTCAGCAGTCAGATGGCCCTCTTAATCCAACGGCCAGTTGAGCTCCACGTATACCTTTCTTCTCCACCGTCTGATCACCTCCAGGGCCTCATCTGATCCGCCCGTTCTTGCCTCTTCCACAGCGCGCCACGTGGCGCATGTTGCGCCCTTCGATCACGCACTCCATCCGTTTATCGCAGCTGCCTATCCAACCTCACATCATGACCCTTCAATCATCCTCAGATCTAATCTCCGCCGCTCATCAGCGCCCTCTCCTCCACACGAAGCGTGGCACTTTCAGTACCCTTAGATCACATCTCCTTGACTTGATCTCAGCCACCTACTCGCGTTGCGTCCCCATTGTGCCACGTGGTCACTCCACGTCCCTTGATCACCTCACCTTGATCTAATCCTACCGCTCCATCCCGCCTTCTTCTCCGCCGTTGGATCACAAGATCCAACGATGGAGACTTCGTCTCCTGCCTCTGGAATCCCCCTCTCTCCCATGATCTCTACCTTGCGCCACACTCTCGCCCTTTCTATTCTTGGCTGCGCTCCAGCCACCGTCGACAACCACCAATACCTCCACGATCACCCCCACTCGTCCCTTATCTTCGCCAGCCACCTCACTACCCGCGTCGTCCACCGGAGACGCTCCACGAACCCCACTAACATCACCTCTTCACCAGCCCGACCGTCGACTTCTTCCTTTAAATTCTCGAGCACTGGCCAATTTCACACCCATCCGCCACCCTCGAGAGGTACCTTGAGCACGGAACATCCGTTTGGTGACAGAAATCGATCGATTCCTCGAGCGAAGACCGGTCTTCTTCTCCGGCGAGATCTGCGGCGCCACCGCCATGTCGCAGCCCTCCTCCGAGTAGCTGCTTGAGCTCAGGGCCTTATCGCCCCTTCGAGCGACGACCTGGAACTCGACTTCGAGCTCCAATTCCCAGGTAACCTCCTCCACCTTCGTTTGATCTTCATTTAAATTTTTCCTTCGATTTCTCCCTTTTCATTCGCCGTTCACCGTGATCTTCTCACCTCGCTCTCACCTCGCCGAGCTCCACGACGGAGCTCCAACCTTCGTGGTACCCTTCACACCCGGCAATGGTGCCATTTTGATATCGCCTCCCGCACCCTTGGTTAATAGCTCACGCTAAGTATAGGGGGCGTGTATATATTACATACATACTTTACCCATAGCTCGTACTTTCGCGTACTTCTTGTATATATTTTGCAATAATTACGGGTGTGTAAAAATTGGAAAAAAATTTTATATACTTGTATAATACTTATAAACCTCTTGTAAATTGTTGTAAAATAGGAGGTATACCAATAAAAAAATGAAAATAAAATAGGCTTCTTATTTACTCTTGCATATCATCTCTGCATCTAAAAAGAAAAGAAAAAGAGTCTTGCATTTTCATTCATCTTCATAGCATGCCATCTGCATCTCATCTGCATATCTTGCATATGCAAGGTGAAAAGCTAGTGGGTTCTGAACCGAGTTATGAGTAGATATTGAGGATGGACTTGATTTGACGTTAATCCACCTAATTTAAGAGGAACCTTATAGGAACTGGAGTTAAGATTTCTCAGGTCAAGTGACTTAATTCTTTGAGTCCGCAAGTCTATGTTCACATGTCATCTTGATTAGTCTAAGTAGAATATCTCGTGCATACACAGGATTCTTTTAGACAGTGACCTAACTTGGACATGCACAATGCATGTAGCTCTTCATTGATGAGGTGGTGAGGAGGTAGAATCCTTTAGCTTGGAGTAGCACACGGGTGGAAACATCCGTCCTCCTCTAGGGAGGGTAGTGCATCTCAACCTAGTCTGGTGGTGTTGACATCTAAGGAAGGGATGCTGTGGGTTGCAATAATGCTTCAAAAGAGGGATAGTCTACTGACTCAAGAGGAAAAACTCCTGATGTATATGTTGCACCTTGTATGAGTTTTGAAAAAAATGCAAAAACTCCAAAAAAATCAGACAGGTCCAAGTGAAAATAAAATACCTGTCGGAGTCTGTATATTAGCAAAGAAATGCAGCTGGATGACTTGGCTACACTGGTCAAGCATCCCGGGATAGGTAGCTACACTGGCTACCGTCCATTCTTTTCTCTATCCCCTCCTCTTGAGTTAGTCGCACTTGAACTTAGAAGGGAATACCCTGCTCCTCGAGGAAAGAGTTACTGGACCGGGTTATTGAGTTACCTTGTTAGAGGAGGCTGGTTCCGAGTCATTTCTGATGTGGAGAGCTATATCTCACTTACACAGTACAAGTAAGAATCATAGTCATCAGAAATTTGCATTTGAGGATTTGTTCTGACCTGACTATTGAGGAGTCTTGAATAGAAGACTTGTGGAACTTGAAGTCTGTTAGGTCTTAAGTTCAGGTCCAAATAAGGTTCCGCCACACAATTAATCCAATGGTCGAGTCAAGCTCCATTTTTAACTTTTGTTCATGACCTTGGTATGGAACCCAAAATCATTTCACTCTTGCATTTCATTTAGTTGCTCAGGGACGAGCAAGGTTTAAGTATAGGGGGTTGATGAATCTGTGATTCATCACTCCAAAAGTTAAAAATAAAGCCTTGTTCCTGAGTAAATAGAGGCATATTTCCCTTTATAATGCATAAATAGCATTCATGCATGCATTCATAAAACATGCATCTTTGCACTACATTTGCATTAAATAAGAAGCCAAAATCATTTGTAAAATATCCACTCATCAAAATAAGCTCTCCCTTATACTATGTACATCTTAGTTAATAATATAAGGAAGAAAGCCAGGAACCCCCTTTTGTAAAATAGCCAATAAAGACCTAGACCCCCTGGACCATAAAATACCCATAGCTCCCTCATACAAACTCCAAAATAGGTCTACTCACTTTCAGAATAATACACATTAAAAGACCTTTAAAATGAGACTAATTTCATCCAATTTGGAGCTCGTATGAAAAAGTTGGGTTTTTGGGCCTCTATGTATACTACATATATGTATATTTGTATCCCTATATTTTTGTATCATATTTGACCTCATCTCCGTCTTTGGTCAACATGAAACTTGTAGATCTCATCAAGATCTACAACTTTCATGTTTTGAGTTTTCCCAAATTCAGCATCCTTCTCTCTCTACATTCATTTCTATTTTCAGCCACTCACAGCTGGCCACGTGGCGCCATCTGGTTGCGCCACGCGGCCCGCTACCCTTGCCCTAGCCGCCTCTGCTCTCAGCCGTCGGATGGCCCTCTTAATCCAACGGCCAGTTGCGCTCCACGTATACCTTTCTTCTCCACCGTCTGATCACCTCCAGGGCCTCATCTGATCCGCTCGTTCGTGCCTCTTCCATAGCACGCCACGTGGCGCATGTTGCGCCCTTCGATCACGCACTCCATCCTTTCATCGCAGCCGCCTATCCAACCTCACATCACGACCCTTCAATCATCCACAGATCGAATCTCCGCCGCTCGTTAGCGCCCTCTCCTCCACATGACACGTGGCGCTTTCAGTACCCTTAGATCACATCTCCTTGACTTGATCTCAGCCACCCGCTCGCGCTGCGTCCCCATTGCGCCAGGTGGTCACTCCACGTCCCTTGATCACCTCGCCTTGATCTAATCCTACCGCTCCATCCCACCTTCTTCTCCGCCGTTTGATCACAAGATCCAACAGTGGAGACTTCGTCTCCTACCTCTGGAATCCCCCTCTCTCCCACGATCTCTACCTTGCGCCACACTCTCGCCCTTTCTATTCTTGGCCACGCTCCAGCCACCGTCGATGACCACCAACACCTCCACGATCACCCCCACTCGTCCCTTATCTTCGCTAGCCACCTCACTACCCACGTCGTCCACCGGAGATGCTCCACGAACCCCACTAACCTCACCTCTTCACCAGCCCGGCCGTCGACTTCGTCCTTTAAATTCTCGAGCACCAGCCAATTTCACACCCATCCGCCACCCCCGAGAGGTACCTCGAGCTCGGAACTTCCGTTTGGTGACAGCAATCGATCAATTCTTCGAGTGAAGACCGTCTTCTTCTCCGACGAGATCCGCGGCGCCACTGTCATGTCGCAGCCCTCCTCTGAGTAGCTGCTTGAGCTCAAGGCCTTACCGCCCCTTCGAGTGACGAGCTGGAACTCGACTTCGAGCTCCAAATCCCAGGCAACCTCCTCCACCTTCGTTTGATCTTCATTTCAATTTTTCCTTCGATTTCTCCCTTTTCATTTGCCGTTCACCGTTATCTTCTCACCTCACCGAGCTCCGCGACGGAGCTCCAACCTTTGCGGTACCCTTCACACCCTCCGACGATGCATTACACTTCCATCAGCTCCAGCTCCGTCACTTGGGCAGAGCACCATCGCCGAGCACCCTTTCAATCCGACTAGGCCTCGCCACTCCATCCTCACCTCTCCACTAGCACGCACGAGCTTCGGCTACACTCTTAACCCCTGCAGGTACCTCCAGTCATTGAGCGGAAGCTCATCGGTGCTCTTTTGGATGTTCGTCGCCACAGAGCTCTGACGCCCCTCTCCAGCTCCTGAGACCACCAGAGCCCTCGCCGCACCGCCGCGCTTCTTTTGGGATATCTCTGAGTCCCCGGAGAGCTTCACCGATACCTGGAGGGATGGGCGGAGCCAAGGCCTTGTCGCCTGAGCCTCGCCAACTCCTCCGCAGGTGGCGCAGGACCATTGAGGGAGAAGCCCTAGCTACCGTTCGATCATCTCGATCGAACGGTCGATTTCATGCCACGTCATCCATCATCCGGAGCTGCAGACAGCCGTAGGATCATCTGTGATCCCACGGACCGGAGTGAGCCACGTGTCCAACATCTGGAGCAACCCAGGAGCCGTTGGATCTTTCTGTGATCCAGCGGTCAGCATTCAGCCACGTCGCCCCCTTCCGCGGTTTCCTAGCACCGTTGGATCGATCCAGATCTGACGACCTCTGATCTCGCCACGCGTTAGCATCAACATCCTTTGGATCGATCTTGATCCAAAGGTCCGCAGCCAGCCACGACATCGGGTCCGAGCCTCTTCCCCGACCCAAGGCTCGGACCATCCGAGGCTACGCCGAGCCTTACTCCAGACCTCCAGGAGCACCCGAGCCAAGACCCGAGCCTCCGAAGCCGCCCGAGCCTAGGCCCCCACGTGAGGAGCACGTACGGCCTGGGTATTTTGCACAGAGGCCCTGGGAGCTTTTCAAAATTGTAGAAAGGTCCCTGTGAAGCGCCCCCACGTGAGGAGCGCGTGCCTAGTGGAGAAACTGCATTCCACCCCCAGCATTCTAGGTAATTGCATTTAAGTCCCTGTCAACATGTTTCTTTTTATGTAATTTTATTTTCTGTATTGCAAATACACCCCTGTCTTTGCGCGCATCCCTAGGTGTCATTTTGCATCATTTTGAAATTCTACAAATTGCATGTTTTTGAGTAACTTGTCCTCTATCTGTTGTGACACTTGTCACATTTTTGTAATTGTAGTAGATTTTTGAATTAACTAATTGGTTGATTTTTGTGATATTTTGCCTAGTTGGACCTTTTAATTGATAATTAATTTTCTGTGATTCCAAAAATTCTCAAAAAATCACAGTATCTTTAGGATAGTTAGCTCAACTTTGCATAAAAATTTCATGTCATTTGCACACATATCGAGGCCTAAATAAATTCTTTAGTGATTTCCTCAGTTTAATTTTAATAGGTTCACTTCACATTAAATTTAAAGTTTGTCAATTTTCCTAGATTCCTTATCATTAGATCTATCTAGGATAATTTTTGTTCCTGAAAAAAATATGATTTGATATTTATTAAAATTAAATTAGTGAAAATCACCCTGCAGTTTTGTTTAATTCACAGTAAATTCATTTAGTGTCGAAAAATTCCAAACAAATTAGGGTAGTAGCTTAGTTTCATCATAATTCATCATCTGGCCAATTTTCATAATTTTTGGACTTCATTTGATACCTTAATTGAATTAACTTTAAATTGGCTTGATTTTTGCATGTGTCTGCATAGAAAATAAAAAAGAACAAAAAAATTACTCCTCGAAAATCACACACTTGGAAATTTGCTAAAAATCTACCTAAGGAGATAGATGCCTCCCTGAGTTCGACCTTGAACTTCACCAAGTAAAAAAAATCTGCCGCTTGAAATTGACTCGAATCTAATTAAAAGTGGTTTTTGATATTCCCTCTCATATCCGACTGCAACAAACACTTATAATTAATTTGGATATTAATCTGACCAAATTAACCAAGGGTGCGGGAGGTGATATCAGTACTTTCAGCATTCAGGAGATACGATATCGAAGCATTTGAATGACATCCTTATGCGAGTTGTTTCGTTGCACAATGAAATGATATGTATGCCACCTGATGATTTCCTAATGCCTGAGGTCATCCGTATTAAACATAACTTCAATATGTACTTCAAGATAAGATTACCTAAATTATATACATTGACTTTATGAATCTTGAAAAGGTGGTACTAATTTTATCTACTTAGACATAGTAGGTCAATCCCCTGATTAATCAATGGGAAAATTTAAAAATAAAATAAAATGGTCTTTCATTATTTCATCTTAAGTTTGTAGTTATGGATGTTGGGTTTAGCGGTTTAGGGTTAATGTGGGTATGTAAGAGATGAATGTGGCTAATGTAAGAGATGGATGTGGCTTGTGTAAGGGAGTGTAGTTCTTGGTGATTGGTTATGTAAGTGGTGAATATAGCTCAAAATATCCTAATGGTGTAGGTTAAGCGATGGACCTTGAACGTGCTTGGATGTACAATTGTTTGGATCCTGATGGCTCTGTGAGCAAGATATTGCTACATGGTGTGGAAGGCTTCCTCACATTTGCTTATGCCTAGGGATTGGGGGTTATTGACAGATAGGGGAATATTATTTGTCCTTGCAAGAAGTACAATCTATAAAGAAGGCATCAAGGAGCATTGTTGTGTAAAACTTTTGTCAAAAGGGATTTGTCGATGATTATACAATATGGTATGTACATGTCCAGAAGATGCATTCCAATGATGAGACTTGTGGTAGTCTTGGGAATATGGTCACCCACATGGTTAGAGATGTGGCTGGACCTAGATTCAATCAGGCGCCTGAAGGAGAATGATGCAGAAGGTCAAAAATTTGAGTACATAAGGTAGAGGAGCCATTTTGGGCATGGTTTCCTTACCTTTTCCCAATTATCTATTATTGCTGAGTTATTTTCATTGAAGAATCAGTACAACATGACATATTCTAGTTTTGATGCTTGATCAAGTTGATAAAGAGAATGTTGCCTAAGCAAAATGAATTACTAGATAGTTTCTATAAGGTCAAGACAATGATGAGTAATTGGGGTTTGTCCGAGATCCAAATTGATGCATGCCATAATCACCGGATGTTATACTATGGAGAGCATCAAGATGCAACAAGCTGTCATGTTTGTGGAGAGGATCGTTAGAGGGATCATTTGAAGAAAATTGTCCCACAAAAAATACTATGGTTCTTTCCATTGACCCCACAGCTTTAGAAACTATATTATCGTAGGGAAACTACGAAGGAGATGACATGGCATGCTGAACATAGATATGATGGGACCATCGAGAATCCTTATGATTCCCAATGCTTGTGTGCATTGATGGATTCATCACCCAGATTTGTTGTAGAGAAGAGACATTTACTATACGGATTGTCGACTGAGGGGTTTAACCTGCATGGACGAAGTAAGGATTATTCCTATTCGCCCATCATTACAACGTTGAATAACATGCCATTGTGGTTATGTTTCTTGTCTGACCCATCTCGGTCAATTTTTGGATGTTTATCTATGACCTCTAATGGATGAGTTGAAGGATCTCTAGGAAATTGGTAAGGAGACTTATGATGCACTTCGAAGGGAAAATTTTCAAATGATAGTCAGACTCCTACGGATCATTAGTGATTTCCTAGTTTGTGGTATGGTATGTGGGTGGATGATGAATCGCTAATCGGCTAAGTTAATTATCACTCATTGTAATACAACCAATTAACTATTATTCAGAATTGAGTGATATCTCTGTGAACAATGACTCGGTTTAAATTATCCCGGATAAGTCCAGGGTCGAACACAAGGATACGAGCAATTAATTAAATTTATCTAAGTATTAAATAGATGATTAAATAGTGAATCTAGGTTAAGGAAAGTGCAAACAAAATGCAATGCATGATTCTTCAAAGATTTTTAAGCCAATATATTAGATTGAAACAATCATGATAATGCATTAAAAAGTACTATGCACAAACACACAAGTAAGATCCTGATGAATTGAACCAATAACTTAAGCAATGAATAAATAACTAATCCAATTAGAGATCCAACAAAGTTTCATGTACTGAGTTACACTGATGAGTTTCTTCTTAAACCCTTAAAATGCTCCATAATCCAATCACATTAGTTGGTTAATCATGAAATAATTATCAATAAATTAATTACTCTTCCTAATCAAAGTCAAGAGCTTCAAAGTTAATTAGGGTGTTGAGCAGGGCAATAATCAATAAAAGATCAATTTTTAACGTCAGAATTACAACAAGAGAGACAATATTTACTCTCTGAATTTGATGCGAGAGATAATTCAATTCAATAACTTAATAGAAGACATTAAATAGAATAAAATTACCTTCAAAGCGAGACCAATTTTATTAAATTTGAAGCTATGGATCACAAGATATTCAATGCATAATACATGGGCATAAATGAAAAAAGCTACAATAAAAACTCCATTTTTTATTAAAAGTAGGACCCTGATAGGGACTGATATGTAAATAGAAAAGTCGTCTGGATATTTATGCAATTTTACAAAGGGCAAGGACTTATCTGTAATTTTGGAAACGTGGTGGAGTTTTGTTATAGTTTTCCTGCACATGTGCTTCAGACACGTGATGTACGAGCCCAAGTGTAAGCCGAAGAAGGTGGCGAGGTTTCTCTACAAAATTTCCAGGAGGACACGTGCGTGGCACGCACGATCTTAGGCTTGGGGCACGTTGGAGGCTCAGGTATACGTGGATGCGTCTGGTGCTTCATGTGCGGCTCGACGGCTCTGGACCTAAGGATGCGAATTGTTTCTTCGATTCAGAAACATGGACTCTTCAGAGCTATAGGATGAGCACTGATGAAAAATAATCAAGCGATGCCTGCTTGTCTTGTTCTTCCCTCTCCTCTTTCGGCTGAGGAGTGACAGAGGTCTGGCAAAGGCCAATTGGTGTCTATGTGTTCCCCTCGCTTGATTGAATGTCCCTGTAGCTTCTCCTTAACCTGACAAATGTCATGAAGACTCGAGGATGAGGTGAAAATCTCTGCTGAAACCCGTCGATGAAGCACCTCCAACGTAGAAAGTGGAGATCAGATCAAAGAAACTCCCTCCGATTGGTGAAGAGTAGAATGTTCCTACATGGATTAGAGACTAAAAATAAACAAAAATGAGGGTTTATGGAGTGAAACAGAGGCTCATTGAAAGTCAAATGATTTTAGCCCTGAATGGGTTCTTCCTCTATTCAAGAAGAAGAAGGAGTTGAGGTGATCACTAAGATGGAGAAACGAATCGAGGATACAGAGGTGTACGCATGCAAGAGTGATGATAGACTATGGTGGGAGGTGATCTTAGATGGGGAGATATGTGACTAAGGTGTATACAAAAATAAGGAGAAATGAATGAAAAACAAAGATCGGACGTTTACCTAGAACGAGGATGAACGGAGGAAGATGAATCACATGGCCTAGACTTGGAGTTTGACATTCTGATCTTCACTTAAATTTCTAGGCCTCATAATTAAGCTCGAGCAGAGCCTAATGGAGGTCTGCAACATGGCTAATTCCCTGAGGATCTCGCCAGAGGTGGTTCTCCCCCTACGCTCTCTAATGATTGCTCTAACTTTCACTTAGGGAGGATTGGGCTCAGAGAAACCTCACATGAATGGTGGAGCCGAAGAAGGTGGTTGTCATTGGGGTTTTGATCATATGAAGGTGGTGGTTAGATAGTTCATGGAGGTGGTTTCAACCACCTCCAGAAAGGACACGTGATGGAGACATGATGAACCGAAGAACATGTGAGGACGAAGAGTTAATGGGGAAGGCAATGACGTTGGACAGAGGTAGTTTCCTCATGTGAGGAGGCTGGAGAAAATGGGAGAAGCTACTGTTGCGTGAAGTGACACGACTCTTGGGAATGGTGGTTGTAGGAGGAAGACAACACATGCGTTGTGGGATTGAAATCCAACATCCTTGAGATATGTGCTATGGTGCGATTCAGATGGCTTGATCACAAGATCAGGCAGCTATGAAGAGGTGGCTCGGATGGAATAGTTGTTATCTGATCAAGAAGATCAAATAGTTGAAAAGAAGAGCAGGAGATGCTTGGGGCGGGTGAGGTGGTGTGCTGTGATTGGGCCACGTGGCCCAATCAAAAAATAGATAAATATGAAAAATGAAGTAAAATTAGAAATAAACATCTAGAGTCAAAATTAGAAAAAAGTATTCAACATTATGTAGAACTCAAGATCTAAATAAATCATATATACATAGTAATATTTTTGCAAGAATTTTTAAAGTATTAAAAACACATATTGTAATTCTTTTATTATTTTTGGTATTTTGAATAATAACTGTTGTACAAATTATTATTTTCAAATTAATGTTATTTTTTTATATGATTTTTATGCTTAGAAAATACCTAAAATACTAGCACAAAATATAGATATATTTACAACACAAAACTAACTATTAAAAAATATTTAATATTAATTATTTACAAGGTATAAATTATTAATTAGGATTAATCTAATATAAATTAGATGGATTTGTTTAAGCGAGAGGGATAATAAATGTAAATTAAGATAATAAATCAAAGATTTATCAGTGGAGTACACACAGATTTCATAGTTGTCTGTATTATATGGAAGATATAAAGTTGTTCCAACATCAACGTCGTAAAAAGCCTTGCTTCTTTGACTGACATAGATAGTTCCTCCTGATGGATCACCCTTACATAAGGTAGAAAATGACATTAAAAAAGAATGCAATGGAATCATCATCATCACCACCTTGTCTGCCATGAGCATAACTGCACACTCAATTGTTACAGTTGACGATACATGGTGATGAAACACTTCACACTTTAGGGTAGATCATAACTAGACAAAGATGAGCATTTTTGGGGAGTTACAATATTAGTCAAAACTGCTTGTAGGCATAATCTAGATGTGATGTACATAGAAAGAATGTGTTCGATAATGTAGTTCACACGGTATTGGGCACTCTTGGGAGGACAAAATAAACAAAGAAAACATGAAGAGAACATATGTGCCTGTAAATATTTATCTTTGGTAGTACATGCGAATGGTTCTTTTTTCATGCCAAGTGCGAAATAGATGCTAAGCAAAGATCAAGTTAAGGAAATTTATGCATGGGACTTCGAACTAAGATTCCAAAATGGTTATGTTTTGAATATTTCGAAACTAGTTGATCAAAAAGCAAAGTTATTTTAAGGCTATGAAGAATCTCAATTATCATATTTTCTTGTGTCTGATTTGATCCTCAACAAGGAGTTGACGTAAACCGTTGTCATGATATAATTGAGGTGATTTTCGATAGATATGTATAAAAAATTGAGCCCTTTATCTTAGTTTCTCAGTTTGAGCAGATATGTTACATGTCTCAAGTAGGTAAAAAGTGAAAGAGATATGACCGCTTAACTGTATAAGAAGTATGGATCATGTTTACATTGATACATATTCTGTCTCAGAAGAAGGTCAAGTTTCGACAGGCTTATTGATTTACGAATGAGAACATCCATAACAAATTTCATTACTCCATGGGTAATGGGTTAGTGAATGCTAAGAACATCATCTCTTATTAAAACTTTATTTTTTATTCTCATTATTTTATTATTCAATGCTAATTTTCTAAATTGTATTCATTACATGGATGATGATCATGAGAGGAGGCAACTCTTCCCCGTGAGAGGCAGTTCTAGCAGACGTTGTGATTCTCGAGATGGTAGTCGATCGTCTCCATCCCACCATGAGGGTAATGAATATTTTGTATAAATTTCCCATATTTTAAATGCACATTATCGTTATTGTTTTATAAATATGTCTTTATATGTTTGTGTGTTGATTTCATTCTACAGTTGGTAGATCATGGGACCCACAAGTGAGTGCATTTGTTCAGTAGTGCATTTTAACTTCAGATGGAGGTGTTTGTGCACTTTCTTCAGTACGTGAGCCTATTCGATCCCGTCCATGCCCTTCCAATGGTCGTCATCCTACTCCATGGTATTTACCGATGATGAGAAGCCGACGCTAGATGTGGAGGATGTTTACTTATCCCCTGTCATGACTCGTCCTACCATCTCTCCAGCCATGGCCCCAGCCCGCGTCGCTTATTAGAGCTACTGTCTAATGGTTATCTCTTCTACAATGAATTTATACAATATACTTATACACTAAAGGATCAACATAGTGTAGCAAAGGAGCTGTGCAAGGCATGCAAGAGGTTCCAAGATTGTGAGAACTACCAGATGGACTCGTATGAGTCCTTCCGACGAGAAAAAGATCTTGGATGGTTTCTCTATGAGTAATTTTATCTATATATGTTTGATTATTCTTTACTCATATATGTTTGATAAAAATACTTATCAAATGTAAAACTTACAACATCTGCGTCAAGCACATTCGAGAGATGTTCTGTATCCCTTTGACTCACCTTGCTAGTAATAGGATTACATATATCATTTATAGGGCAAGAAAGTCTACATTAACCAAGCTAGATGGGGAGATTAATTGGGAGAGTGTGAATGAATTCTTCCATTTCGGTGCACCCTTGAGTGGTATTAAATATTAATTTACTCGTTGATATTTAATATAGTGTTTGACATCCTTATAATATCCGCTTCCAAACAGATGGAGTCGATATTGTGATCTCTTCCCTTCTAAGGATTTCAAGAGGCATTATATTATGGGAAGGGCCATATGAAACAAGAAATCAAATCTAATAGTGATGCCAGAGCTTCGGGGTAGTGACGACTAAATATGGTATGTATTCCTCACAATTTAGAGTATCACTAACTTCGATTCGATTGTTAGTTTCAATCATTGTGACAACATGCAGCAACACAACATGAGTTAACACTTAGGGATGGTAAGCGAAGGTCGACATGTGGGGCGATTAGTGGTTTCACACAAGAAGTCCATGTTGTGACGGTGAGTTATTCTTGGATGTTCACAATCTTTTTATTGTTGAGTAAAAACTTCAAGTGTATAATATTAAAAGGTAACTTTAACATGCATGGCCACTATGATGAGATTTTCAAGGAGAATTATGACTTTCTTGATGCTGAGGACCGCTCACTATTTAACACCAATGTCTCACAAGAAGTGGTTGATGGATGACATATTGGGCCTAACTGATGGTAATCCTTGGGGTGGTTCCACCCCAAATTCTCGTCGGAGTCTAGTTGCGGCACTGCAGATGCCACTGTTATATATGATCCACTACCATTGTAGTATACACAACTATCCGTGGTGCTTTGTCTAGACCCGGCACATATTAGTAAGATCTCTACCAATATTTAAAGTATTTTGAGTCTCATGAGTGGCATAGAGAACACATTCGATGTCTTAGAATTTCGGTTTGTTGATCGGTAATATTATATAGGTCATAGTTTATTTACATTGCATGATATTGTTACCATGTATTTTTAAAAATATAGGGGTACTCGTGGGGGTGCAAAGAAGGTTGTCAACCGTCATGATGATCAGAGTGACAAGGATGAGGACGAGGATGTCAATGAAGATGAGGATCAATAGAAGGTCGAGACGCAACGATCGGTTCATCGTGCAGTTGTCATTCGCGAGAGGGATGCTGAAGCATAGGAGAGTGCTGAGAGTGAGAGGCAAAGGCATAGACAGAAAGATAAGGAGAAGGGGATCCTTCGTAGATGGAAGAAATGAAGGATCTAGCACTCGCGGACATTACGATAGTATTCTTATAACTTAAAATTTAGTTTCCACAACTATTTGTCATTAACATTATGATTTTAAGGTGAGAATGTTCTTGTTATATACTTGTGTTGTGCGTATGTGAATGTGGATATAAGTTGAATGTGGACATACTTGTGATATAAGTTGAGAATATGCTTATGTGTGAATTCTATGTAATTATTATATTCTTGTACAAGTACAATTTTTGTATTCTTCTATATATATATATATAATAGCAAGGAAAGAGGGAACAGGTTGACGAAAATGAACCAGATGATGGTTTTTTTTGTTCTAGAATCATAAAAATGTGACTAATAAGTCCCTTATGTGGTCACATGTTCAGTATTTTTTAATATGTTGACAACAACAGTTACAAGCACATGGGACCATGGTGCTCGCATGTTACGACCACATTACGACCACATCGTGGTCGTAACCACATTTACAACCCCACACATGCGACCATACCACTTGTGATGACATGTAGTCGCATATGGCTAAAAGGATCACACTACGAGCATAATGTGAGCAGAATGGGACTACATTCATGCTCGCATTATCTGAAGTTTCTTGTAGTGATACATCTGAATAATTTATTTTACTGTACTAACTTTAGTTCACTTAAACTTTATGGTCTAGCTTTAAGTATCATAGAACACGAGAAATGAATTGTGATAAAGACTATCGAATTTGATTGTATGCATCTTGTAAGATTTTAATATCATTTCTATTTCATATTCTATATAAACAGCTATCATATTATGATTGGTTGTAATTGGACATATGGTATTGGTTCGACTCAAAGTTGGATGATTGATCTTGGCACATGAACTTCGACATCATATTCGGATTGACTTGAGGCGAGGTGTTATACCACCCTCATGTAGAAGATAATTGTAAATTATAAAGTACACTATGATTGTTCTTATTACAACTAGAGCAATTTCTGATTAGCAAGGCACTGAAACTATTGTTAACACTATAAATGTGTTATCAACACTTCCTTTTATCTTTGCATACATATGATTAAACAAGTCCAGTTGAAAAATAATCATTATTGATTCAATCTTTGTCGATCGAACACTAATAACATGATCTTAATCTCAACTTTCATCAATTTTCCCTTACTTGTTTTGTCTCGATCTTATATTTAATTAAGGACATAACACTTATCTCAAATCAGTACGCCCTATCTTAAATTAGTTATTTTACAACCGATAGATTATATATAAGTTTTCATAATATTATGTATGGCACCTGCATCTAATAGTGTTAAACTCTAAGATATGACATTATGGTATAATTCTAGAAACTTGTCTATATTAGTGTCACCATAATTGGCAAGATATCATCGAATTGGGAGTATGTTGAAGCCATTGTCAATCAACACCTAATGGATGGATGCATCATCTGTTGAACCCTGCTAACCTCTATAAACATATAAGAAAGATATGTATAATGAAGTTGAGAACGTGCATTCAATTATCTCTATTGATGTCGATCCTTGATTTATGTGATTCACTTGAAGGCATGATGGTCTCTATGTGTGTATGGTCTGTTACACCATCAACATTTAAAAAAGTGGATATCACTTCAAGTTATTAATATTATTTTATCTAAATAATCATGTTTGTCTATCTAAATGGTGTGCTCTAGTTCTCATTTTGCCATACAACCTAGAAAATATTTCTATACCCACTAATGGCCTAACTTGACGGTTCAAGTCTCTTTGCATCTCTTTATTTATTACTACATGACATGTGATATAAAGGAATACACCAAGCATTTCAGTGGAACATATAGCTTATGTAGGCTATATTCTACGACACTGCATTCTACAATGCTCTAGGGGATGTCCTTTGACGTCAAAACCTAGTTAGAGACATAAGGAGCGTATATTTATTGGACATGTATGATCATATACAAATTTATATTTAACATAATAATACCATGCTAACCTAAATATATGCTTTTCTATACAAGGATTCCCTTCACCCTATCCTTTTTAAATTATAAATGTTCTACATGAATTTCACATTAAGCATATTCTAGCTATGCATGTCTACCAAATTAATGACATATCAATCTATCCATATCTATTATTGCCGAAGGTTAATGATTAAAGGTATCATTAATGGAAAATCAGATAAGAATAATTAATAATACATAAGAACATTTAATAAATGCTTTCATAACTCAAGTACAAATTAATTAATATAATTTTCAAATCAACTACCTTCGTAATAAATATATAGAATCTGGGCTTAATTATTCAATGGATAGGGAATACATAGATAAAATATAATGCTAATTATAAAAAAATAAATATAAAAATATTAAAAAGATAAAAATATTCTATTTTGTAAATTTGATTATATTTAACTACATTTAAAAGTATAAAACCTTCTATATATACTATATATATTATATTACTTATATACTTATTATTATTACTTATAAATATATAATATATATTAACAAACTTTAAAAAAATTAAACGGATTATTCCTATATATACTTATATGGATTTAGTTATTATATATCTTATACATTTTTTATAATATCTATTTATTAATCATATATATTATATACTTAACAATAAAAAGAAATAAAATTTTGAAAATTAAAAGAAAATAAAATTTAAAATATATAAATATAAAAATATATAATAATTAAAAATCCATAAAAAAACTAATAATTAAAAATCCACAAAAATCAGAAAAGATAAAAGCACAAAACTAATTATTATTAGTTTTTATTAATTGCTAATAATTATACATATTCAGTTCGCTCTCAGTGGTTCGACCCCTATACTTTGTCACTATACACATATTTATAGGGTATAATAAATTTCAGCCTGCATCTTATTTATTGTTTTATCTATATAGTGGGTTGATTGTTGTTTTAGTTGATTGTTCACATTCCAAGTATCGCGAGAGCAGCCGCCATAACGATTGATAGATTTGACTTGTCGGGCACTGCATGCCATCCAAGACTGGGTGTTAGGAACCTCTATCCAATCTGACTAAACAAACACGTGATCCCGTTTTAATAAATTAGCAAAATAAGTATGTTAATTAATGCCTTTTTAAGATGATTTTGAATATTTTTTTCAATTACATAATTATATATGAATTACAATCATAAATACAAAATTTACAACTTTGATCTCATTTTTTATATATTTTTATTCATTTCTCACTAAAGAATTTATATGTCACAACTAAATAAATCAAAATTACAAATATTTTCTTTATTATTACCATACATTCTGTATAACAAAAAAGTATGAAAGTTACATAAGATTTATTATTATTTAATACTGAATGAGTCAAAATCATAAATCTCATATTTATTATTATAACTTCTACATAACAAATGAAAACTACTGAAGTTACGCATGCTATATTATTATTTATTATTGAATGAATCGATATTACAAACTCCTTCTTTATTGTTAGAAAATTCTGCATAATATGCGAAAGGGACATAAGTTACAGCTATTGTTATTTACTACTAAAGTAAAAGAATTACAAAATTCCTTCTTTATCATTACAACTTTTTATATAAGAAGCGAAAAGTACGAAAGTTACAGACAATGTTATTATTTACAGCTAAGTGAATCAAAATTACACTTTAATATTACAACTTCTGCACAAATTACATGCAAGAATTATTGAACCCAACACCTTTCCATCTACATCCATCCACAACCTATTTGACACCTTACCATTATCTCGAAGTACAACCAATCTTGGCGAAAAAAATCAGTAACATAACAATATTCCACCTTATTTCACTCGTCCTAATCAGGAGTTATCATTAAGCATCTAGTATAATCACAACTCCGATCGTTGTAGTTTATCAATGTAAAGAAGATTTGCAAGTACATCATATTCTTATAATGTGTGATATTTGATTCATTTTCGGAACCTCTCAGTATTTGTATTGCCTAATACTCGGATCACAGTATATCTTAAAAAAACATGCGCTTGAAAAATTAAGTATGATGTAATTTTTTAGGGATCACTCATCACAATTAGTGCATTGTTAGACACTGACTTCCTCTGGATGTACACCTTCTTTACTTGTTAGAGCATAGTAAATCTTCCCTGTATTTATGCAGTTTGAGTGACTTGCTCCTCTCGTCCTTTTCCTCGGGTCGTGGGTCCCACCAACATACCTAGAACTTAGCCGCGTGGCATCTCCTTTCCCTACACCCGTCCATACTTGGGGCTCCCACCCCCTTATCCCTCATCTACACTCTTCTCCCTCATCCCCTTCATTCAGTAAAAGCGATTCGCATGGCTGCGGATGCCTCCAAAGTGCCCTGACCAATCGTATGCATCCACGTATACATAAGCCACCCCTCGACAGCCGCTGCTTCTATATATTGCGCCCGGGGGGCCTCACATGCACACGCAGAGGCGAGGGAGAGGCGGAGAGGTAGAGAGAGCGAGAGAGGTGCGGTTTCCCCTTCCCTTCTCGCTTATATCGGATCTCTCTCCACCTCACCTCTCGTCTGCTCTCCCTTTTTTCTTACCAAACCCTCCGCCAAAGAAAGAGGGAGAAAAGAGAGACCCAAGCCAATATGTTCATCGAGAACTTCAAGGTCGAGAGCCCCAACGTCAGGTATGGCGAGAACGAGATCGAGACGGTCTACAGCTACGAGACTACCGAGCTCTCTCACGAGAACAGGAAGGGATCGTACCAGTGGATCGTCAAGCCCAAGACCGTCGTCTACAACTTCAAGACCGACACGCGCATCCCCAAACTCGGGTACCCATATTTTATCTCGCTTTCCCCCCTCATTTATTTGTGATTTTGATACGTGGGTCGATCTCGAAATCGAGATATGAGTGCCTCGAAGATCGTTTTGTGGGGTTTTTGTGATGCGCAAAAGCTTGGATTTTTCTGGGTTGGCAGGGTGATGCTCGTAGGTTGGGGTGGAAACAACGGATCTACGCTTACGGCAGCTGTTATTGCGAACAGAGAGTGAGTGGCAAATTTCGACTTCTGCTTCCTTTTTCCTGGTGATGGAAAATTTGGGGTTTTCTTTCCTAATATAGAGCAACGTTCTTGGAACATGCAGAGGGATCTCATGGGCAACCAAGGATGGTGTGCAGAGAGCCAACTACTTTGGGTCACTCACGCAGGCCTCGTCCATCAGAGTTGGATCCTACAATGGGGAAGAGATTTACGCCCCTTTTAAGAGCTTGCTCCCAATGGTATTCAACCTCTGCATGCGATGCTTGCTTCTGTATTTGTTTTGGATCTGGAGTTGTAATTGTGTTTTGTCTGGTTGTTTTGTAACAAGGTGAATCCTGATGATGTTGTGTTCGGTGGATGGGACATAAGTGACATGAACTTGGCAGATGCCATGTCAAGGGCCAAGGTCTTGGACATCGATCTGCAAAAGCAGCTGAGACCTTACATGGAGTCCATGATGCCGCTTCCTGGGATTTATGACCCTGATTTCATCGCGGCCAACCAGGGCTCTCGTGCCAACAATGTTTTGAAAGGGACCAAGAAGGAACAGGTGGAGCAGATCATCAAGGATATCAGGTACTGTGAATGCTTAAAAGTGTATGTAATTTTGATGATTTTGTAAAGATGTCTGACGAGATTATCTTCTGTGTGGTTCAGGGAGTTCAAGGAGAAGGAGAAGGTGGACAAGGTGGTTGTTCTGTGGACTGCCAATACAGAGAGGTACAGCGATGTGATCGTGGGTCTTAATGATACGGAGGAGAGCCTCTTGGCATCGCTTGAGAAGAATGAGGCGGAGATCTCCCCGTCAACGATGTTTGCGATTGCATGCGTGATGGAGAATGTCCCTTTCATCAATGGAAGCCCACAGAACACCTTTGTTCCTGGTTAGCAGTCATACTTTTGTTACTGAGCTAAAAACGTGGTTGGATTTTATGTTGGTTGTATATTTCAGCAAACACCTTCTGTGGTGAATGTTACAGGATTGATTGATATGGCCATAAGGAAGAACAGTTTGATCGGGGGAGATGACTTCAAGAGTGGACAGACGAAGATGAAATCGGTGTTGGTTGACTTCCTTGTTGGGGCAGGAATCAAGGTATTCAATATATTGTAGAAACTCCTTTTTTTTTAATTTAGAAATTGCTTTTCTTTGCTCTAATATTTGTCTAAGCAAATACGACCAGGGGTGGGTATATTTGGATTTTAACTCCTACATGCAACATACGATGATTAGAAAACTTTTGATTGATATCTAAATTAAGAATTGGTTGGGTTGACATGGAACCCTTTTGATGTCTTGCAGCCCACTTCTATTGTCAGCTACAATCACCTCGGAAACAATGACGGTATGAATCTCTCTGCCCCACAAACCTTCCGTTCCAAGGAGATCTCCAAGAGCAACGTTGTTGATGACATGGTTGCGAGCAATGGGATCCTTTACCAGCCAGGAGAGCACCCTGACCATGTTGTGGTGATTAAGGTAATTAGTTCAGTTGTCTCTGCTCGTGAGCTATTGTGCTTGCACATGTCCAAGGTATTTCAAGAAGTTGAAATTGTTCTTGTGCAGTATGTGCCATATGTAGGGGATAGCAAGCGGGCAATGGATGAGTACACATCTGAGATATTCATGGGTGGGAAGAGCACCATTGTTCTCCACAACACCTGTGAGGACTCGCTGTTGGCAGCACCCATCATACTGGACTTGGTCTTGCTGGCTGAGCTCAGCTCCAGGATTCAACTCAAGGCTGAGGGAGAGGTATGCATGTGCCACACAACTTATCTTTCGTTTTCTGATTGTTGCTTATTACTTGTTATTTCTCTTTTTCAGGATAAATTCCACTCCTTCCACCCTGTGGCCACCATCTTGAGCTACCTCACCAAGGCCCCTCTTGTAAGTTAAACCGTAATCTTTGTTTACGCTCTGTTTGGATTTCTATTTACTACTTGCATTTTCCGGCAATTATCGAGTTGGTAAATTATCCACCATGTCCTAACCGTGCTTCACTGATCGTGCACGGGAAGCTAGGTGGAAGAAATTTCCCTTTTATAAAAGTTACCATAACTGCCTGTTTTGTTGGGAAAAGAGAGTATTTGTTTCCAAAGTCCACCAATATGGGATGACAAGCTAATGATGTGCTTTGTAGTTGATCTAAAAGAAAGGATAGATAGTAAGCAAATGTAGTATCCCTTTGGTTTTGTTAATTTGAAAAAACACACTTTTCTTGCATGGTCAACGACAAACACTTTTTTCCTTCCTCTTTAGCAGAATCCAATTGGAAAGGCAGGTGTTCCTCAAAGACACTTTCCATAATTATCTGCTTTGTTGTGATAGAGATTTTGTTTCCTTTGAATCCACCTATTTGGGATGGTATGTGTGTTATAATGACCTAGGAAGGGAAAATCAACAAATATAATTCTTTATTTGGAACTTCTATAAAGCATACATTTTTCTTGCATGGTCAACGACAATTCATACTTTTCCTTCTTTTAAGCACACTTTCCCTTGGTTTTTAGTCACAGTCCCAACGGTTGATAGGTGGAAAACATTTCCTTTTAGTAACACTCAACATAATTGCTCATTTGTTGGGAAAGAGATCTTGTTTCCTTTCCATAATCCACCCATTTGGGAAGGGAAGGGAAAGGTGTTGGTATGTGTGCAATAATGAACTAGGAAGGGTAAGTAAGAAACATAGTTTCCCTGTTTTGGAATCTTAAAAAGTTTGTATTACTTTTCCTGCATGAGCAATTATGATTCAATCTTTCCATTGTTTCATGCCCCTGCCTTAAAAAGATAAATACGTGAAAGTTCTTAAAAACAGAAAATTCCTTACACAAGTTTATCTTCATACTGCAAAGCTTGTGTCAACGAGTCCCAGGGGGATCATCTTGTTTACTTTGATTTTTAACCAAGTTGGTTAACAAATCCCGCGATGAAAGTATTGATCACCCCCTGTCTATCTTCAAATAAATCAAGTTGGTTTATAGTAAGGCCCTTGATGACAACGAGTTTTGTGATTATACACACTGAAAATACTATACCAGGTTAGATATGAGAATTTTGTTGGATCGTGATAGGGTTATTTTTCTTTAGATGGTCTTATGCTTGAATTATTGAAGATGGAATCAAAAGCTGGACATTAGTGACAATAGTGTTAAGTATAAGAGAATTGTAACCTTTCGGGGTAGTTGTATATTTTTGTATTCCTATGTACCTTAATTATAGTGTTTCCTTGTATTTTGAGGGCAATGGTTTATTCTCAGTGTCATTATCAATAGTTTGGAAGTGCATGTTGGCCATTGAAATGGTACCACAAACCAACAAAAGGAAGCCGCGAGTCGTGACCACATGAATTGACGAGAGAGAACTTGTGCTTATGCATTTTCTATTGGTTATCTCAGTTCATACTCGAACAACTTACCGTAGAGAAGTTTTTTTAAGCAGAAACAAATTAAGGTCTGTATCATTGCAGTCAGTCTTCGCAAAATAATATCAAGCATCTGAATGAGTAGATATGCGGGTCTCAATGTCTACCATGTCTGTTGTATGTTTCATGTAATTCTTAATTATTTTATTGGTAAAATCTCTGGTACATAGGCAGATAAGGGGCAGCACGAGATTCCCATCCCACTTGTTTCTGTCTGGTAGTCGATCTAACAGATGTAACCAAGTAACAGTTCTGAGTTCTGAGCCAGTTGTTCATATGGACTTGTGGACATGCGTGATGCATCCATTGCCATTAAATTTTGGGCCCCGGAGCATTAAATATTTTGTCACCTCTCTTCCATTTGTCTTGGAAAGCACCTTCTAGACAGCCACCTTTCGCTATCTTTTACCTTTTATAATCTTGATATGCATGTCAGGAGTCTGTAGCCGAAGGTGTAGGATTTATTTGGTTATAAGAAGAGGTTATATCAATATATCTTCTTCTTTTTCTTTTTTCCAAATATTGGTTTTAATATATTTGTTAATGGGTGATATGAACAGGTCCCACCTGGTACTCCAGTGGTGAATGCTCTCTCAAAGCAGAGGGCCATGCTTGAGAACATCCTGAGGGCCTGTGTTGGTTTGGCCCCTGAGAACAACATGATCCTTGAGTACAAGTAATGTAACTCGCCCATGGTCGCAAATCCCGCTGCCTCCTTTCAGGTAGAAGACCTTTTTTTTCTCCTTCCCAACTTTCCTTCTCCTTTCCTATAAACAGTTTACTCTGGTGAGAGATGGATGGAATGTGATGAAAAACAAGGAACAAAATTCTTGTGTCGGTCAAGTGGAATGTGAAGCATTTTATTGAGTATTAGTGGTCTGGTTTTAGCATCTTTGTATGAAATTAAGCTTTTGTTCTTCGGCAACCATTGAGTCGTATGATACTATGATGGGGGCGATCTATCTTCAAATGTGTTTTTGCTGCTGTTATTATATGTTGTTATTTGATGTGAATCATTTGGCCTTTTTTTGTAAGTGGTGATCGCAGTCTAAGCTTAATCCAATTACTTCGGTGGTTTTTGCTGTTGTGGAATGGTTTGACCCGGATTGTCTTAAAATGTACGTGGATATGAATTTAGTCATTGGTTCTTAGGGAATGAGCATTTTTCTTACATTTGTGCCTTTCGAGTTTTTTCCAAAAACTTAGCAGCAGTGTCCTTCCATAAGTGTAATATAGTTCAAAAAATAAAGGGGTTTATGTTAAAATCTCGAAAAATAACTTTGGATAAGCACGAATGTTTATATTATTAAAAACTAATTTAGAGCAAGTATCATTTTGCAACGAGTAATATGCATCATATGTAAATAGAATGATAATCAAATCACACTCAAGAGTAAACGCAAGACAATAATCCAACTAGGTATTGAGCAGAGGTCGTAAATGGACAGATATGAATATGGAAATAGGTGTTTTTTAAATACAGATATGGATATGGACGGGATATTAAAATATTCTATCATTAAACTATACTATCATATCCTTAAAAGTGGAAGGAATATTGATTGCATACAAATGATACTAGAAATGTTGTATACGTTAATATAAATATAAATACGTGTATTGGAAAAATTTCCGGAAATAATACTAGAAATGTTGTATAGGTTAATAGAGGGGAAAAGGGAAGCTACACCGGGATGCAACCCTCAAGTTACATCCGATCATTGTTCCAAAATAAACATTCCTAATATGCCTATCGAGATAGTCCTCAAGTTACATCCGATCATTGTTCCAAAATAAACATTCCTAATATGCCTATCGAGATAGTGTTGATGGAGGTGATAGGCATGAGACAATGACGATATATGGTATTTAATTTCTCATATGTTTCATTTTAAAAACACAAAAAATCATTGCAAAAATGGTTGGGTGCAGCTAGTTGGTTACATTCGTAGGAGCAGCTTCCCCAACCCTTTAATAAAATATACCAAATATGCTTATATGATAATCATATGGTATAATGGACATTTAGAGGAGCCCAACCTCGCTACTTCCACTTTAATTTTTTTATTTCATTAGGTATAATATGAAAATATCTAAGAAGATTTAGTCATGATAGGATGTTATTCAAATTTTGTATGAAAAAAAGATTCCTACTTTGTCATTAATTCTCATAAGTTAAAATTTGATAGGTTTGATGGATGGGATACAATTCTCAAATAGAGTTGAAATTTGAATGAAAACATGATGTCTTATAGTGTTCTAAATACCTTAGGGTATTTTCAAAAAATACTTTAAGAAATAAGAGAAATAAGAATGATGGTAGTCGAGTTAGCTCCCCTTTGGAGGTAGCCTCATCTAATCATAATAATATCAAGTATGGTGAACAAGTTATAAAATCATGTCATATATGGTTAAAAGTAAATCTACAACTATAGTTTGAAATGAAAATGGATACATATATGGATGTTTGTGGATATCAAAGCGACATCCATATTTGTTCCATTTCAAAACAGTTAGGGATACATATGTTAAAATATGTATAAAACGAACACGTTGGTAGTTCGGATATGATTATATCCCTATCTGTTTGCATCTTTATTTCTGAGAGATTTTTTTCTTTCAGTGATCATACACTTGTAAAATTACATGCACCTTGGTGCAAGCTCCCAATCCTCATATATATATATATATATATATATATATATATATATATATAGGGAAAAGGGAGCCTACACCCATGTGTAGGTAACTTACCTACACCCAACTCTTTTTCCCTCAAATTTTTTTATTTTTTTGAATTAAATCCTTGGGGAATTTAGATCACAATATATCACCATATCGTCATTCAAATTTCAACTTATTTTGAGACTTCTAACTTATCCATCATAACAGTCAAATTTTAACGGTCTGAGATTTGCTGAAATCGGCCCCTTCCGATGGAGCTGTTACGAATGTCTGTTTTACATGAAATTTGAAACACATATTCCATTTAATATTCTAAGTAAATCTCCTAAAGATCCATTTCAAAAAAAATCAAAAAAATTAAGAAACAAGAGGTGGGTGTAGGTAAGTTACCTACACATGGGTGTAGGCTCCCCAATCCCATATATATATATATATATATATATATATATATATATATATATAGACAGAGAGAGAGAGAGAGAATTGAGTATGCAACCTGGTGCATGTAATTTTACATGCATCGGAGCTTATATCTCCCATATTTTTTTATTTTTTGGAAAAATATCACCGTGTATATTCATCTATATATCCCTCTAATATGCCATTCGAATTTCGTCAGAAACAGAGACTTCCATGCCCTCCATCTATAGCATGTCGATTACAGCAATTTTAAGTCCGTTAGAATTATCTGTTCTAGATGGAGGGCATAGGAGTCTTTGTTTCTGACGAAATTCAAATGACATATTGGAGGGATATATAGATGAATATATACAGTGATATTTTCCCAAAAAATAAAAAATGTGGGAGATATAAGCACCGGTGCATGTAAAATTACATGCACCAGGGTGCATACTCCCTTCTCTCTCTCTCTCTATATATATATATATGGGTAAAATGGGGCTGCTCCCTGGGAGTAGCCAACTTGGCTACTCCACCCCTATTTTTTCCTCATTTTTTTATTTCTTTGGAAAATAAAAATTTGTATATTCATCACTATATCCTTCTAACATTCTATTAAAATTTCGTCAGAAACAGAGACTCTTAGGCCCTCCATCCAGATGTCATTTTTTTTAACGGTCGCAGGATTTTTTAAATTGACCTCGTTTGGATAGAGGCCGTAGGAGTCTCTGTTTCTGACGAAATTTTAATAGAATGTTAGAGGGATATAGTGATGAATTTACAAATTTTTATTTTCCAAAGAAATAAAAAAATGAGGGAAAAATAGGGGTAGGAGTAGCCAAGTTGGCTACTCCCAGGGGGCAGCCCCATTTAACCCTATATATATATATATATATATATATATATATGGGAAAAGGGATGCTGAGCCCCATGTGCAGCTATCTTGCTGCACCCGGCTCCCTAACCGTTGGATGAAAAATACCTCCGCTGTTGGATGAAGGGCCTCCTCCGTTCTCCTGCTCGCATTCCTCCCAAACCCTTCCTCCATTCCCAACTGGTCAATTCCCCCCGTCTGCACGGTGCATATCCCCTCTTCCTCATGAGCCCTATCTGTGAGCCCAGTCCCTTGCACGATTGCCATCCCCCTCCACAACGTCTCCCCCTCTCCCTCGTGATCCCTAGTTGTGACCACGATCTCTCGCAAGGTCGTCATCCCCTGCATGGTGCTGATCGAGGAGGTAGAGCTTCCCCATGAGTCGGCTTCCTGCATTGGGCACGATCAGCTCTCCACTGAACCCTCAAATTTGGCACTACACCGTGTAATACGCGTTTTGTACACTATACCTTTGAATGTTATCAAGTGTTATTTCAAGGAAATATTGGATTGATAGTGATCATACTTTACAGATACCATAATCAATAAATTCGCCTTGATGCAATGATTTCATTGAAACTTGTTGTGTTTATATCAGAGACCATCTTATATAAAAATGGACTTCAAAAGGTTCTCTGAATTATGTAGCACCTCAAAACATAGTACCCCATCTAGTAATCTGGAATTTTGGTAGTATCTTATAAGTAGTAGAAGCCACTAAAGCGTCATTAGCATAGATTTACACCCATTAGCCATAATCACATCATTAAGATTAATTAAGCATGATTAGTGCTAATTACACGTCATTAGTGATAATTAAGCGTCATTAGCATAGATTTACACTCATTAGCCATAATCACATCATTAAGATTAATTAAACATGATTAGTATTAATTACCTGTCATTAGTGATAATTAAGCGTCATTAGCATAGATTTATACTCATTAGCCATAATCACATCATTAAGATTAATTAAGCATGATTAGTGCTAATTACCCGTCGTTAGTGATAATTAAGCGTCATTAGCAAAAGTAGGACACATGGAGAGGAAATCATGGGACACATGTCGTTATATAGTCAAGACAAGTGTCAAAAACTCATTAGTGCCACGTGTCATCATCCTAAGACTAGCACGTGTCATGGTGAAGCCAAACCTTGCTTGGGCAACAAGTTATCTCGTGGATAAGCCTAGCCTCTTACTTGGGCAACAAGTTTTCTCATGAATAAGACATGTGGCAGGCCATGTGTCGTCATACATGGAAGAAAGGCAACATGTGGCTTAGAGGCTCCCTTACATGTTGAAACATGTCACACATGTAAAGGGGGTGGAGGCCTATAAATACCCATGACCCCCCATACTCCTCCTCACTTCATCCTACGCCCATCTCTCCACCTTAGAGCCGCAAGGCCGCCGAGGTTGCGGGAGGAGCACGAGAGGAGCCACGGCGAAGCCCTGTCGGTGATCGAGAGCGTTTTTGAAGCCGTAACGAAGTTCTGTCCGCGCCAAGCCGTAGTATTCAATCTAAGACGGCTATCGAGGAGGTTTTCACTAAAGAAACGTTTTCGACCCAAGTTAGACAACAATCAGGTGAGGGATTCTCAAGCGCTATTTTAAAGCATTAGTCTTTCGCTTTTATGCATGTTTATGATAATAAGTATGCAATCGTATTTTCTAAAGCTTTTACGCATGAATTACAAGTACCATACAGTTAATATGAAATCAGGGCTTTAGAACGTATTTCAGACGTCGTTTCATGTGTTTTTATCATGATGACACGTTTTCAAGCATAAAATTCGTTGTGGAACAGAAAGCATAAGTCCACTTCTTAGATATGAGTTTTTATGTGAAGAATTATGTTTTCATGGTTACTACTCATTACGGATCGATTTTCAAGTTCTTAACAAGTTCTACTTGTCAGAATATGTATGTTAGGTCAAGAGTGTTTTATGTTCATCATTTAATCGTTATGAGCTTGAATTAGCAAAAGTATGGTTTATTAATGGCAAGAAAAGAATCAGAATCAGAAGATAAGCACCACAGTAGCTCTTTTATACAAATCATAAACTAGCCATTAGATATGGTGATGTCAATAGATATGAACCTGAAACCACCATTAGATATGGCAAACCATTAGATATGGTATCAAGAGGACTTTGGGTCCGCATTCTGTATACATATAGGCTTTGGGCCGTATGCAGGGTGTTTTTTGGTCTTTGAGACCGTCTGCGCGTATGACTTAGCTTTGTTTCAGCGTTCATGAGTCAATAAATTAGCCACAGTGGTGATTAGTACAAACAGCTTGATAGTGATGATTATGTTTCAGTTTATCTGCTTTTGAAGTGATTTCAGTGTTCAATAGCAAAACTAGCATGTTTTATATGTAATTTCTGTCATAAAGTCTCTTTCAAGCTATTTCACAGTTTTCAGCATAAATTCTTGTCATGATGCTCATATTTCAGATTTTAGCTATATGTAAAAAGCTTGAGATCCTTTCACTGGGTCTAAGCTCATAAATGGGTTTAGACTCATCCCTTTATATTATAATTATGTACAGATCAACACAATCACGGATAGCAGGGGAAAGGACCGCTGATACACTTGGAGGAGGTGCCTTTTGCTTTTGGTGGTTTTTGTACTGTCTATGTTATTTTGTAAGAAGTTGTAATAGATAGAACTTGTGTAATACACTTCTTGGTGTTGTGAATTTTGAAATACAAAGATGTTATGTTTTTGAGATTGCCACATGTTTGCTTGAGGAAAAAAATTAAAGGAGAAGAAAGATCTCTGTCGCGGCACGTCCTGGTTAACGGGACGGGTCGTGACAACTTGTGGTATCAGAGCAAAGGTTTTAGGACCTTAGCCAAGAATTACATTAGGAGTTAATCTATAGTATTGGAAGACAATTTAGTTATCAAAATTTGATTTGAACTTAGAAGAAAATTTATGTTATAGTCTTGAGGATGTCTAGAATCATTATTGGAGGATTTATGAAGTATCTAACTGAGGTTTTATTTTTATAGGAAACAATGGCAGCAGAGCAGCCACCTGTGACCACACAAGGCCCTAGTCATGAGAATGATAACAATAATAACATGTACGACACGTTGACCTTGATAGCTCAAACACTAGGAGGGATGGCTGCCCACTCTATTAAAAGACATGAATTTGAGCACCAATTACCATTTGAACACGTAAAGAAGCTGGGAGGAGAACCATTTGTAGGAGACACTGATCCAAAGAAGGCCAGAGAATGGTTCAAAAATATGGAGAAAATATTTGCTCTAATGGACTGTACAGATGAACAAAAGTTGAAGTATACCATATTTCTTCTGAAGGATAGCACTGATGATTGGTGGACATCTGTGAAAATGAAATATCCAAACCCATCTCATATTACATGGGAGATCTTTGAGAAAGAGTTCAATGAAAAATACTACCCAAGGATTTATCAGGAGGAGAAACGTAGGGAATTTCAATTCCTTACTCAGGGGAGCAATATGTTTGATGAATATGAGAAGAAATTCACCGAACTCTCAAAGTTTACTGCTTCTCTGGTTGCAACAGAAGAAGAAAGGTGTAGACGTCTAGAAGATGGTATGCATATTGACTTAAAGGAAATGGTTTCAGCCACGGGATATACAGATTATGCAAAATTGGTGGAAGCTGCTCGTAGGGCTGAACGAGTGGTGATAGAAAGAAGAAAGTGCAATGATCACGGAAAGAAAAGGTTTGCAGATAGACCCCTATGGAGAGGAACCATGAACAAAGAACCAAGAATAGCTGGAAATTCAAGGCAAGATAATAGATCAGCTCTTAGAGTACAAGGGAATCAAACAAATAGATATACAGTTGGGACTTCTGAAAACAGAACTCTTTCTTTTCCACAATGTACAAACTGTGGAAAGTTTCATCCGGGAACTTGCCGCAAGGGAACCACTTGGTGTTATCAATGTGGCGAGATAGGCCACATACGTCAGAATTGTCCTGCACTTGTCCAAGGCCGTCGGGTTATGGGAAGACCAACAACAAATCAAAATCGTGATGTTATTATGCGTCGTCCTCCACCTACAAGGGAACAAAATAAAAACAATATACAGAAGAGATCAAACCAGAGAGAGGGAAAAGCTTTTGCCATGACTTTAGAGGAGGCCATATCTGCAGACGCTGTATCATGTACCACTATTATTTTTGGTAAAAGTGCACATACTCTTATTGATTCTGGTGCAAGTCATTCTTTTAATTCACGAAGATTCTCCCTATATGCTGATAAAGTTACAAGTACTCTCAAGCATGCTTTAGCAATTTCTTTGCCTAAGGGAGAACCAGAAATTATTAGGAATGTCCTCCGAAATTGTTTGGTAAAGATAGGAGAGAATTATATTGAAGTAGACCTGATTCCTATGGAGATAAGGGAATTTGATGCTATCATAGGAATGGATTGCTTGAGTACATATCATGCTCTTTTAGACTATCATCTGAAGCATGTTACTTTTAGAAAATCAGGTGATGTTGAATTCACTTTCTATGGAGAAAGAAGGATATATCCTACCCATGTCATCTCCTGTCTCTCAGCCCAAAAGTTAATAAGAAAGGGATATTCCTCTTATATTGCTTACGTGTTTAATACTAAGGCAGAAGCAGTCAGTTTAGAAAATATCTCTATGGTGAAGGAATTTCCAGAGGTGTTTCCAAATGAACTACCGGGAATTCCTTCTGATAGGGAAATTGAATTCACTATTGACCTCATTCTGGGTACCAATCCAATTGCCTTAGCTCCTTACAGAATGGCCCCAGCTGAACTTAAAGAACTCAAAACTCAATTGCAGGAGTTGACAGATAAGGGATTTATACAGTCCAGTATGTCACCTTGGGGTGCTCCTGTTCTATTTGTCAAGAAGAAAGATGGTTCCATGAGACTTTGTATAGATTACAGGAGGCTAAACAGAGTGACTGTCCGTAATAACTATCCTCTGCCCAGAATAGATGACTTATTTGACCAATTACAAGGGGCCTCTATATTTTCCAAGATTGATTTGAGATCTGGCTATCATCAGTTAAAGATTAGAGGAGAAGATGTCCCTAAAACTGCATTCCGATCCCGATATGGGCATTATGAATTCTTAGTAATTCCTTTTGGATTGACAAATGCCCCAACCGCCTTTATGGACTTGATGAATAGGGTTTTCCGTCCATATCTGAACAAGTTCGTGATCGTATTTACTGATGATATTCTAATATATTCTAAAACAGAGGAAGAACATAGAGAACACTTGAGAATTGTACTTCAAACTCTAAAGGAACACAAATTATATGCAAAGTTTGATAAATGTGAGTTTTGGTTGAGTAATGTTGCATTTCTAGGCCATGTCATATCTGGATATAGAAGCTGTTCTTTGTTGGGAACGACCGATAAATGCATTAGAAATCCGAAGTTTCCTTGGATTAGCTGGGTATTATCGAAGATCTGTTGAAAACTTTTCTAGAATTGTCGCACCATTGACAAGATTAACTCGAAAGAATGTGAAGTATAGTTGGGACGAAGAATGCGAGAAGAGTTTTAAGGAACTCAAGAGTCGTCTCACCTCAGCACCTATACTTAGCCTTCCATCAGGGAAAGGTAATTATGTAATCTATAGTGATGCCTCAAGACAAGGGCTGGGATGCGTCTTAATGCAGAATGATAAGGTGATTGCTTATACTTCTAGACAGCTAAAACAACATGAGTTAAATTACCCAACTCATGACCTTGAGTTAGCCGCTATAGTATTTGCCTTAAAGATCTAGAGACACTACCTATATGGAAAAACTTGTCGAATCTTTACAGATCATAAGAGTTTGAAATATATTTTCTCTCAAAAAGAGTTGAATTTAAGGCAAAGAAGATGGTTAGAGCTAATCAAAGATTATGATTGTTCCATAAAATATCACCCGGGAAAAGCCAATGTCGTAGCAGATGCTCTCAGTAGAAAGTCTAATGGTCAGCTATCTCACTTAAAAGGAGAATATTATCAGTTGAAAGAGTTACGTGCAAAATTAACCATGAATAGCGGTGGAGCCTTATTAGCATCCTTACAAGTGAGACTCATATTATATGATAAAATTAAGGAGGCACAAGTCCATGATTCTGAAATCATTAGAATGATTGAGAAGATTAAGGGAGGAGATGAAACCTGGTATAAAATAGATGGTCAAGGGGTCTTATTCTTTAAAGGAAGATTGTGTGTTCCAAAGAAATCTGATATAAAGACTGAGATTCTGGAGGAGGCACATAACTCTATGTATACTATGCACCCAGGAAGTACTAAGATGTATAGAACACTTAAAAGTTACTATTGGTGGTCTGGTATGAAGAGAGAGATTGCAGAGTATGTTTCTAGATGTCCTATATGCCAACAAACTAAACCGGAGCGTTTGAGACCTGCGGGGACATTACAACCACTTCCAATACCAGAATGGAAATGGGAACACATCACTATGGATTTTGTTACAGGATTTCCAAGGACCCGTCAAGGTCATGATGCAATATGGGTCATAGTGGACAGATTAACTAAGTCTGCACATTTCTTAGCCATTAACATGACATCTAGATCATTTGGGAAAGATCTTTGTTAATGAGATAGTTAGCCGTCATGGGGCTCCTGTGTCAATTGTGTCTGATAGAGATCCACGATTTACTTCTAAGCTATGGCCAAGCTTACATAAAGCTATGGGAACGAAATTAGCATTTAGTACAACCTTCCATCCTCAAACAGATGGCCAATCAGAACGGACTATCCAGACTCTAGAAGACATGCTTAGAGCTTGTGCACTGAGCTTTAAAGAAAGTTGTGATGAACATCTCTCACTCATAGAGTTTGCATACAATAACATCTATCATACTAGTATTGAGATGGCACCTTATGAAGCATTGTATGGAAGACCATGTAGAACACCTATCTGTTGGAGTGAGGTTGGAGAACGAAAATTGGTTCAACCTGAACTAATACAAAGCACAATAGAAAAAGTTGAGGAAATCAAGAGATGCTTAAAGGCAGCGCAAAGCAGACAGAAAAGTTATGCAGATAAGCGAAGGAGAGACTTAGAATTTCAAGTAGGAGACCATGTGTTTCTAAAAGTATCTCCATGGAAAGGCCTAATCAGATTTGGGAAGAAAGGGAAACTAAGCCCTAGATACATTGGCCCTTACGAGATCACAGAGAGAATCGGTAGTGTGGCATATCGTCTTCAACTTCCATCTGAACTAGCAAGGATATATGATATCTTTCATATCTCCACACTTCGGAAGTTTATTCCAGATCCAACCCATATGATACAACCTAAGGATATTCAATTGAAGGAAGTTCTTTCATACGAGGAGGTTCCTGTGGAAATTATAGATTATAAAGTACAAGAGCTTCGTACAAAGAAGATTCCTTTAGTTAAAGTTTTATGGAGGAGTCACGCAATAGAAGAAGCCACATGGGAACGAGAGGAAGAAATGAGATCTCAATATCCCCACTTATTTTCAAGCTAGCAAAAGGTACTTAAATTTCGAGGACGAAATTTATTGCAAGTAAGGGAGAATTGTAATACGCGTTTTGTACACTATGCCTTTGAATGTTATCAAGTGTTATTTCAAGGAAATATTGGATTGATAGTGATCACACTTTACAGATACCATATTCAATAAATTCGCCTTGATGCAATGATTTCATTGAAACTTGTTGTGTTTATATCAGAGACCATCTTGTATAAAAATGGACTTCAAAAGGTTCTCTGAATTATGTAGCACCTCAAAACATAGTACCACATCTAGTAATCTGGAATTTTGGTAGTATCTTATAAGTAGTAGAAGCCACTAAAGCGTCATTAGCATAGATATACATCCATTAGCCATAATCACATCATTAAGATTAATTAAGCATGATTAGTGCTAATTACCTATCATTAGTGATTATTAAGCGTCATTAGCATAGATTTACACTCATTAGCCATAATCACATCATTAAGACTAATTAAGTATGATTAGTGCTAATTACCCGTCATTAGTGATAATTAAGCGTCATTAGCATAGATTTATACTCATTAGCCATAATCACATCATTAAGATTAATTAAGCATGATTAGTGCTAATTACCCGTCATTAGTGATAATTAAGCGTCGTTAGCAAAAGTAGGACACATGGAGAGGAAATCATGGGACACGTGTCGTTATATAGTCAAGACAAGTGTCAAAAACTCATTAGTGCCATGTGTCATCATCCTAAGACTAGCACGTGTCATGGTGAAGCCAAACCTTGCTTGGGCAACAAGTTATCTCGTGGATAAGCCTAGCCTCTTACTTGGGCAACAAGTTTTCTCATGAATAAGACATGTGGCAGACCATGTGTCGTCATACATGGAAGAAAGGCAACATGTGGCTTAGAGGCTCCCTTACATGTTGACACATGTCACACATGTAAAGGGGGTGGAGACCTATAAATACCCATGACCCCTCATACTCCTCCTCACTTCATCCCACGCCCATCTCTCCACCTTAGAGCCGCAAGGCCGCCGAGATTGCGGGAGGAGCACGAGAGGAGCAACGGCGAAGCCCTGTCGGTGATCGAGAGCGTTTTTGAAGCCGTAACGAAGTTCTGTCCGTGCCAAGCCGTAGTATTCAATCTAAGACGGCTATCGAGGAGGTTTTCACTAAAGAAACGTTTTCGACCCAAGTTAGACAACAATCAGGTGAGGGATTCTCAAGCGCTATTTTAAAGCATTAGTCTTTCGCTTTTATGCATGTTTATGATAACAAGTATGCAATCGTGTTTTCTAAAGCTTTTACGCATGAATTACAAGTACCATACAGTTAATATGAAATCAGGGCTTTAGAACGTATTTCAGACGTCGTTTCATGTGTTTTTATCATGATGGCACGTTTTCAAGCATAAAATTCGTTGTGGAACAGAAAGCATAAGTTCACTTCTTAGATATGAGTTTTTATGTGAAGAATTATGTTTTGCACGGTTACTATTCATTATGGATCGATTTTCAAGTTCTTAACAAGTTCTACTTGTCAGAATATGTATGTTAGGTCAAGAGTGTTTTATGTTCATGATTTAGCCGTTATGAGCTTGAATTAGCAAAAGTATGGTTTATTAGTGGCAAGAAAAGAATCAGAATCAGAAGATAAGCACCACAGTAGCTCTTTATACAAATCATGAACTAGCCATTAGATATGGTGATGTCATTAGATATGACCCTGAAACTGCCATTAGATATGGCAAACCATTAGATATGGTATCAAGAGGACTTTGGGTCCGCATTCTGTATACATATAAGCTTTGGGCCGTATGAAGGGTGTTTTTGGTCTTTGGGACCGTCTGCGCATATGACTTAGCTTTGTTTCAGCGTTCATAAGTCAATAAATTAGCCACAGTGGTGATTAGTACAAACAGCTTGATAGTGATGATTATGTTTCAGTTTATCTGCTTTTGAAGTGATTTCAGCGTTCAATAGCAAAACTAGCATGTTTTATATGTAATTTCTGTCATAAAGTCTCTTTCAAGCTATTTCACAGTTTTCAGCATAAATTCTTGTCATGATGCTCATATTTCAGATTTTAGCTATATGTAAAAAGCTTGAGATCCTTTCACTGGGTCTAAGCTAATAAATGGGTTTAGACTCATCCCTTTATATTATAATTATGTACAGATCAACACAATCACGAATAACAGGGGAAAGGACCGCTGATACACTTGGAGGAGGTGTCTTTTGCTTTTGGTGGTTTTTGTACTGTCTGTGTTATTTTGTAAGAAGTTGTAATAGATAGAACTTGTGTAATACACTTCTTGGTGTTGTGAACTTTGAAATACAAAGATGTTATGTTTTTGAGATTGCCACATGTTTGCTTGAGGAAAAAAATTAAAGGAGAAGAAAGATCTCTGTCGCGGCACGTCCTGATTAGCGGGACGGGTCGTGACACACCGTCTCTCTCTAGACATCTTGAATTTCATTGCATTTTCCACCTCTCCTGATTATGATATATTTTGTTAATCATACCTTATTTCATTGTCGAAGAACAACCATATAATAAAACACAAAGGGGAGAAATGTATTATGCCGTTTACTGGAGAAGAAGCAAGAAATAAAGAAAACTAAACACTACTCACAGAAAATAAAACTTTATAGAGGTATATCTGCCAAAGCAACAGTAATCCTCGATCCATACAGCAACCCTTTAGCCTTGCTCTAATATGGATGGTGGACAACTTATGATGGTTAACTTTTACAAACAATAGCTCCATTATCTTTGTATTTGGCAATATTTGCTGCAAGATGGAAATGCAGAGCAACTCTTCTAGCCATGTGTTTGGAAGGTTCCTTGGAGATTAATCTTTGGTCATACAAAACCAACAGTAGCATCCATATTTCCTTGCTTAGATTTTAAAACTACATCATATGAAACTTCGTAATAGTTTCAGATTGATTTCCCCAATATTCCCTCTGAAGTAATATCGAAATGTGTTAAAAAGTAGATGAAGGAAACACGGTTTGTTGCACTAGTTCTCCATTTAGTGCATATCCATTTGTTCTCGGAGAAAGTTAACCACCTTTTCACATTCTGATATGGTGGACAAAATATAGGCACTTGTCTATCGTGGTGCTTGTTACTATGACGAACCTTTGGAATTGGTTTATTGCTTAAGCATTTGCCTTTCTGTCTTGTCAAGTACGCTATTGTTGTTAAATATGTTAAATATATTATTGTTTGTTTTAAGAGAATGTTTGATTTTCAAAGTTCTTGTTGTGGAAGATGAGTGCTTATATCTCATTCGTATCGTCTTGGAAATCACCTTTTGAGGTACACATTACTGTTATTATTGATTGAAAGCTTCAACATGTCTCTAGGAAGGAGATAAGTAAGAGATGTTTTTACCAATGTCACAAATGGGAGGTGCATTTTTGTTGCTAAGAGTCAGGTTATGTAACAAAATTGCTGTGGTTATCAATGTCTAATTTGATATAATTTAACATGCAAGGTAGAGATCCATGCAATTTCAATATTGTTGCAATTGTCAATGTTATATGATATTAAGCTCTATAAATTGTTAAAATTTATTCATATTTTAACGATATTATTTACTGCAAGTAGCTGGTGTACTCTACTTCGCATTAATCTAGATGCCCCATGTTGCGGTGGCTTAATTACGTCCTTAAAGGAATCCAACAATTACATACCAACTAATCGTGTTCAGTGTTTATAATGGTTCAATTACACTAGATCACCATCTAGTACAATAAACTCTTTTCTCATCTAAACCACGTATAGAGTGTTGACAGGTTCAATTAAATTACATCACCATGCAATATAGTTGGCATGTTCAATTATATATATCATCATGTAATATGATTATTGTTATTTATAAGATGTAGGAAGTGACAAGAAAGATATATCAATTGCACATAGAACCAGCTGTTTATAGGATATTTAGTTCATTTTGTTTGCACAGAGAACACTGTAAATTGCATTCAGTGAACGTACAACAGAACCAATTGTTTACAATGACCATCAAACTGAGGTAGAAATTCTATTGCTATATGGAATCGTTGTTAAACTGCCAGCTGCCTCGTTTTATACAAAGAACACATTGCATGAAAAAGAACACATTGCATGATTATAACTCCTAAAATACAACAAAGACCAAATTAGAGCCTCGTTTTATACAAAGAACACATTGCATGAAAATAAATCAGATGAATCAATGTCGAACTACCATCTAGATACCAAAATCTCATAACAATAACAATCGTTGTGAACCATTGCACCAGCCTGACTGTGTCTTGATACTAATGTGAACACCTAAGAAATGCAAGTTCTCTGATGGAAACAACATTTTGGTGGTGTGCTAATTTGCTCAGGAACAACGATTATTAAACAAGCAGATGCTCGCATTCCAAAGTCTGTTCATCATCCACGTATGTATAAATGTGAGCTTCAAAAAACCTTCTGTAGTTTCACTCTTGCGCTTGACCTCTCGACTCTCGTATCTTTTGTCCTCCATATCTTTAAACCATTACCGAGAACACACCATTCTTCTAGCAACACGAACATTTGTCCAATCAGAACTCCATGTCAATGAATGATTTTTCAACATTTATATGTGCCTCCTTAGTTATCATTTCACTGCCTGCATCTTCGTTGGAGCCAAATTTCAACTCCACATGTCGGTTGCCAATGACATTATGAGTCGTTTGCAAGTAAGTCCCCGTAAGAGTCATTTCAACTAAGTTTTCACAAATTCGTGGCAATTCACCTGAAATATGAAACCTGTGAATAAACTACGATTTTATACATCTTAAAAACTGTAATAAAATTACAATGCAACAATAACAAGGAGATGTAATAATAACATAATATTAATGATGGCTAGACTTCTGTAATAAAACTAAGTTTTCATCCTATTGTTGAAAATTATCAAATCAACTTATTTCAGTGTAAATGCAAGTAATTAATCCCTTATTGTGTGACAGGGTATACTCTGTAGGGACAGAGCAAGTAAATGAGAAAAGAAAGGTTAGAAGTCTGTGTCTAAGCTCCTAAATTGGACATCCATTGCAGGATGCCAATTAAGATGGCAATAAGAAGAAGATGTCCCCTCTATCAAAATTTCAACTCTGCATACATGTCCCTCATTTCAAAAGAGAAGCCCCACCATTCTGCATCCACATCCCCTACTTAAGCAAAGCGGGTCTTCTATGCATGCCTTCCATACAAAAAAATTAACATTCAAATAAACAGAGAGATTCTAATGGTTATGGAACTAAAGAACCCTTCTGTACATATTTCAGCATAAGCAAACCTTCTGTGTAGGTCATCATGGCAGGGATGCGGCGGTTAGGGCTCACGTGTGAGGGAACGATGCAGGAGCGCGAGGGGGTCGCGTGCGTGCGGTGGGGGCTGGAGAAGGTTGACGTGCAGGCATCGAAGGAGTGCGAGTGAGTTTTCCAGGTGATCAGGGGAGGCTGGACAAGGTCGTCCGAATGTGTCGCGGAGGGTCGAGAAGGTCTCGTGCGGTGGAAGCTGGATGGGAGGGGTCGCATGAGCGAGGGAAGATGGAGCGGAGGGAGCGTCCAGATGGTCTCTCTTTCTCATACCTGCAGGTGGATGCGAGGGAATGTGATCGGGAGAAAGGGTTGGGGATTGGGCCCCTCCATCTAACGGTGCTGGATTGATTCAACCAACGGTTCGGGAACCAGGTGCAGCAAGATAGCTGCACATGGGGGCTCAGCCTCCCTTTTTCCTATATATATATATATAGAGAGAGAGAGAGAGAGAGAGAGAGAGAGAGAGAGAGAGAAGGGAGCCTACACCCGGGGGTGTAGGTAACTACCTACACCCGGCTCATTTTTTCATTGTTTTTTGAGTTTTTTGAAATGAAAATTTTGGGAAATTAGATCACTATATATCATCATGGTGTCATTCAAAATTCAAATTAATTCGAGACTCCTATCATCTTCATCAAGACCGTCAAATTTTAACGGTATCAGAATTGCTGAAAATTGCTGAAAATGGTACCTTCTAGATGAACATGTTAGGAATGTTTGTTTTGCATGAAACTTGAAACACATAATCCTCTCAATATATTAAGAAAATCCCCCTAAGGTTTCATTCAAAAAAACTCGAAAATCATGCAAAAAAGAGGCCGGGTGTAGGTAGTTACCTACACCCGGGGCTTAGGCTCCCAGCTCCCACCCTTTCCTCTATATATATATATATATATATATATATATATATATATATATATATATATATATATATATATATATATATATATATATATATAGGGGGCTTATCCAATGGGCCCTGTGCCCATTTGAGATGAGATGAGCCCACTCATATTTTACTAATATTTTCTATCATTTTGAGTTCAATGCTTATATATTTACAGTTGTTATATCATATTCTTACTATTAGTAACTACTTTCATATAAAGAAAACCTTAGTTTCACAGAAAATATTCATTAGTAAGAATAAAAATAACACTAGTAATATGAATAATAATACAATCATTTCATATGCAATTAAGGGGCTTTTTTACTGAAAATAATTACTAATAGTAAGAATATGATATAACACTTGTAAACAAATAACTATTAAGCTCAAAATGTTAGAAAATAATGGTAAAAAATGAGTGGGCTCATCTCATCTCAAATGGGCACAGGGCTCATTGGATAATTTCCCTATATATATATATATATATATATATATATATATATATATGAGGATGAGGAGCTTGCACCAAGGTGCATGTAATTTTACATGCACCGGAGCTTATATCTTCCACCTTTTTTATTTTTTTTGAAAAATATCACCATGTTTATTTATCTATATATCCCTCCAACATGTCATTCGAATTTTGTCAGAAACAGGGACTCCTATGCCCTCCATCTAGAACAGGTCGATTACAGCAATTCTAAGACCGTTAAAATTACCTGTTCTAGATGGAGGTCGTAGGAGTCTCTGTTTCTGACGAACTTCAAATGACATATTGGAGGGATATATAGATGAATATACATGGTGATATTTTTCAAAAAAATTAAAAAAATGTGGAAGATATAAGCCCCGCTGCATGTAAAATTACATGCACCGAGGAAAGGGAAGCTACATCATGATGTAGCTAACCTTAGCTACATCAGGGGCAATTTCATCCTCTCTTTTTTTCGAACTTTCCACGATGGATTTTCATAACAATATCCCTCTAATATGTCATTCAAATTCCGTCAGAAACAGAGACTCCTACGGCCTCCATCCAGAACAGGTAAAATGCAGCAAATCCGTGACCGTTAAAAAATGACTGTCTGGATGGAGGCCGTAGGAGTCTCTATTTCTGACGAAATTTGAATGACATATAAGAGAGATATAGTTATGAAAATCCATCGTGGAAATTTCAAAAAAAAAAGAGGACGAAATTTCCCCTGATGTAGCCAAGGTTAGCTACATCATGTTGTAGCTTCCCTTTCCTCATATATATATATATGGGTAAAATGTGGCTGCCCCTTGAGAGTAGCCAACTTGGCTACTCTCACCCCTATTTTCCCCTCATTTTTTTATTTCTTTGGAAAATAAAAATTTGTATATTCATCACTATATCCCTCTAACATTCTATTAAAATTTCGTCAGAATTAGAGACTCCTAGGCCCTCCATCCAGACGTCATTTTTTTAACGGTCGCATGATTTTTTAAATCGACCTTGTTTGGATGGAGGCCGTAGGAGTCTTTGTTTCTGACGAAATTTTAATAGAATGTTAGAGGGATATAATGATGAATTTACATATTTTTATTTTTCAAAGAAATAAAAAAATAAGGGAAAATAGTGGTGGGAGTAGGCAAGTTGGCTACTCCTTGGGGGCAGCCCCATTTAACCCTATATATATATATATATATATATATATATATATATATTTTGTGGACATGGAATGCTATCATGTATAGTAGATGAAAAGGAAATTTTAAATTTCAATCTCTTATGTCATTTTATCTAGCATGCGTGCATTTCAAATGTGGAGGTTACGTACATGGAAATAGGTTGTCGAGCATCAGGGTGCCAGAAAGCATCACACCTATGCACACTATGTGATGCTTGATGATACATACGTACTAAGACTATTTTTATAACTAATGTAGAAAGATAACTTGCTATGATAAAGTATTATTTCTTCGTATTGGTGAGTTTTCTGTGCATGCATATGAAAAGTATATAGGTCATCAAAAAAAGAACTCTCTAAAGAAAAGTCAACCCTAATAAACCCAAGACGTTATAGCTTCAACTTCAGAGGGATGAAGATAGACAACCAAATAAACAACATCCTCCGAAAAAAAACACCTTAGAAAAAGACTGATGGGTGACTACAGAAAATGATTGGCCTGTATCTGCTAACAACTTCCCCTAACCATGCACAAGTTTTAGTGCTTTGTTCAAGCATAAGCCGCATGTTCCAAGCTTTGCTTGAAATACCTATGCAAAGAAGAAACTGAGCATAATTACTCCAGTTTCTACAACGATATCTTCTTTCTAGCAAATCCAAATAAGCCTCCATTATTTTTTTTCATCGTTATCATTAACACAAGAAACTTAGATTTCTCTTTTTCTTTAAATCAGAGCTCTAAGGATTCGGAATAAGGTATGTTACTGAGAAGAAAGTAATTAGTGGCTTCCTTTACCCACGGACATGAGTAAAGAAAGTGAATACGCTCGTTTTACCCAGCAGCCGCAGGAGATTAAATCTCATCATGTAATGTTAGTTGTATAAATCACATTTAAAGACATCTGTGACCACCATGGATGCCTTCATGAACACGATCTTAAGCTTTTGGGAGATGCAGAGGAATCCATTTGATTGTTGATTCAACAATATTGATATAACTTAAATTCATATATCATTTTGCACGTTGATCATCCGCGTAAGGTAAACCAATTCCCTCTGGTGAGCAAGCCCGGTACTGATATCATTTAAAGCTCCCCCAAGGTTATCTTCGTTACGATAGTTCACCGTTGATTTCCAATTCGAAATCTAAAACATTCGATTTATTCCAACCATTGAAAAAGTTATAGAGAGTGCAGATTTGATTATTTCACATAACTTTGACTTTGCAATGTTTATTTGTAATGAGAATGACAACATTGCGATAGGAAAAGATATCTAATGAGCATATTTTCAATTTATTTCTTGAACTATGCTGAACCCACGTCTTAGAGGCAGGTTGGGTCAGGCTAATCAGGGCCACCTCGGGTTGGGGCTGTGCTCGGGCCGACCTTGAAAATTTGGCAAGATGAGGGCCCCAGCCCAACCCACATGTACATTGAGTCCGAAGCAGGCTCAGGCTTTTGCAGGTCAGGTTAGGGTCAAGTTCAGGCTAGCTCAACCCAATGCTCCACCCTATTTATGTGTAGTCATCACAAACTACCCAAGACCACTACCCATAAGTGAAAGTCCAGGATGGCGTAGGGCACGAGTCCGGATCCTTATCACCAAGATCAACCAAAAAGTAGTCAAAACACCTATCTTCTACCCCAACTTCTCCTTACGCATAGGAGAACCAGTACAATGAATCCACCTTTAATAACCATGTTTCCCGGAACTCCACTCGAGGTCGAGGCTCCAAGGGTGCATGACCCATCCCTTGGCGGTGCCTACTCCACTACCTTCATGCTACTTAAGAAGATCACCGCGACATGGAAAAGAAAGGTACAAAAGGAAACACATCCGCTGACACATGAGATGAACTCAGATATGTGGTTCTGAAGAACTGATTTCCACTTCTTTTAATAATATTGTTTTGTAGTATAAGATGTGAATATTAATTCATCAAAAACTACACTTTGGAATATATGGCAATTTTAACATGGTATGTGTTCCAAGGTCGAACTTAGGAAATTGTGTTTCTTTAAACTACACTTTGGAATATATGGCAATTTTAACATGGTAAGTGTTCCAAGGTCGAACTTAGGAAATTGTGTTTCTTTAGTTGGATTGTTTAAATTAATATAGGTAGTCAAATATTTGTATTAGTCACTTCTAAGTTAGAAAATGATGCAAAAAAGGGTTAAAAATAAAGAAAATAAAACAAAAAGAGAGAAAATAGATATGCGATTATACTCTCAATCCTCTAATTATATGATCGATCAAATCCTTAAAATAATTCACAGATCTAAAGTAAGTTCAAAAAATATTTATCAATACAAATCCTTCATTGCAGATTCAAAAGTGTTCAATAATCAAATTCGGTAAAATAATAGAGACCGATTTCCAAATTACTCTTTGAAAATTAGATCTCCAAATTCCCTTCTCATTAACTCCCTAATAATAATTTTAAATCAGCAAACATTAGTGGGATAATTATTCAAACCTCCTCAATTTAATTCATGTAGATTAAATCAATTTTCTCCGAATAAAATTGCTGAAATAAGTCAAATAAAGCCTACATATATCAACATAATCCTCAAACAATAATTAACAGTGAAGATTCTTTAATCTATTGAAATTGATATAAAAAGATAGAGCTTGAAGCGGGCTTCAAAATAACATAAAATATGCAAAATTTGGATTTAAAATGACTAAGATATGTTCAAAATAAGTTCTAAGGGCTTAAATGTAAATAAAAGAAAATTTGCTTACAATTTAGTCCTCGAAGGGAGCTTATATGTAATTATTCACAGTCGGAGGGGTGTCTCTAAAATTAACCCCCAAGCGGGGGCATTTTTGTAAATATCAATACACATAGGGTTTCATCCTGTAAAATGTTCAGGTCACTTGTATAAAACAAGTGATGGACCTTTCTGTAAATGCGTGGAGGCATGGGGGCTCGAGCGTAAAATGTCCCAAGTCACGTGCGTGAGGTGCATGACTGGGCTCTTTTGTAATTATGGATAAGCCATGAGTCCAAGGCGAAAAATTCCCCACACTACATGTGGGGTGCATAGGTTCGGCTGGTGACTCAGGTCAGCTCTCCTTGTCTAGAGCACTCCTTGCTCCGGATCGACTTGAGGCTGGGAGGCTTGGGTGGTCTCGATCTGATGGTTGTAGGGCTCCTCTGATCTGGATCAGATTTCTTGAAGGGAACCAATCAGGGGCCGTAGTATCGGGATGATCCAATAGCACCTATAGCTGATGAGAGGGTTTCTTTCTCGATTCGGCCAAAGAGTGGTGCGAAGAGCAGTGGTTAGTCGAGCTCTGCTCAAGGAGGAGGTGCAATGACTGGTGAAGCTGTTCCTGTAGTCGACGCACGTAGAAGAGCTTCAGTGGCAATTGATGAATAGTCATTCATCTACCTTTATTCTCTCATTTTATCTTTAAATCTCTATCAAAATACCTGGAGATATCAATAACTTGTACACATTAACATGCATCATTCATATGTAATTAATGTATAAACATATGTATTTAAATCTAAATAAAATAATAAAGATAATAAATGAAGTATCGAAGATACTAAAGGACCCTAAACCTTGAGACCAAGTCAATATTGACTTGGTCGATAAGGAATAAAGTAGGAGAGATAAGGACCAAACACTATGTATAAAATCCTAATTATTTATAATGAAAACAACCATTTTTTCTCTATTTTATTCTTTATTTTACACATCTCAAATAATAACATGTTCAACATGAAATTTGTACATAAAATATATAGAAAATTAAAAAAAATAATTGCCAAGAAAAATAATGCAAAGTACAACTGAGACACACAGATGAAAAAGCCGCAAACCTAACCTCACAGATCAACATCATATCCACATAAACTCAAATCCAACTAAACTCACCTCCATTATATTCTAAATTAAATTATTTATTTTATAAAGATGGTTTCATTAAATGGAGTTAAGATACAAATGTTGGCTTTATGGGTTACTATTGAACTATGTACTTGTATATAATATTCATATATTTTATTCTTTATATTTTTACTTACCTTATATCTTTAAATAGTTTTATATATTATTCGAAATATATTAAAAACATAAACATAAAATAATACCATCAAAAATACATTACAATAAATACTACATTATAATATATAAGTATATTATACCTATAGTGTATATACAAACAATTATTTATGGATGTAAATAAAATCAGAAAAATAAAACAAAAATATGTAAATATGTATTTAATTATATTATAAATATATAAAATATGTAAATATTATAATAAATCTTAAAATACAAAATAAAAATTAAATACACTATATATATATATATTCCTATGTATATACATGTAAAAATTAATACTTAATAAATTAAGTTGTAAAAATAAATAATAATCTTGATATAATAGTTTTAAAAATAAGAAATATTTTTTATATTCTATATTTTAATTAATAAAATAATTTATTATTTAAAAATATATTAATAAAGAATTTAGTTCTTATTTTGTCCCGACTTGATTGTTGACACGTTCTTGGCGAGGGTCTAAAATATCCTCACTAGAAGAAGAGCGAAGATAAAAGTGTCGCTGAGGCGACCACTCAGGAAAAGCAAATCAGACAACAATTAAACCACAAATGCATATAGCAGTGTAATGCAGAAATGTGGAGTTAGAATTTATTATAACTCTACCAAATGTGTATAACATGTAAGCATGTGTAGAGGTCGAACACATGAAGCAAACGATAGATTGTACAAATAAATGCAAAATTTGCTCCTCTTCTGGTCTATTTTGTTTCCTTTTGTGTTGAAACTTTGCATTTTTTTATGGATTTTAATTTTTATATTTTTAAATTGTTATTAATTTACTATTTTTATTTTTTATTTTTACATTCTTTTTCCATCTAATTATATAAAATAAGAATATATAAGACTGTATATACAATATGAAGTAAAGTAATTATTAATCCAAGTAAAAATAAACAAAAAAGTGCAAAACAAAATGTTTTTGTATTTTAAATAATTTTCTTACTATTTTTTGTGATTTTTTAGATAATTCTACCAATGTTTAGTTATTTTTTAAGTAAAAAATATCCCATAATAGGGATGAATTAAATGGTCGAATTGATTTGAAGATTAAAAATAGCAAAAAGTGTCAAAAATTCTCCTATTCAATTTAAATAGATGATGAATCTCCGTTTCATCATCTTTATTGTATAACTTTGACCTTAAAACCCCTAGTGAATGCATGTAAATACCCTTAATTTAGGCATTTTAGCATTCATGCATATTTGTGTAAATATTGTATAAAATATCGTTTTAATGCCAAAATTAATAGAATAAAGAAAAGAAAAGAAAAGAAAAGAAAAAGAATAAAATATTGCAAATATTTTATGATCCGAAATCCCGAGACCTAGGCATCTCGATGACTACGTCGACAAGGAATAAAGTAAGGGGAGATAAGGGCCAAAAACCAATAAATTCCTTATTTATTTCATTCATTCTCATTCATTGTTGGGACCTATTTTTAGCTCCACTTTTTATACTTTAAATAAAGAAACATTTTGCATGAAATTATAGATAATTAAATATATAAAATATAAAATTAATTTCATACAAAAATAATGTACAGATAAAAAGTTATGATCTGAATAGTTTCCAAAATCCCAACTTCCCTGAACTGTATCTCTCAAATAAATTCTCGAAATGTGTCAAAATCACCTTTAATTGTATATAATTTTTAATAATCTATTTATTGAAGGTGGTTTCACATTTTTTGGAGTTACAGTTTGAAAGTTAGGTTTTGGACCCTATTGTATACTTATACCGATTAAAATATTCATTTTATTAATTATTCATTATTTTATTTATATTTTTATATTTTTATAATATTATTTATAATATTTTTACATATTAAACCAGGAATAAAATCATAAAGAAAACATCAAAATAAAATACTTGTATAAAAGACATAGGTAAAATACATATATCTATACCTATAAAGAATAAATTTCTATTTATTTAATTGTATATAATATATCCGAAAAATAAAATAAAAGTATATTTAAGTTTATAAAAATAAGTTATAAATATATAAAATAATAAACACAATTAATAAAATAATTATATAAAATAAAAAAAATAAAAGATTAAAATATATAGATGAATATACCTATATAACCCATAAAAGGGAACTTGTAATTTTAAACCTCTAAAAAATAAATAAAAATCATAATTAAATACTTCATAAAATAATAAACATTTTTTCTTTAATAACCTAAAAAGTTAGGAAGCTGCTGTTGATATGCTCAAACTATAAACCAGCGAGAAAAGGAAGAGACCCGCTGATAGTCGACGAACTTCCCAAGAAAAAAAGAGTACCACGTCAGAGTCCACTTAAGAAAGAAAGCTATCTCCAGCCGAAAGAATGGAATGAAATAAAATCGTTTATTATTTTTAAGCGAATTTATAAATATTTTTCGATGAATTTTCTGGTTGGTCCACGTGGACCAAACAGATCTCCCCATCGGTTGACCTCGGTCAACTCTCTGATCGAGGTCTGTACAACGTCTGACACCTCATTTCTCGCCAACTTCACGGATTTTTCGAGGCTCCTCCTTTCATCTTTTCGCATCACTTCCTTCTTGACTTTTGTTCACCATGCATCGAGGATACACGCCTGGGGCTCTTCTCGATCTTTGCATAGCTGGTGTGCTCCAGAATCCTCGTTCTTTTCGCCCATCCACCACCTTTTCCAAAAACCCTCCGAGTTTCCCATTCACCTTTTAACACTCATTTGACCCTAGCTTGGATCCCTTAGCGTGAGCTCCGGACCGGAGGCGTGACATGCCTCCTCCAGCTTGCGAGCGGAGCTCAGGCGGGGGCTGAGGAGTGGCTCCACCATCTCCGACCATCCTCGACCGTGAGGTACCATATCTCCGGTGTCCAGCCATTGAGGTATCCATTTTTCTTTATTTTTCTTGCATTTTTATTCACCATAGTCTTAGGAGTAGTTCCACACCTTCGATTTCGATTCCCACCCAACCATTCACCTCATCGCCACCTCGTCGGAGCTTGCTCCGGCAAGCGTCCCTCTACGCCATCTCCGCCCTTTTTCCCCTATGGAAGGTTGCAACATTTTGCTAGTGACCTTAGTAACTCTTTCTTGCGGGTATTTGGTGTCTCACACGTGCCATGGGCATTTTTGATCATCCGCCGGAGGTACCTGGGAGCTTCTAGCACCGCTGCCTTTGTGGCCGCGCTACAACGCCTCACCGGACATTTTGAAGCTCCTGACATTTATAGAAGACATGTGGTAAGATGCCCGACCATTTTGAAGCCTGAAGGAGCGTCGGAGGTCTTGATCGGACGCGGGGAAGTTCGCCCCATCGGTGGTGGTTCATTCCAATACCTCCTCCTAGGACCTCGGCCGTCGGATCTGGCCGTGTTCTTCTCGCGCTACAGCAGCCGTTGTATCGTCCCTATTGCCAGCCGTCAGATCATCAAAGCAGAATCTAATCACGGCCGTTGGATCGCGAACCGTCATCGGGCCCCCTCGTGCTGCCATGTGTCTTAAGTGAATCATCTGGCATCGTTGGATCTGTAGGGCCTGGGTATTTTATGCTTATCACCCCAGCCATTTTTGTATTTAATTACTAAAACATAATCTTTCATCGGCTGTTTAATCATTTTTGTAAACTTTACGTTAAAGCCCCTGAACTTCGTATTATTGCACATTGGTCCCTGGCCACGTCACCTCACACGACTGGTGCACGTGAGGTTGGCCATTTTGCAAGGGGGTCCATCTGAGTTTCTTTTATTTCCATTAAGTCCTAGAACTTTTTAATGTTGTTGTAAACTGTTTGGACAAATTGCTTTTTATCCCTTGGGTATTTAATAATAGCAAATAGGTCCCTGCCAGCTCACGTGTTAGTGCACGTGAATTTTGGGCATCTTGTAGGGAAGGGCTCGAATGTTTTGTTATTTCTAATTAGTCCATAAATATTTTTATTTAGTTATAATTTTCTAGGAAATTTAAATTTAGGCCCCTGGACTTTCATATAATTACAAAAATACCCCTGCTAGTATGTATTTTCTCTTTGTTTTCTCTATTTATTTCATGCATTTATAAAATTCAAAAAACCCCAAAAATATATTTAGCTTCCTATTTTATTGAACTTCAACGCTATATTTTTATTTTTCATTTTTGAGCCTTTTTATTATTTATAAAAAATCAAAACCTTGCATTTTCATCTGTGTTTGCATTATAAAATCTATAAAAATTATAAAAACTCTTCGAAAAATTCCCCCAAAAATATATTTTTTTGATTCTATGTGTTTTCTATTCAGACAAAAATCACTAAAAAATAAAAGAAAACCCATAAAAATGCAAAACCCCTAAAATCTTTATAAAAATATTAAAAATTCTTAACATCCTAAAAATCTATTTTCTGTCTCTAAAATTTCTCTATATTATTGATTTTATTTTAAAATTAATTTGGAGAATTTTGGTTCCTGTTTGATATTTTTTACCTCCAATTTAATTTTGTATTTATATTTTATTCCCTGTTTTGAGTATTTGTAACTTTAAAAATACGAAAAAAATTAGCAAAAATATAGAAAAATCATAAAATCATTAGAAAAATATAAAAAGCACAAAAATATTTGATTTTCTATATTTTGGATATTTTTTATTACTTTTTATCTCTCTCTCCTACCTCTCTTGTATATATATCCTTTACATTACTTTATATATAAATTAAAAGAAAAAGAAATTAAAAAATATAAAATATAAAAAGAAAATAAAAAAATCATAAAATTAAAAAAGAAAATATAAAAAATATAAAAATAAAACTAAAAATAAAAATATAAAATTAGAAACCCACAAAAAGCAACACATATAAACAAATACATCACAGTCATTTTTTAGCATTTTTTCCCCGATATACCTTCTTGCTTCCTGTGTTCGACACTCTACACTACTTGCACTATACACATCTTTTGTAGAGTTATAATAAATTTTAACTCCGCATCGCTTTTCATTTTTTGATCATTGTTGTGGGTTTATTATTGATTAATTGGGGTTTCGTGAGCGGTCGCCACAGCGACTTTGTCTCCGCCTTGTGTGAGACATATTTTGACCCTCGCCAAATCTTGATTATCAAATAGCACCGTTGCCAGGGAGCAACAACGCTTAGATCGGCTTTTTGAGTGATTGTGATTTATTTGGCTATTTTTATATTTTATTTATTTACTTTTTATTTGATATAATTGCTTGACTTGTCTAATCACCCTCTCTTTTTGACTTTGTGCAAGGAACCACAGATCAAGGGAGGCACTTCACCAAGGTGAAGGATATGGGGAGATCCTTAAGCACATCACAGAAGCGTGAGGATCGTATCATATGTGATCGGGAGCGACTAGTCGTACTAGTTGCTCGATGCAGCAGAAATTAAAATTTTTCATGTAACGAAACCACGTGATCCAAGAACACTTCTCGGATCATTTCATCTAAACCACAAACAAGTAATAGGATTACCTCTTGAAGCGTGGTTGCGATCGAGACTCTAAACGAAGAGACCTCCGTCTCAAGTCTGATCCGATGGAGGAGACACTTGTGAGCGTATTGATGAAACACGTGCTCCTCGCAATCCATGTTGATGATCCAAATGGCGGATATCCTGATTTCAACACACGAGATCCGACGTCTTCTTCACGAGTGAGGCGCACCGAAGGAGACGGAGATCCACGAGCAAACGATCGGGCAACATAACGACGACACTACGGCGATGGAGGATCTCTATAGGGCATCCATGGTGGACGGCCATATGAGAGAGAGAGAGAGTGCACGTGTAGAGAGAGAGAGAGTGACTTATGTTCTTATTAGCATATGAAGAGCAAGGGGTGCCTTCTATTTATAATATTTTGGGATCCATGGATCTCAATCCATGGGCAACTGATGAATCTCAGATTCATCACTTTAAATCTCATTTATTAAGCTCAAATCCCTCAAAATCATCAGCATTTCTTCACTTATTCTGCATAATTAGCATTCATGTATGTTTTGATAAGAATTGTATTTTAGCACTAATTTATGCACAAAATAAGAAGCCAAAAATCTCAACCAAAATTGTCCTTTAAATAGCCTAACTTCTCATATTTTTAACTCATTCATGCTAACTCCGAATGACCCAAAACACCTCTACTGTGTACATATCACTAACAAGAATAAATGAAAAATACAAAAAAAATCACTAACCCAAATAAATGGACCAAAAATCCGAACCCTAGTTTCAGGATTTCCGGACTAAAAACCTCATATCTTCCTCATCTAGTGTCCGTTTTAATCCTACTCACTTTTAAACTAATGTACATTCAATTCCCTTCAAAACAAGACCAAGTTCAAGTGAATAGGAGCTCGTATGTGAAAGTTGGGTTTTGGGCCTCTTTTGTACATTTTGTATTCTAGCGGTTTTTGACCTATTATTTTATGTACATATTTAACCTATTTTAGTTTATTTCTTTTTCATTTGTCTTCTTTGATGAAAATTTTATTAAAATACGTAAAAATCCAAATAGAAACTAATTTTGAAATCAAAGAAACAAATTGAGTCCAAATCTTCACTAAATTCCTGTACAAAAAGTGTCCTTTTCTTATTTTATTTTATTTCTTTTTTCATTTTTTTTCTAATAAAAATCCAAAAAAATTAGATTAATGTGTAAATATTTATCTTTGATTTTACCATATTTTTTCTGGATTTTTATCTTGTTAAAAAAATAACAAAAAAAGTTATAAAATCCAAAAATCAAGGTATTCTGGGTACATGGGATACCCCAAAAATATCACTTTGTGCATTTGAAAGATTTTGATTTTGATGTCTTCATGATAGTTATAGATCTCATCGAGACGAGAAACTTTTGTGAAGAAACTTTTTCGATCTGAGGCGATTTACTATTTATTTCAGATTTTACAAAGTATTTATTTTCGAATTTGTGGTGCTGACACGTGGCAGCTCTTGGAGCCACCATGTGTCAACCATTTTTCACATTTTTATTAATTAGTTTTTATAAAAAAATAAAAGGCCCCGCACGTACGAGGCGCGTGCTGCCCAGGCACGCGCCAAGCACGTGCCCTCCCCTCTCCCTCTCTTTGCGCCTCGCGTCATCTCCTGGGTCGTCCAATCTCGGCCGATCGGACGACCCGCGTCCTTCGTCTTCTCCAGCCTCTTTCCATCGGGGGCGGTGACGCCCCCAAATCTCGTTGCCACCGCGAATATCGCTCCACCACCAATCATCAAATCTCCCCTTCAATCCCGACCGGTCCCGCAAATCTCTCGTGCGTCGCCGCTCGGATCTTCCTCTCTGCCAATCCCCTCATCATATCTTCACCCGATCTCGACCCCAATCGAATATCTAACTCCTCTACCTTCCATCTCCGGTCAGACATGCCTCTTCTATTTAAGACCGCCTCCGCCTCTGTCTAAAACCATCCGTCGATAGCTCGTACCTGGACGCATAGGCAGTGGTGACAGCGTCGCCATATCTTCTCCGACGAGATCCGAGGGCCCACCGACCCTCGTTGCAGCGACGACCTCCCAGCCTTGCTGCCTTGCTCCGGCCGTGAGCTGTCAAGCCAACGACCATTGACCACCAACGATCTGCATCGCCTTCGTCAAACTTCGACAACGGCCACCGCCAACGTCTTCGTTGTCCTACCGCCATAGCCCCAGGTGTCATCCCCTTCACGCAGCACCTGTAGCACCCCGGCTCCTGATCAACCACCGCACGGCCATCCACAGGCGGAGCTCAGCCCCTCAAAGGGCCAGCTGCTCCCGGACCTTCATCGACAAACAAGAGCAACACCGGCCCTCTGCCCCCTTGCCTCACCTTCGATCGGGCACGAAGCCCGAGATCCCCCGCACGTACGAGGCACGTACGTGGGGGACATCAGCATTACGTCAGCAGAGCACCCCGGGATCACGTGCATTGCACGACCCACTGGGCAATTTGCAAGTAGCCCCTCGGAGGATTTCTATATTGCGGTCCAGTCCAACCAACCCAGGGGTCACGTGCATCGCACGTGACTCACTGGGAATTTTGCAGATAGCCCCCCCAACTATTGGTAATTACAAATAAGTCCTTCCTCTGCCTTTTATATTTATATTATTTATTATAAATTGCAGTTATACCCATGTACTCCCCTTCTGTTTTGAACCTCTTCTTTGCATCATTTTATTTATCAAAAATTAGCATTTTGTTGTCAATTAACTCTCTACATTTTGACATATTGTGGATATTTTTGTGATCAATGTTTAATTAATAATTAATTGTTCTGAGGAAAATTACGTATTTTTCCCATTTCATGCTCTGAAATTTATATTTGATTAACCGTTGCTCTAAAATTCCCGAAAAATCACATATTGTAGAATTAATTATGCTTGACACTGTAACAAAAAAGAATTGCATTTGCATGTATAGATTGCCCTTGTAAAAATCATTTTGCATATTTCAGTGTTTGATTTTTAATAGGTATTGAAACTAGTATTTTCGAGGTTTAGGATTTTTCTGAGATCAATCACCTAGTGATAAATCTTAAATAATTTTGTTCCTTGAAAATAATTAGGTTTATTATTTATTACAATTAAATATTGAAATTCATTCTGTTTGCATTTAAATTTCATATAAATTCATATTGCATCCAAAAATTCCAAAATAATTACAATGCATTCATTTCATTATATTTTGCATCAGGCCAAGTTTCACATTTTTCAGACATCGTTTGAGCATAATTCACATTTTAGTCTATAAAATAGGCTGGATTTGCTTTTTGCATCCTCTCTTGCATAAAAAATTACAAAAAAAGACCGCCTCGAAATCTGCGCATGATTTTGATAGACATAATTCTAGGTTGTTCCATTGCCTCCTTGTGTTTGACCTTGGGACTTGTCCAAGTAAAATAAACATAAAACCACGAGATTAAAAATTGAGTAATTATTTGTGGTTATTTTATTGACTGATTCCGATTGCCGCCTACAACGAGACGGCAAATCATTTTACGCACGATTAAACATTACATCTTATTTAACGCAGCGAATTTCGGACTCGTCAGCAACACAAATCCAATGGCTCTCATTGATTTGTGTTTTCTTTAATGCTAAGATTTGTGTTGGTAAAAACCAACAAAAATTAATTTAATTTAGATTAAATGTATATTGATAAACCAATATGATTTAATCCTAAATTAAATCAATCAAGCATGGAGATTATGGAATGAAGATAGCCTCCTTCCATAATATGGGATTTGGTGGCAATCTCATGTAATCTCATGATATCACATGAGATTACATTATTCCATGGAAATCTCCAAGATTTACAACAACACTAGTTGTTGTAAATTATTCACCAAAATTAATCATAACTATTTTGGGAATATTGCAATCTTGCCATTGGAAAATAGTGAATGACATTCACAACCCAAAATAAAAAGTGAATTACATTTTCAATTAATTGTCTAATGTGAATCCAATTCACATCAACATTTAATTAACAAATGTAAATTACAAATTACTCTCTCTTATATATTATAAATCACATTTATAATATATATGATAAATATGGATAGTGCTATCCACATTATTCATATCCATGATAATTAAATCACATTTTATCATCTTGGATCTCTATTCTCATATGCCCAAATAATGTGAATCACATTCATATTATTTACATCTTTGATAATTAAATCACATTTAATTATCTAAGGTAACTCTCCTTATAATATGAATCTAGTTTATATTATTCATGATAATTAAATCACATTTAATTATCCATTTTTTCAATGCTTGGATACATATATCAACAATGAAATTTTCCTGAACTCTTTCAAGGATAATGCGCTTTCTCCCGGATACTTGGAGATAAGGACATGTCGATTGTATTGTTCCAACGTATAGTAACTTGGATATTGAGATCACATCTCAAATCCAAATCTCGGGCCTCCCATAGATGCTTGATTAAATCAAGACCGCAAATCTAATCTTCTCATTGCATCTGAATCACATTCAGATCAATGTCCAACATTTGGACTAAGATCAGATTACTTCTCTACTGAGAGAAGTCACTAAAATCCAGCCTGTTTCATCACTCCCTAGAATGGAAGCATCATGTTTATACAACCATATTATGATCACATACAGGTATTCCAATACCTGTACATCCTGCATACTAGAAGACTCAGAATAAACCTGAAGTATAAGATCAATTTTACACTGTCTACTTCAGAGTTTTATCATCAAGTTTCTCATTTGATCATTGGGAGTCGGTATCGATCATATGCTTTCCAAAAGCATATATCATACCTAGTGTTGACCATATACTTTCCAAAAGTATATATCAAACCCAAAAATTCAGTCAAGCTTCCAAAGCAAGATGACCATGCACGGAATTGATTCTCCCCAATATCTCATGAGTGAGTCCTCATGTCTTCCAGTTCAGTAACTGAACTTGTATAATCCCCTTTGAGAGATGTATTACTCATATGCCCCTTATATGCACACCATCATGCCGGTGTATAGACCTTGATTAGGTCATCAACCTTTCGTTTGCAAATGCACATACTCAGATATATAGTAACACATCTGTCTCCGGTCAGAGATGCGTGCCTATATCATGACAGCATACGACATAGGACTTTGGTTATCTCTATCTCATTAAGTCAACTCTTTAACATAACTAATCTGATACCTCCGAATCTCTATTCCTATGCAGAGGACATGCATCAAGAGGTCAGTCAGATATCAGCCTAAATGAGAAAGGATTGCCATCTCCTACTCAGGCTTGGAGATCATCTCTCACAATCATTTGACGGTGCTTGATGAGTCCTCACTCTAACTCTTTAGATGTTCATCCAAGCACCAGCCTCTATAATTCAATATTTGAATCAACAGCTGTATGATCATCAAGATGGCCATACATAACTCTAATTGTACTAAGGTACCTATTATGTAAATTATCTATTCTTCATTTCAGATCAGGAAATGATATCACAATAACATTTATTGCATAATGGCTCATCGTGGTGCTCGCATGACCAACATCTCCCACTAGCCCAAAGAGCCATTAATGGACTAATCATTTAAAACCCGCACTCATGTGACAATCATATGCTATTTAGAAAAATAGCTTGGTAGTTGATCGGTCACTCTGTTCCCGAGAGACTACGCCAAGTTCTTTTACAACACTTGCATACCCAAGTAACAATGCTCACATCCAATGCAGATGTTGCATCTTATGCAACCAATGCTCAATATTGTCAGTGATAGTGTCCTTGACACTACAACTTAATAATTATTATAACTAGTATATAATTTCATTATCCTTGTTAGAATACCCTTATTGCTGGAGGTCTCTATCTCCTAAGGTATCCACAGTTAAGACCTTTAAGATCACTATCTATAAAGTCTTAATTTCTTGGAAGATAAGACTTGGAGATCACTATCTCATAAAGTCCTTGTCCATCTTGAAGATATAGTTATTTACTGCAATCAAGTGTTCAGTCTCCATAGTAGGATTAGTAACAGTTCACTACTCCCACTGCATGTAGACATCTGGCTTTTGTACACATTTAGCATACTTTCAGCTTCTCGATAACTGATGCACAGAGGGCAACCAGTTTTAGCATTCACTTCCTCAACTTCTTTGAGGTGCTATCCCTTTAGATAGGTCAATACCATATCTTAAGGGAATGAAGCCCTCTTGGAATTTTCACAAAAAATGGAAATGTCCAAGGTGTACCATTAATGTGACGGTCCCAATATCATCTTCTCTTTGCTTCTGAACAACTTCAGAACTAAGATTTAAGAGGTATCCTTGAGATCATATCTCTAGGTATGGAACAACCAGATTATAAAACACTTAATATTATCATCCTAGATCGTTCAATGACTAGGATATCTACATTTAGCACGATGAACACAATGGCACTCCCCACTAAGCTTCACATGGTTTATCAAGATTCTATCTGAAACCATAACATTTATGATATCATTCAAATCCAATATTCCAACTACAAGAAGCTTATTTGGTCCACAGATGGAATTCCTTAGCTTACACTCTTTTCTTTCCTCAACCATGAAGCCCTGGGACTGCTTCATGTGAATGTCTCAAAGAGGTATTCATGGAGAAAAGCAATATTTACTTTCATCTTAAAGATGTCAAAGTCAAGTTGTGTAGCTATAGTTAGCAATATCCGATGCGTTCAAGCATGATCAATGAAGATCAAGTCTCATCGCAAGCGTGTCTTCTTCTTTAGTGTGTAGCTCATGGCTACGAACCATGCCTTTGAGGGTCCCTACCTTCTCATCAGGTTCCCTCTTTCTCTTGAAGATTAATTTACACCTTAATGGTTCTTACCCATATAGGTGGATCCTCGAGGGTCCATATACAACATTTGTATATGAAGTCTACATTAGACTTTATTGCTAACATCCATCTTTCCATGCTATGATCTTCAGAACCTTCATCACATGAAGTCAGATCATTTTCAGATTTAACTGACACATGGAATCTATCTTCAAACTTATTTGAAGAGGTATTAGTGTTTCATCTTTAATTGTCTATTTAGTTTCCTATTTCACGAGCCTCATTATCATCTCAAGATTAAATGAGTTCCTTCACTTCATTTTCATCTTGATTCTCAATAGAGTCATCCTATAAGAATCACATTCTCAAAGATGAGATCTTTTAAGAATCTCAAGGTCATAAAGTAGGTATCCAATACCATCCTTTATTTTCCTAATGAAGTAGCACTCTCCAGTGCTAGATTCTAGCTTACTTGCATGGAACCTTATTAAGGATATATATTGTAGTTTCATATATATCTTGGAAACTAATAGATAATTATGCTAATATTCATCATTGATCATATCATGTCACACATGATCCAATTGTATCTCCCTACAACTCCTATTGAGTTTAGGTTTATTAGGAGGAGTGAGATAGAAATGATATTCATATCTCTATAAGGTATTCCATGAATTCATCTAATAGGTACAAGCTACCTAGGTTAGATCAAATTCATTTTATGTTCCTTCAAACTTTGGTTCAAAACCAAAATTGTGAAATCTTTGAACATCTCAAAGGTTTCTAAATGAAGAGAAGAAATCTCATATCACAAATAATCATCAATAGATATCACATATCCATAATGTTTATTCTGATATAGATGATTCACATACATATGTATGATATCTTGAATACCTTGACATCTTACACCATTCCAAGGAAGGGTGTATTGGACATTTTTACTTTTGAATACAATATTCACAAATATGTAAGATTTGAAATTTTAGACATTCTAAAGTTTCATCTCTTACTTGTCTATTGATCTCATCAATAGACATATGTCCAAAACATGATGCCAGATCATTGTCAAATAATCTTCATCCTCCTAATGATCTTTAAAGGTTTAATTTTCAGTATTAGAAATCTTAATGAACCATTCATTAATTTTCTAATTTTGAGTCCACTAGATTTTAGATTACTATCTGAAATATATCCATCATAACTCTCTAAGATAGGTTTATTCCAGAATTCATGTTTATTTCCAACATTTAGAAATAAACTATGAGTGTATTCTAATATACAGCTCACAGAGACATTCTATAAGACTAAGAGCTCCCACTTAAAATATGAAGTCTATCAATCCAATACAGATTGTTACAACAATTGCATCAATATCCATGTGGATGACTATTAAACCTTTAAGATCAAATTTGTAATCTTCTAACACATATGCAACCAATTACAAGTGTCATTAGAAGATTTAGATACAATTATTAGACTTTATCTTATCAAATAAGAAAGTCAATTTCAATGGTTATATGTAGATTATTTTGATGCACTATCCGAGTCCTTCTCTAAGGATTCTAGATAGATTTGATAGTCATACTATCAACATATCAACATATTGCAGTATTGGCATTTATCCAACTCTTTGGATTTCATATGGAAGTCACAGAAGTACAGTCAACTCTTTGACTTTCATTTTCACATGGGTCAGACCCGCGCTTCTATTTTGCTCCTTTCATCTATAAACAACCATTGCTTAAGATAAGGGATCTCTTATGTTAAATTCAAAAGATTTCAATATAAGAGCATTTCAACATTTATACATGTGCTTCATTCAATTCATATAATATGAATATTATGAAGCTCCAGGAATGACCAGAGTATAGACAGTAGAATGATGACACTCATCGTATCTACATCCATCTAAACTCCTAAAAAAATGGTTCAGGTAGGTATTGAATACATCATCTCTTATAGAGCCGCCATGTCATTCATGATTAAATGTCGAGAGCACATATGTATGCCAGAATATCCTCTTAGATTTTATAAGATTAATTGACAATCGTGATCATCATCGACATGCCACTTCCAAAGTACATTCGATGAGAGATCAGGATTATAGAGACATACAAACCCTAGGGTTGAAGTCCTATTGTCTATTATAATTGTCATTCCTCATTATTATGAGGAAACTTGCACATTGCAACCACATACATTATGTATTCAACTGCAAGTACAATGTCTTGACCATGGATCCAATCCATGATATTTTACTGGTTATTATTGAGTACATTATTAAGTGGATTTAATGAAGGGTTATCTGAAATAAGAAATTTGCATAAATATATATAAGTATATATTTTACTTTGATTTAGGAATTTTCATATCAAAGTTGTCTTGCCTTGTCAACACTGAAAGTTCATTCCCTTAATCACTTTCAATGTAAGAGATATACTTACCATCATATCTCAGCAAGATCTGAGATCTCCTTCCTTATATTTGTTACATCCCAATAATATGAGAATCTGTAACTTGGATAAAGAGAAGCAGGAACATATTCCGCCTTGCAAGTCCAACACGCATTTCCAATTCGGTCTTTAACACCCAAGCCCACCACCCCTAAGGTGATGTTGACCCGTCGTTAATTGAACCAACCGTCAACATGAATAGTACTCGCTATGCACAATCCAATATCACCCCAATAATATGAGGATCCGATATTGGGGTCACTACGCATACGACCTTTCTCTTTCGAGAAGCAAAGAGCCCGATCCAGATGCGCTTGCATACAGGAGCTATCACTTCAGACAGACGTCTCCTACATACAATCCCTGGAGATGGAACCCTTCGCCTTGACGGGAGACCATGGATGTTACTTATGTGATCCTCTATATCATATTCAAATTCTAATTAATCATTATGAATCATATTCATTATGATTAATTCTTCCAAGGGAAATAACATCTCTATTAATAATAGAGTGTTTTAGTTTTAATTGGATTCCAATTCATCTAATCATATTAAATTAATGATCCAATTAATATACAACAAACAATCTTTATTGTTACTTGAATTATGGTATTATCTCAAATACGTATTATTTCAAATTTTAATAGTTAGAAATACATCATGATTTCTTAAGCATTATACCAACTCTACTCATTGTCATGGCCAATACCGACAGGAGTGGGATAAACCGCACAAAATGCAACCTGCTACCCAAACGCTCCTTGACTAGATACCATATCCGCCTCAGGAAAGGATAATGCAAAATTGATCACTTTGTACTTGAGATGATCATCGGTTTTTCAATCTAAATTATACCATATAATAATAATCAAAACATTTTTTATTAACATTATAATGATTTTCTAAACAAATCCCAAATCCTATTCAAGCAACATGTTTGTTGGAAAGTAGATTGTATCCAATTGTGATCTAGATCTTATCTAATCAATTATTGGTTAAGGCAATGTCATTTAAAGAAATAATTATCATCAAATATTTCACAAATATTTTTACATAATTATTCCAGGAAATTAAATCATTTAATTTCACTAATTGATTAAATGACAATCACAAGGTTCTTGATTAGGAAAGTAATTTCCAGCAGTGACCCTCACTTACTAAAATTAGCATATCTCAATCAATTTAAATCCAAATTAAGCAAAGTAAGTTTTTTAAGTTTACTAATTTGATTTACAATAGAACCTAAGTGATTTTCATGTATTTCAAGGCATTTCAAATCCATAATTAACTCTTTAATTACGTTAAGATTCGCAGTCCCCGAAACAGTGGATATATGTTCACTAATTTGATCATAACTTGAGCAAATAGATTCAAAATCATGCAAACTCAAATCCTACGGTTTCCTTATTTAATGGGGAACAAAATACAAGTTTTTTTCGTGTTCAAACAATTTAAACAGGGCCGAAAATAATCACATAACAGAGATACAAAAATGAAATGCGATAAAACTTTTGCAAACCCTAACGAACCCAAGTCGTCCTAGGTTTATGGATCGTATCCGAAACCTCCAACCTGGATCTGAAACCACTTGAAGGATATGGGGAGATCCTCAAGCACATCACGGAAGCGTGAGGATCGCATCATATGCGATCAGGAGTGACTAGTTGTACTAGTTGCTCAATGTAGCGGAAATTAAATTTTTTCATGTAACGAAACCACATGATCCAAGAACACTTCTCGGATCGTTTCATATAAACCACAAACAAGTAATAAGATTACCTCTTGAAGCGTGGTTGCGATCGAGTCTCTAAATGAAGAGACCTCTTGTCTAAAGTCTGATCCGATGAAGGAGACGCTTGCGAGCATGTTGATAAAACACGTGCTCCTCGCAATCCATTTGATGATCCAAGTAGCAGATCTCCTGATCTCGATACATCAGATCCAACGTCTTCTTAATGAGCGATACGCACCGAAGGACAAAGAGATCCACGAGTAAATGATCGAGCAACATAACGATGACGCTACGGCGATGGAGGATCTCTCTAGGGCATCCATGGTGGACGACCATATGAGAGAGAGAGTGGGTGTGTAGAGAGAAAGAGAGAGAGACTTATGCTCTCATTTTCATATGAAGAGCAAGGGGTGCCCTTCTATTTATAATATTTTGGGATCCATGGATCTCAATCCATGGGCAACACAAATCCAATGGCTCTCATTGATTTGTGTTTCTTTTAATGTTTAATATTTGTGTTGGTAAAAACCAACAACAATTAATTTAATTTAGATTAAATGTATATTGATAAATCAATATGATTAAATCCCAAATTAAATCAATCAAGCATGGAGATTATGGAATGAAGATTGCCTCCTTCCATAATATGGGATTTGGTCGCAATCTCATGTAATCTCATGATATCTCACGAGATTACATTATTCCATGAAAATCTCCAAGATTTACAACAACACTTGTTGTAAATTATTTAACAAAATTAATTCAAAATTATTTTGTGAATACTGCAATCTTGCCATTAGAAAATAGTGAATGACATTCACAACCCAAAATAAAAAGTGAATTACATTTTCAATCAATTGTCTAATGTGAATCCAATTCACATCAACATATAATTAATAAATGTAAATTACAAATTGCTCTCTCTTATATATTATAAATCACATTTATAATATATATGATAAATATGGATAGTGCTATCCACATTATTCATATCCATGATAATTAAATCATATTTAATCATCTTGGATCTCTATTCTCATGTGCCCAAATAATGTGAATCAAATTCATATTATTTACATCTTTGATAATTAAATCACATTTAATTATCTAAGGTAACTCTCCTTATAATATGAATAAAGTTTATATTATTCATGATAATTAAAATCACATTTAATTATCCATTTTTTCAATGCTTGGTTACATATATCAACAATGAAATTATCTTGAACTCTTTCAAGGATAATGCGCTTTCTCCGCAGATACTTGGAGATAAGGACAGGTTGATTGTATTGTTCCACGTATAGTAACTTGGATATTGAGATCACAACTCAAATCCAGATCTCGGGCCTCCCACATATGCTTGATTAAATCAAGACCGCAAATCTAATCTTCTCATTGCATCTGAATCACATTCAGATCAATGTCCAACATTTGGACTAAGATCAGATTACTTCTCTACTGGGAGAAGTCACTAAAATCCATCCCGTTTTATCACTCCCTAGGAATGGAAGTGTCATGTTTATACAACCATCTATGATCACATCACCCTCAGGTATTCCCAATACCTGTACATCCTGCATACTAGAAGACTCGGAATAAATCTGAAGTATAAGATCAATTTTATACTGTCTACTTCAGAGTTTTATCATCAAGTTTCTCATTCGATTATTGGGAGTCGGTATCGATCATATGCTTTCCAAAAGCATATATCATACCTAGGTGTTGACCATATACTTTCCAAAAGTATATATCAAACCTAAAAATTTAGTCAAGCTTCCAAAGCAAGACGACCATGCACTGAATTTGGTTCTCCCCAATATCTCATGAGTGAGCTCATGTCTTCCGGTTCAGTAACTGAACCTGTATGATCCCTTTGAGAGATCGTATTGCTCATATGCCCTTATATGCACACCAGCATGCTGGTGTATAGACATTGATTAGGTCATCAACCTATTGGTCTGCCAAATGTACAAACTCAGACATATAGTAACACATCTGTCTCCGATCAGAGGATGCGTGCCTATATCATGATAGCATACGACATAGGACTTTGGTTATCTCGATCTCGTTAAGTCAACTCTTTGACCTAACTAATCTGATACCTTCGAATCTCTATTCCTATGTAGAGGACTTGCATCAAGAGGTCGGTCATATATCAGCCTAAATGAGAAATGATTGCCATCTCCTACTCAGGCTGGAGATCATCTCTCAACAATCATTTGACGGTGCTTGATAAGGCCTCAATCTAACTCTTTAGATGCTCATCCAAGCACCAACCTCTATGATTCAATATTTGAATCAATGGTTATATGATCATCAAGATGGCCATGGTACATAACCCTAATTGTACTAAGGGACCTATTATGCAAATTATCTATTCTTCATTTCAGACTAGGGAATGATATTCGCAATAACATTTATTGCATAATGGCTCGCCGTGGGCTCGCATGACCAACACAAGGCGCCCACGCATCCACGTGAAGGCAACGTGAGCACCTGAACTAGCATCAAAGGAGGGTTGGAGGACTTTGAGAAGACAATCACATTTTGAGCATTTTATTTTATTGTATTTATTTTTGTAATTTGAAGTGAGAGAGAGAGACATTTATTGTAATAACTTAAACTGGACTCTCAAGACTCTCCTACACTTCACGAGGTCTAGTGCCCGAGGGATTGTTCCCTTGGGGGCCTCGTCGGTTTTGTCATGGTTTTTATCGCCTTTTTTTCCTTCTTTTCATGTTTTGTTTTCTTTATTTGTGTGATTGAGCCCTTAGTTTTAGGAGTAGCTTGTCGATAGAATTAGGTCGAAACACTTAATATATTTGCATGTTCCTATAGTGACGTTTTGGACTTAGTCAAATTTTGAAATATGATTCTTCCCGATAATAGCAATTTCTGAACGTAGGGTGATTTCATCGGCTTGCATTTGCATATAGATAGGTTTCAATTCTGTTGAGCATCTTTGCATGTTGGGTGTTGGAGGCAAGATGAGCATTTACGCTTTAGCATTCAACATCATTTGACGCTTGCATTGCTTTTCTGCCTCTACCTCTGATTTTGATCACCTAGGTGCTTAAAGGAATTGATTCCCCGATAGGCTTGTGCATTCTCATTAAAAATCCAAAAAAAGTGATAACAAATAAAATTGGGACTACTAACATTACTCGACCCTAAAATCAACCAAAATAAATTGTCTTGGGGCGAGTAATCCCCTCATGTTCTTCGTTTTACATTGCTCGCGCACACACTAAGGATTAGTGCCAAAATGCCATTTCAGCCCCCTAAGTGTTTGCGCAATTTTTGGATTTCTCACCTAACTCTAAAACAAACAAGATAAAAAGACCACATTTGCTATCTTCACTGAGTTGAGTAGGTGAACTGAGGGTTTGTTTTGCATGAGATTTGCTTGTGATTGTTCATGTGCATTCCTAGATCATCTCTGCGCATTTGCGCCTTCTTCTTCAGTCTCTTAATTTGACCTTCCTGCTCTCCCGATCGTTTCCTTTTGTTTTCGAGATGGACCCCTGGAGCGTATTTTATCCGGACTTTGCGGACTCCTCGTTCCCTCCAGTCGGTCCACCTCCCTTTTATCAGGAGGATCCTCCTCTTACTTTTTCTGATTTTTGTACATATCTGCCTCAACCACAGTTTCAGGACTCAAACTTCTATTCACATCCACCACCACCTCTGTATTTTCCATCTTCACATCCATCCAAGACTGACCTATTGAAGTCACCTCTCACGATGTCCACACTTGAGACCTTGACCCAGTTCATGGAGCAAATGAATTCGACGATTGACGACCTCACCTATCTGAATAAGAGCCACATTGATGCTTAACGATCTGCCGATATGGATTCATTTGAGGATTTCCATGCGAGCTTGCAATCGCCTAAATTACAAAAAAATGAGAAAAATTTAAAAATACAAAAAGAGCATGGGAACCACATGGTTGATTTTGACTGTGAGGAGAGGAAGCACATGCCAGACCCTTCACCCACACATTCATTCACACTCTGTCCCACCTTTGACCCCGAGGATGACGCTGTATAGACTGCTCTTGACATGACTCATGTAGATGTTGATTCTGACTTCCTCCCTTGTACGGAGGAGGTCCGAAAATTCAAAATAATGTTGAATGAACCCAAAGTGATGGTCGCTATTCATGAGATCATTGATACCCCACTTTGCTAGGCCATGACCCAATTATCTGCTCCTCATCATAAGAAGAGAAAGCGGAGGAGCAGATCTGAGCGTCATATCTTGACCATGGCCACTGCACATGCCATTGCCCACTGTCCATGTTCTAGGAAAAAGAATACTATCACACCTCTTGTGAGCTGCACCATCTCTGACCATTTATGTGATAACACTCTCCTTGACAGCGGTGCATCAATTAATATCATACCCTTCTCGTTGGTACAATCTATTCATCTTGGGCCTCTCAAGAAAACCAGGATGATAGTGCAATTTGCTGATGGACCAATAAAGAGGCCGAAGGGTATTCTTGAGAACGTCGTCATTCTGATTCAGGGCATGAGCTTCACAACAGATTTTGTTGTTTTTGCCATGGAGATCTCTACTGTAGAGTGTCCTCCAATCATTCTAGGATGACCTTTTCTCGCCTCTGCGAGAGCCGTTATAGATTACGAATCAGGAGAGATTCACTTCCATTCTGATGTCGGGAGCGATGTGTCGATCACAACACCGACCGCCGAACAGAGACCCACATCCCATGAGAGTGTGCCTGTGTTAGCCAAGCATGAGGCCTATGATCTATATGTGGATATCAGAGAGACTTTCTTTATGACCGATGATGAGCCCCGAGAATTCCTCTCCAAGGAGGAAGACTCGGAAAGCATAGACCTTGGCGTTTCTGCTTCTTGTGATTGGTGATGCGTTGATGACATTCGCAGAATTTACACGATCGATACCATTGAGCGGAGGAACGAATAAGAGACTAGACAAGACGACATGACTTGTCTTCTTTCACTGATGAGTCCTCTCCTATTCATTTATATTCAGATGAGACCAAGTCGGGAATTCAGGCCTTTTGATGAAAAAGATGATCCGGTTGAGATTGTAGAGGACGAACATAGTTCGACTACTTCCACTGATGAGTTCGTTCCTTTTGGTTTTGACCTGGATGAGACCTCGCAGGACGATACTGACTACACTACTTCCGATGATGACGAGTTCGTCCCTTTTCACTTTGACATCAGTGAGACTCCTAACGCCAGACCTAGACACACTTCTTACACTGATCCGTCTGTGCCTCTTCACCCTAGGATCACTGAGGACCCTCACCGTGTCGACCCTAATCAGTTAGTGTCATCTGAGGACCTGATGAATCCATGATTCATTAACTTTTCTGTCGCATTTTGTCTTAAAACCCTTAACAAATACATGTAAATACTCACTAATTCTCATACTTTAACAAAACTCCATTCATGTGTAAATATTCACTTTTAACTACTAAACTCATGTAAATAAATAAAGAATCAGAAAAGAAAGGCAAAGGCATATGGAATATATGAAATATATGCAATATGACTTAAACTATAAATATAACTGTAAGATATATTTATAGCCCAACCCCCGAGACCAAGTCAGCATGGATTGGTCGACAAACCAATAAGTAGGGGGAGATAAGGAAAGAAAACCAAATAAAAATAATTTATCACATGTATATACACCTTTCACTATTTATAAAATAAAATACAAAACTTCAAAGAATTTTAATTATTTCATCTTAACATATTTCTCACCAAATCTTTCTCCTAATTATTCATAAAAATGTAAATAAAAATATAAAAATAAGTTAAAACTATTACACTATAAATATGCCAAGAAATCCAGCTTACAAATTGTCAAAATCTTAACTTCCGAACATCATAACTTCCTCATACGAACTCCAGTTTCACTCTACTCACCTTTAAAGTTAATAAAATAATATTATCTAATTAATAAAGGTGGTTTCATTGAATTCGGAGTCCGTTTGCAAAAAGTCGGTTTTGGGACCAAAAGACAAAGGGGTTTCTGGGCTATTTATTTTATGTAACACACACTATTTATTATTTTTTTAATTTTATAATTTTTAAATGATTTCATGATATTGTACTTTCACCATAAATTATTTCATAATTTTTGGGAACTATTTATTATTTTTATAAAATCAAATACCTTAAAATATAGGTATAATTGACCTATATAGATACTTACTCTATTTATTAAAATATGTAAATTAATTCATAAAAATCCATAAAAATTCGTACAAGGCTTATTTAATACCCTAATAATTAATAAAATATAAAATTAATTTTTACTTAATTATTTATTAAATTAAAAATTCAAAATCTATTTATAAATACATATATATTAATATAATATTTATATTTTAAATAATAATTATTATTTATTAAAAGTAATTATACCATAATTTAGAAAATTAATTTATTTAACTTTCTTGTATTTATACCTATTTAAAATAATGTAACTATCTATTTTATATCTAATTTATAAGGTATTTAAGTTTCTGGACCAACCAGGTGCTGACACTTGTCAGCACCTGGGTTGTCTTCCCCAAGAAGACGTTCAGCCAGATCTGCTCGACTGACCAACTTCCCCCATTTGTTTCACGCCATTCCAGAAGCTTCAGACCAACCTAAACCCTCAGGTCTACCCTCTTAACTACCACCAAGCTCGCCAACCCTTAGATCTAACTTGGGGTGCACGAAATCTCTCTATATAAGGGCTCCAAGTCGCCATAGCCAAACAGAACTAACTCCAACAACCCAAGAGCCTCTGCTCCAGGTTACCGACTACCCACTTTTCACCCTTCGCTCTGGCCATTTCGAGGCGGTGACAGCGCCAAGGAGGAGGTCACGGGGAAGACGGACGTCGGAGGAGGAGTCCCAAGGTGCCACGTCGCCTTGAATCGCAGCCTCGTGCCGCGTGAAGCTCCGAGAAGACCGCTCGTCGAGCCATCATCAGGAGGTCATACACCTCCAGTTCCCAGGTCATTTCATTCATCTTTGCGATTTTATTCCTCGATAATCGAGCCACGATTAGCGTGGCTAATCACGCTTTTAGATAAGTTAATCACTTAGCTTTCACGCAATATCAAAAGCCCTTTCGATTCGTTCCCAAATCGCTTCAAATCAATCATCAAACCATCATCTTCTTCGCATTTTGGATGCTTTGTCTGGAGACTTAAGATTTTTCACCATTTTTAGAGCTCGAAATCTTACAATTGTTGGCCGATTCTCTATGAATCGAGCATAGATTCTTGTTATTTGCAGGTTAATCTTCAATCGCGAGCTATTTGTCAAACGCCTGGGAGCTTTGATCATCATTAAAATTCACTTCGAAGTTGGACTCTCAGAGCTGCATCAGCCCCAGGTGGTCGAAACCACCATCTTCGTCGACCTGTAACCGCCGCTCGGAGCGTCGCCACCACCACCCTTACCGCGGGCGAGCTCGAGGGGTGGAGGAGTCACCCCTCTGGCTCCACCGGAGAGCCAAAGACATTGAGGGCCATCCGCAATAAATCGGAGAAGGAGAGCTCGTCGCCATCAGTTGCAACTGCCCAAGAACAGAGGAAGCACAGGTGCGCGACACGTGGCACACCTGTGAACGTCAGATCGGGCGCCTTAAGTTCTAATCTTGGCCGTCAATAGCGAAACGGTGGAAAAATTACAACATAGACCCAGCCAACTTCCAGAATTGCAATCCGCCCCCCAGCTTTCCGATATTTGCTTTTAGGTCCCTCCGCAGGGACCTAAATGTAAAGCTTCTTGTACTTTTCTTTCAGAACAGTCCTCCAGGACCAAATTGCAAACATTTTTAAATAGTTTTCTTACGCTTATGCCCCTGGGCTGTAGGGGTTATTTCTTGTTCGTGTGACCTCGGATTTCGACGATTCTTTGAGGGTAGTTACACAACTACCCAAGCTACTTAGTATAAAGTTTTCACGGCTTTTCGACGAATTTTTGACGTGTTTTGATTTTCCTGAAAACTGTTTCGTTTTTGTTTTGTTTTCTTGTGTAGTTCGAGTACGCGGCTCGAACATCGTTCACCCTACTATATAGTATCACTTAGATATTCTTCACCTACTATATAATAAGTAAATCTTTTGAAAAATATCCCTCTTTGAAAATTAAATAAAAAGTTGAAAAGAATAAAATCAAATAAAAATTATAAAAATAAAAATCAATAAACAAAGCGTTCTAACTTAGAGAAGAGTTAAAATAAAATTTCGAGAAGAGAAATCTAGGGAATATATTCTGCCTCCTTGAGTTCGACCCAGGAACACTTGCCTGGTTAAATATTAGTGAACGGTTTTCCGACAGAAAACCGTATTTGTTTGATAGGTCTAAAGATCGCAACTTTCTGCTACAACCGACAACTTTCTTTAATAAAAAGAAGAAGCCGCGAAACTCGATCTTTAGACGCTCATCAAAATGGCGCCGTTGCCGGGGAGGCGTTAGATTCCTTTGATTTTTCGTTTTTCGTGATTTTATTCTTTCTCTTCTCTTTGTGTTGTTTTTCGTACGGCTTTATTTTCTGAGTTTCTTTTTAGTTTCTTTACGGCTTTCTCAGCTTTCTCGATCAATTCTTTTATGCTAATCATCTTTGCAGGGCCTGCAGGATCAACCGGCTTCTTCGGAAGCCGAGCCAGTTGAAAGGGCAGAGGTCGGCTTCTTCTTCACGAGTCGACTGCAGAGGAGCAAAGACTTAGTATCCTTTTATTTGTAAAAGAGAGAGAAAGGGAGAGAGTTGTACTTAATAAAACATTCATTTTTTAGGGGCTTGATTCATCGGATACCGTGTATCCAGTGGATCAGGGCACCCACCGCAACTTTTTCATCTCTTATCGGTTTTCCGCGGTTTTCTAGATGATTGTTTAGGTTTTTGCTCTATCTGCTTGTGCCGCGTAGCTAGTTTTAGGACTTGCAACCTAGGTGCTTGCTTTAGGGTTTTTAACAAAAATACAAAAATAGACGTTGTTTGAAAATACCATAAAAATTGCAAAAACTAAAATTGGGACTGCTAAAAAAATATCTGATCAAAAAACCGTAAATCGATTCAATTGATTTGGGGAGAGTAACCCCCGCATATTTCTCAGAGTGCGCGAGCTTGAGAGCCGACACTTAAGGATAGAGACAAAACCCCGTATTTCTTGCGGGATACTACTGGGTCCATACACCTGATCACTGTTCCTCAGTGGGTAAGCTCGGGTAGCCGGAAACGGTCCGGGTTTACTTAGCAGAGTGGGAGGTTTAGAGGACACTGCGCAAGGCTCCGTCCTCAAGTAACACGGGTAGCCGAAAACGGTCCGTACTTACTCTCATACTGGCTGAGTGCGAGTGGTCTCGCGTAAGGATTCGGGCCAGTGTCTTGGAGAAACTATCAGGCACCTATTGGCTTGCTCAGCCCGCGTAACCGCAACGATTGCTAATCACAACCCTAAAACCGAAAAGATAAAAAGACCGAACTCTTACGGTCTTCATCAGGGTTGAGTTAGTGAAAACGGGGTTTGCCTTGTGTTTGTTTGTGGGGCGTGAGTTTCCGCGGCTTTCGCATTCCTTCTTCATTTGAATCGTACACGTGCTCTCCCGATTTCCTCTTGACATCGAAGATGACATCTCGACGGATTTTCGGCTCAGACTCTGTGAGCTTTCGACCATCCACCGTCGAGCGTATGTCTTCACAGGCTCGGGATGACCCTCTTCCCGAGCTAGTTCCATCCGATCTCAAGGCGAGTCAGACCCAGACTCCCTCGCCTCCTGGCCAGATCATTGAGGCAGACCTTCGCCTCAATACAGAATCTAGATCTCCTGAGTATTTCTTGCTGAGTTCTTACGAGAGTTTCTATATTACAGACGACCAGATGGCTCGTGGGAAAGCATCAGCAGCAGGCGAGAGGCCACCAGCTGAGGATCATCAGGAGGGAAGAGCAGAGCTGAATGGAGATGTCACGACAGGTATTCTCGATACATTATAGCAAATGAATCTACAGATTCGAGAACAGTATAGAGTTCAGACCGAACTGCAGGCTGAGTTAGCCGCACTGAGAGCAGGGGCCGGGAACCATTTACTGCCTACGGTTCCCGTTACTTTACGGGACGAGTATGACCCGGGCGCTCGAACGCTCCATCACTGGATTCGGCTACCGCCGAATCAAGGGCCATTCGAACTCCGACCGTCCTTCATTTCTTTGCTTCCCATGTACTATGGGAATGCCGCAGAGGAGCCGTTTACGTTTTTGCAGCAGTTTGAGATGATCTGCGGAACGACTTGTTATCCAGGAGTGACGCAGGAAGCCGTGCGCCTCAAAGCCTTCCCTTTTGCCTTAGACGATAAGGCTCTTTATTGGTTGAGCCATCTGGGAAGAGAAATCTCCACGTGGGATGACCTGAAGTCCACCTTCCTACGCAAATATTTTCCTCTAGGAAGGACGAACATGATGAGGAGTCAGATCTCCAACTTTACGCAATTGCCGAACGAATCATTCCATGAGGCATGGGATCGATTCAAGGACTTGACGGAGAGATGCCCGCATCATGAGATACCAATGAAGGTGCTAGTGCAAAATTATTTCGGAGGACTCCAGCCGGAAGTTCAGGGGCTCGTTAGTGCCGCATGTGGCGGCAGTTACTTGAACAAGGATGCCGAGTAAGTCTGGGCCATCTTCGAAGGGATGGCCGAGAACTCGAGAGTTGTAGACTCTACTCGGGCATTTCAGAAAGCCCCGCAGCCACCACATCACCGAGAGCATCACAAGGTGGCGAATATATCAGATTCTGAATCCAACACCAACATGGGCTTTATTAGCGAGAAGTTGACGTTGGTGGACGTGATTCACAAGCAGGTCCAGGACCTACAGCCGCTGCGAGAGTTGGAGAAACTCTCATCTCTGCCTCAGCAGTTGAGTGATCTTTCGAAGAAGGTCTCTGATTTTCAGCTCCAGTACCAGCAGAGCCAGACTTCTTCACAGACAGCACAGAGGATCGCACCCGCTCCACCCACCCGTCAGATACACGACATTCAGAGCGAGCCCGAGATTCCGCAGATCGATTGGCATGAGGATCAATCTCATGCCAATTCCGGCCAGATCATCAGTACTGCAGAGATGGAGGTGGAGCCGCAAGCCACTTTCGAGATCAACGGGATTTGGTATACGCCGATACAGCAGTCGAGTATACCGAATCATCAGCAGCAGTAGCCATACGGTCATCCGCAGCATGGACGTCCGCAATTCCAGCACCGCCAGAGTTTCACGCTACAGCAGTCTCATCCGAACGTTTACCATCAGAGACCGCGACCTATTTATCAGCACCCTGCCCAGTTTTCACCAAACTATTCTTTTCAGCAGCCACAACAGTCTTCTTCCACACCGCAGCGCTACTCCCAGCCTTCCACCTCTCAGCACTTCACGCCAAGGCAGGAGAAAGGAGCAAGCCAGGGCCACCACACCGAATCAGAGATGTCGTCACAGGCCCAGGCGCTCAACCAGATAATGGATATGCTGAGTACGCTCCAGATCGCGCACAAGACAGAGATGGAGCAGGTTAACCGTCATCTGGACGAGTTAACCGTGCCGAAGACCACTCTTCCAGCCCAGCCTCAGATGAATCCGAACAACAAGAGGAGGCATCCAGATCAGGTAGATCCTACAGGTAAGATCTCGTTTCCTGAATTTTTGTCTAACTTCATTCGTCTCAGGAGCGGTAGATCACCGCAAACACCTACTGGAGAGGAGGAGAGGGTACCAGAGGAGCACGAGCATGATCCTAATGCCGAGGAGGAGAAACCGCAAGAGGATGAGGACGCAGAATCAAGAGACGGGAGTAATGCCAACAATTCAGATATGGATACTGGCGACTCAGATGATGATATCACGCCAGATCAGGCAGAAGTCCCGGACAAAAACATTTCTTCCCCTGTTTTAGAGAGTTTTGTAAATAATTCTGAGACTCTCGATGTACAAGCTGATTCTACTGAGTTGAATAAAACTTCTGATTTTCTAACTCCTGATTTTATTCCTTTTCCCGATGCTTTGTTTGGAAAAGGAAAGAAAAAGATCAAAAATAATCCTGAATCTCCACAAATCGAATAGTTACTCAAAGATCACATCTTTCTGAAGATCCCTCTCCATGATGCCTTAGATCAATTTCCTACGCTTAAGAATCAATTGAAAAACAGATGCACCACGCCTAGGAAAAAGAGATCCCGAACAGAAAAGCATGTTTTGACTAAGGCAACATCCTGTGCGATACAGAATAAGCTTCCAAAGAAGAAAAAAGACTCAGGTGCACATTATGTCAGATGCGAGATCGCAAAAGCCGAATTCGATCGCACTCTATTTGATAACGGTTCCTCGATCAATCTGATATCTGCTTCCTTACTCGAGAAGCTCGAGTTAGGTCCTCTTTACAAATCCCGCGCGATCCTTCAGTTTGCTGATAGATCCGTAAAGAGACCTAAGGGTATACTTAGGAACGTTATCGTAACCGTGCAGGGTCTGCAATTTCCAGTAGACTTTGCGGTCTTAGATATGAATTGCCCTGCACAGTTACACCTTACCCCGATCATTCTCAGGAGGCCTTTTCTAGAGACCGCAAAGGCTCTCTTCGATTATGATACAGGGAAGGTATCTTTTCGCACCGAGGGAGAAAAGGTACATATAGAGATGGCAAAAGAATCTAACATTTCCAGTGATGCATCTTCAGATTTTCTGAGTTCTTTAGCCTCCTGCGACTACATGGATGAGGTTCGCCTTGACGACCTCGAAAGATACCAGGTAGAGACCCAAGAATGTTTGACAGAGGACAGGTCCGAGACTTTAGGAGGTAACTCTTCCAATGGGACTTTATATTTTAGTTTGGATGATGATGAGCAAAGGGATAAGACTTTTGATGAAATTAATGCAGATCTTTCAAATTCAGAAACTATACACAATTCCTCCATCTCAGATGAATCAGAATTTTATCTTGCTAATTTATTTTCTTCTGATCATTCTGAGGAGTCGGATGATGTCTTGAACATCTTCTGTAGTCCGACTCTAGAGCACATAGAGATGGTGAATAATCAGAATGCAGACATATCACCTACCGACACAGATCCCCATACAGATATAGATGATGTTTCAGCAGATCCAGATACTACCTTGCCAGAACTCAAGACTTTGCCACCAAACATGAAATATGCCTTTCTTGCGGGTCCACATCAACAGTTTCCGGTCATTATCAGTTCAACTTTGACCGATGATCAAGAATCTCGTCTGATGGAGATTCTAGAAAGAAACCGCAAGGCCATTGGGTGGACTGTATCCGATCTCCGCGGGATTAATCCTGCTTTGTGTTCACATCATATCTATCTCGATCATGACAGCAAACCCTCAAGAGAGTTTCAGCGTAGGCTGAATCCGGTTTTACGAGAAGTTGTCAAGAAAGAGATCATGAAATGGTGTGATGCAGGGTTCATTTATCCTATCTCCAACTCCGAATGGGTTAGCCCATTACATGTTGTCCCGAAGAAGTCGGGAATTCAGATGGTGAAAAACGAGAGTGGAGAGGAGATTCCAAAGAGAGTAACCACGTCGTGGCGAGTATGTGTTGATTACAGAAAACTTAACACCGCGATGAAGAAGGACCACTTCCCTTTTCCTTTCATAGACCAGGTCATCGAATGGTTGGAAGGGAAGGGGTACTTCTGTTTCCTTGACGGTTACTCCAGATACAACCAGGTATCAATTGCTCCTGAAGACCAGGAGAAAACCACTTTCACTTGTCCGTTTGGCACGTATGCCTTTAGACGGATGCCCTTTGGATTATGCAACGCTCCCGCGACCTTCCAGAGGTGCATGCTTACTATTTTTGCGGACATGGTCGGTGATTTTCTAGAGGTTTTTATGGATGATTTTTTGGTCTATGGTGAGTCCTTTGACGATTGTTTAGCGCACCTAGACCAGGTTCTGAAGAAGTGTTGTGAGGTAGATCTCGTTCTGTCATGGGAAAAGAGCCATTTTATGGTTACTCACGGGATCGTGTTGGGGCACGTCATCTCCCAGCGAGGCATGGAGGTTGACCCTGCCAAGGTGGACGTCATCAAGAAACTTGAGCCACCATCCAACATCAAACAGTTACAGTCATTTCTGGGGCACGTCGGCTTTTATCGACGGTTTATTCAAGACTTCTCCAAGATTGCCCGACCGTTAACTGAATTATTAGGCAAAGACATCGAGTTCGTTTTAAATGACAAATGTCTTCATGCCTTCCTCACATTAAAGGAAAAGATAATCAGTGCTCCTGTCCTATAGCCGCCTGATTGGTCTCTACCCTTCAAGATCAAGACGGATGCATCAGATTTTGCGGTCGGGGCTGTATTAGGGCAAAGGAGGAATGGACTTCCCATCGCTATTCACTATGCCAGCAAGACCTTAGATGATGCTCAGAGAAATTACACAGTGACCGAAAAGGAGATGTTGGCAGTAGTGTTTGCATTAGACAAGTTTCGATCTTATTTACTTGGCTCTAAGATCACAGTCTACACCGATTACTCAGCTATCAGATTTTTAATGGAAAAGAAGGATGCCAAGGCATGCCTTCTTAGATGGATTCTATTACTTCAGGAATTCGATTTGGATATCAAGGATAAACCTGGAGTAAAGAATGTGGTAGCTGATCACCTCTCCCGATTGCAGACAGATCAGCCTTCAGATGAGTACATACCAGAGATCGCAGAGAGATTTCCAGACGAGAGCATCTTTGAGGTTACAGAACTTCCGTGGTATGCAGACATAGTGAACTTTCTGGTCACACAGAAAAGTCCTCAGGGTTGTGATGAATACCCATTCATCACTCTTTATTCTTATATTTTAGCTACAAAAACCTATGCAAATGCATGTAGATATGTGTAAATAGGAATAATTAGCAAAAGCATGCATTGTGTAAAAACCTATAATTAGCATGTTTTTGTGCAAAAATAAAAGAATAAAGATTAAAAAGAAAAAGAGGGAAATATTTAGAATAAATATTGAGCAACCTAACCCAAGGGAGGGCTCAGCATGGGCCTGACCGCATAAAAGCCAAGTAGAGGGAGATAAGGGCTCATGTGTATATATTGATGTAAATAAAATAAATTGTTTTCCTCACCCAAAAATATGCTTGTAAATACTTGTATATATACATTTATAAAAATATAAAAACAAAACAAAAAGTTAAAAACCCAAAAAGAATTAAAACACCCTTTTACCATGTACATAAATGTATATATCTATTTATTTTACCTATGTATATAAATAATAAAAACAAAATAAAAATACCCTTTTATTCCTTGTTTTATTCTATAAATAAATAAAATATAAAATAGGAATAAAATTGTACAAAAATAATAATTAAAAATCAAAAATCAAAAACCTACATATTGTATATATACCTATATATAGCTATATAGTGTAAATACCTTATTTTTATTTCCAAAAATTAATTAAAAATCACCAAAAAATAGAAAAAAATAAAATAAAAATATTTCATGTTTTGGGTTTTCGCTGAATCGGGCCCTAGCTACCTCCATTTGTCACTCCAATATTCTACCACGTGGCCTGACCGCATTGGCTCCTGGGGATGTTGACCACCCGGTCAACTGGCCCCCCCAGGACCACTTCCCACGGGTTGAGTGGCGGACCCAACTTCTCGGATTTTGCCCCACTCAACCCGATTGCCTATCACCCAAACCCCGGCTCCGGATTGCTCACGTCATACCCGAGAATCTCGCCGGAGCCTTAGCCTCGGGATCCGCGCGCTACATCGCCCTACCCGCGCCCTTCTTCCCGGACCCGCCAGCATACTTAAGCTCAGCTCCACCACCCATTTCACGCATCTTTGGCCATTCGCGTAGCTTTCCAGTGAGCTCCAGAGAGAGAGCGAGGTGACAGCTCGCCGCCCCTGCCTGTTGCAGCGAGGAAGGCCGACGAATCCACTGATCCGGCGATACCACCGCCGTAGCTCCGCCCATCTGAGCGAGCTCGAGCCTCGGGCAGAGACACCCCTTGAGGCGACGACCGGGAGCTTCCCCAGCTCCATCCCAGTCTATTCATCCATCCAGGTACCCCCTTAGTTCCGTGCTTTCATTCGATTTCAGCTTTCCCCCAATCTTCGCCGTCGTACTTTTTCGTCGATTCACTCCGGTTCCGACCACCTCTCGACCATCGGACCCGACTATCGCGTTCGCCCTTCCCCCGTGCACCTTCTCCGCCCCTCCGTTCAACCCAGCTCGCACAGGAGCTGGGGTTCGAACCCCTTCGCCGTCGCCTCGCCGGGGTTCGCCCGCACCGACGCACCGACCACCCCCACGTCGCCTAACTGGGTCGAGGCACTTTGCTCTCGACCCGCGAAGCTTCTGAGCTGTTTTGCAGGTCCAACGGAGGCCATCTGAGGCCTCTCGACATCCAGCCCAGGAGCTTCACCTCCGCCACCCTCGTCGGAGCTCTCCCGAGCTCGGCTGGGGCATCGGAGGACGTCAGCAGCTGCGCATCTTCACGCCGGAGCTCCTCCGATCTTCAGGCGCAGCAGAGGAGGCCGGAGGTCCCGTCACGAGGCCGGCGAAGTTCGCCGGCCATCAGTTCTTCCAGCATCCTCGAGAGCCGTCGATCGCGCCTCCTCGCTCCAGGTCTGATCTGAACCGTTGGTTCCTGGAGCGTACGTGGACGTCAGATCTGAGGCGCTAGATCCAGGCCGTTAGATCCACACGTGTCCTGGCCTGGACTGTTGGATCGACCAGAGCAGCAGCAGCGTCGGAGCCGCCCCCTTCCTGACCGTCCGATCGCCACGTGGCGGCCATCCATCAGCTCCGGTTAATAAAGGGTAAATTACCCTTAGGCCCTTATCTTTAGTTTATTTCGTATTAGTCCTGTAAATGTTTAAGTACGTTGTTTAGTTTTAGGGTAAATTGCATAGAGGACCTCGAGCTCAGTTTATTTGCACTTATACCCCTGCCTGTGTGAGCCACGTGCTTCGTCACTTGTATTTTTGGGATATTTACAGTCTATGCCCTTGTGGTTCTAGATATTTATGAATGAATAAAATATTTTTGATATTTGCATTTATACCCCTGTGAATGGTTTAATTCCGCATGTGCGTGTATTTTTGGGTAAATTGCGACTGAGGCCCTCGGACTTTTGGTACGTGTTACCAAAAGGTCCTCAGACCTTATTTTTATTACATATAGGTCCCTGAGTGCCCCAGGCACGCGCTTGGCGCGTGTTTTGCTGGGTATTTTGCACCGGGATCCCCAGAACTTAGGGTATTTGCATTCTTGTCCCTGTGCACAGCGCCCTCTTGTCATTTTTGAATAAAATATCAAATCACCTCCAAATTCGACAAAAATTTGACACATGGCTCCTGCCATGGTGTAGGTTTTTTGTGAATTTTTGAGGACATTTTTGATTTCGTTTGTTATTTTTAAAAAAATTCAAAAACCTACATTTTTGCTACTCTCTAGATTGAAAAATCACAAAAAAATATAAAAACTCCCCTAAAAATTCTATAAAAATTAGCTACTGTTTGTCTTGTGTTCTTTTATTTTCTAGCCAATTTTGGCTATTTTTCACCACTGGAAAACCTTAAAAACTTAAAAAACCCCACAAAACCCATAAAAATTCTAATAAATCCATTAAAAATCCAAAAACAATAAATCTGGTACCTAAATTTTCCTTATTTCATCTATTTTTTTTGGAAAATTACCTCCAGGCCTTTTTGAGGTCCTTAGGTATTTTATCTAGGGACTTGAGGCCTGGCTGGACAGTGCCATTGCTTTTTGCTACTGTTTGACTTTTAGAAATTAAAATAAATATCAGAAAATTATCAAAAATTCACCAAAAACATAAAAAATTATAAAACACATAAAAATATTTTTGTTTTAATTTTTGGTTGATTTTTGATGCATTAAATAAATTGTTGAAGTGTGCTTATTTGTGTTTCTTTTATTTTCTTTACATATTAAAAATCCAAAAAAAATATAAAAATAATTAAAAACCACTAAAAACATTTTCTTCTTTTATTTTATTCATTTTTACTACTTCGTAGGCCTTCGGCCAACCCGTGCTCCTTGAGTTCGACCCTGGGTGCTATACCAGGTTAAAAATATAGCAGGACCGCTACCCGTGTTTTGAGTGATTTTATTCGCTTAGAGTGGTTCATTTTTCTTGTTGACCCGAGTCTGAGTGATTGAGGTCGCAACGACCTTTTAGATACCTTTGCCTTGGTCATTCAGACCGGACATCAGAATGGCGCCGTTGCCGGGGAGCACGGCTTAGTAGTTCTTTTTATTTTTCATTTTTTATTTTCGCGGCTTTTCGCGGCTCTTCCAGAGCTCGCGACTCTTCGCGGCTTTTTGTCTATATTTTATTTTCACTTTATTTTGCTTTATTTTCTTTTTCTTTTATTTTTGTTTTTGTTTTCTTTTGTGTGTTTATTTTATTTTACATTTTTGCATATATACCCTGTTATTTCTATTTTCAGTTCTTTTTCCTTTGTTATCTGATTTTATTGGTTCTGACCACTCTGTTTCGACCACTCTGTTTCTCTTGTGAGGGCCCGAGGACCGAGGCGGTGACTTTCGAGGAGACGGTGCAACCGAGGAACTTGGAGGCGGCTTCCTTCTCTACGAAGCCGCAGGAGAGAGCGAGAGGGAGAGAGTTGAGTGGGTGAGGTTAGATTAGGTCTTTTATTTCCATTATTATTGTAATAATACAGGACCATTCTCTGGACTTGGACTCTTCTACCGTAGCGGGTCTGTTTCGCCGAGCACCGGTGTGCTCGGGGGACCCTTAGGACCTTCGCGGTTTTTCGCGGCTTTTACGCGGCTTTCTTTTCTTTTTATTTCTGTTTTTTTCCGGTTTTTCGCGGTTTTTGCTCGAGCCCCTAGACTTAGGAATTTCTGGTGATTGTGCCGTACTTAGTAGGATCCACACACCTAACTGCTTATCTGTTCCTATAGATCGTTAATTAGACCTACTTAAAAATCATTAATAAAAATAATCAATTCACTTATCTTCGTAGCCTACGTGCCGCAGCCCGTCCTGTAAAGCGCTTACTCCTACCCCTGATTTGTCGGACAGAGGAGGGACGGGCCAAGACCGGACTCTTTGGCTTGGAGGTCGGTGACCGGTTAGACGATTCATCGCTAGAATTGCTCATCTAGGACTCGGCTTTACCGCTGCATCATTTAGGTTAGTTTCTTTTCAGTCTTTAAATTTTGTGCGGATCATCTTGCATGTAGAGTGCTGGAGACAGGTACGCATTTCTTACTCAACATGCATCATTGATTTATCGCGCATCGGCTTTTTCGTCTTCTCCCCCCTGTTTTGGACTTAATAATCAGGAGAACCGAAAAATTCGTTAGGCCATTTGTTTGCTTTGAAAAATACTAAAAAAGTGAAACCATAAAATTGGGACTGCTAAAAATATTGATCTTAAAAATCGCTCACCCTAAAAACTTTGTCTTGGGGAGAGCAACCCCCTCATTGTATGGTTTGGATGCGCGAGAGAGTGACCCGCACCCTAGGTAGAGCCCCCCGTTGCTAGTCCCGACTGATTACCGACTTTTCTGTGCGGGCCAGTCGGTTGGGTTAGCATCGGATATCCCAACAGGTCACGTAAGCGCTCTGATATTTGTGTGTTCACCAAAATAAAATAGACAAGATAATTTGACCGAACTTTCACGGTCTTCAGCTCGCGTTGCGTTGGTGAACCGGGGGTTTGTTTTCTGATCATTATTTTTTCCAGATCTCATCCGCATTACTCGCCAGATCAAGATGATGGGTAGACGGTCTCTTAGGTAGCCTCTGGCTGCACCGCTTTCGGGCACGTTTGCCTCATCATCTATGTTGGCTCGCGAGAGCCCAGACCCGCTCTCCGAGCCCGAGTACGATTCCACCCTGTTCCCCCTCGACCCCCTTTCTGTTCTACCTGAGAGACACGAGCCCGAGGAGAGACTGATTGATTTGACAGCACCTGAGTTGGGCTCGTTTGATTTTGCAGACGTCGCTATGGCCGGAGCCGGAAGTTCGGATGATCACTCCCGTCAGCCCGAGCACTTTGTACTTGACCAGGGAGCGATCAACTCTACCCTGATCGCATCACTTGAGACAGTCCAGCAGCAGTTACGCGATCAGGGGGCATTCATGATAGTGATGAGGCGAGAGTTGGAGAGGCTCAGAGCAGAGCGAGACGAGCAGAGCAAGACGAGCAGAGCGAGCCTGAGGAGATACCTGATGCAGAGGCACGAGCCGCAGTCGCCGCAGCCGCAGCAGCAGCAGCAGCCGCCGCAGCGGGAGGCGCTGCGGCAGGAGGACCACCACGACCAATGCGGGATTTACACAATCCCGGATCTACTCTGATGCATCACTGGGTAGTGGTGCCGGCGATCGTGGGGGACTTCAAGTTCCCCCCGAACACCTTGCAGATGCTACCCCGCTTCCACGGACTTGCCACTGAGGAGCCCCACCTCCACCTCCAGGAGTTTCTGATGATCTGCAGTACTGTCCACGACCGGCATATGGACCAGGACACGATCCGGATGATAGCCTTCCCGTTTTCCCTGGCAGATAGAGCAGCCACCTGGCTGAAGCATCTTGGGAGGTTTGTCTACACCTGGGAGCAGCTCTGCACCGAGTACTTGAACAAGTACTATCCACTCGGGCGGACGAATGCAGCAAGGGCCCTGATCAGCAACTTCTCCATGTTCCCCAACGAGCAGTTTCACGAGGCATGGGAGAGGTTCCGAGAGCTCCTGGACAGATGCCCGCACCACGACATCACGAAGCCGAACCTTGTGTAGAGCTTCTTCAGCGGGTTGACACCAGAGCTACAGGGCCTAGTGAATGCTTCTTGCGGCGGGTCCTACTTCACCAAGGACCACGACCAGGTCTGGGCCATCTTCGAGGAGATGGCTGAGAACTATATGGTGATGTCTCAGACCAGGTTGTATACTCAGAAGACCCAGCCACATCAGCCAGGACCCGTGCAGTACCAGTGGATAGCACGGGTAGATGCAGGTCCATCCAGTTCGTCCGCAGCCGCAGCAGCACAGGCAGAGTCGACAGCTGCGGACATGGGCATTATCAGCGAGAAGTTGGACCGCATGGAGCTGATTGAGAAGAAGCAGTGCCAGAGCATCACTCAGATGGAACAGATGGCACAGGTTCTGAGCGACATGAAGACACAGCTCATGTGTCTCCAGGAGGCACAAACGGCTCCTCAGCCCCGTCTTCAGTCGCGAGGCGACTCCGGCAGCAGCAGCAGCTCATCCCAGCGCTCCAGCACCCCTGTGCATCCTAGACAGGTTCACCTTGTACAGGCGGAGCCGTACCAGCAGCCGCAGCCTACCTACCAGTCCCCACCATCTCCAGACATGCAGATGGTGGTCTACCAGCCGGACCAGCCTCTGGCAGTACTCCCGCCAGCCCCCTATGATGCTGAGCCGTTGATGGATGTCAACGGGAATTGGTATGACCGCCCCCAGCCTGGGATCCGACGAGACCATCCCGGATTCAGGTAGGGGAGTGGTGGTGCCCAGCCCCAGCAGCAGCCGTCAGGACAGGGAGGGCAGTACTCCCAGCAGAGAGATCACCACCAGCCGCAGCAGCAGCCCCCAGCATACTAGCAGCACCAGCCATCATCCTTCGTTCCTCGTCCCTATCAGCAGCAGGGACAGTCGTGGAGACGTGAGCAGCAGGCTCACCTAGTTCAGCAGCAGCACCCTTCCTCATACCCCTCTTACCACCAGCAGCAGTACCAGCAGCCTCACCTCCAGAGAGGCTACCCGTCGGGCTCCCACGAGAGCCCTGCTTTGGATGACATCGCCCGCCTCCTCACGGACCAGCAGAGCACATTCAGACGGGAGATGGACGAGTTCCGCCAGGAGATGCGGGACTTGGTGAGAGGGAAGGCCGCCATTCCAGCCCAGATTGAGCCGAATCCGAATAACCTCAAGAGGAAATCTGAGCAGGTATTACACACTGAGAATGCCACTCCTAGTGACCCATTTGTTGATACATTTTCGGATCTATTTGATGCTGATTTTGTCACACTTAGGAGCGGTAGGACCCCAGCAGGCGGCGGCGCCTCATCTGAGTTTCACCACGAGGATACTTCAGAGGCGCCACATGAGGAGGAGGAGAGCGGTACTGAGGCCGCTCCAGATGATGACGGTGGCACTGAAGCCACCAAGGATGCTGATCCCACCGGCGGTACTGAGGCCGCCGCTTCACCAGATCGAGGAGGTGGTACTAATGCCACCCGTTCAGCCGAGCCAGCCCGCGGTACTGATGCCGCGAGACGTCTACCAGCAGCAGCAGCAGAGCCAGCCCGCGGTGGTACTGAGGCCACCAGTGTTTGTCGTGATAGAGAGGTTGTCTTTCCTTTAGTTCATGTACCTCAGAATACTGTTGTGAATAAAGGAAAAGGTTTAGTTTCTTCTGGTCCCACTGTGGTGCATGATGTATGTGTGGATCCGGTCATCGAACTGTCTAGGCCTTTTCCTAGTCCTTCATCTGCGAAGGACCCTGTGATCCCCTTCCCTAGAGCCCTTCAGATGGGGAAAGGGAAGAAAAAAGAAAAAGATCCAAAAAAGAGAGAGCTTGAGGAGTTCGGCCAGAGCATGATCGATCGATTCCACATCCAGCTGACCCTCCAGGAGGCTTTGCAGCACATCCCCCTTCTCCAGCATTCTTTGAGAGACAGGACCACAGTCAGGAGGAGGAGGAGGAACCACACTTCAGAGATACATGTGCTGACGAGAGCCACGTGTTTTGCGATCCAGAACCGACTGCCAGCCAAGAGGCCAGATTCAGGGGCCCCGTATGTCAGATGCCAGATTAGTGAGCAGAGGTTCGACCGTACTCTTCTAGATAGCGGATCGTCGATCAACCTTCTTCCGGCAGCCCTTCTCGACCGCTTCGAGTTGGGTACTCTTCGACAGAGCAGGACAGTCCTTCAGTTCGCTGATCGATCTGTCAAGAGGCCGAAGGGGTTATTACGAGACGTTATCGTCACGATTCAGGGCCTGAAATTCCCCGTGGACTTCGTAGTGTTGGACATGGAGATCCCTGAGTCAGTGGCCGATACCCCCATCATCCTTGGTCGTCCGTTCTTGGCCACCGCCAAGGCGGTGACCGATCATGATAGCGGGAAGGTGTACTTTCGCGTCGAGGGCGAGAGTATACAAATAGAGACGGTCGAGGACTACAGAGCTAGATTCAGAGCCTGCTCAGATGCGAGTACAGATTCAGAGCCGCTGATAGATGCAGAGCCAGACATCCACCAGGACTGTGATTTTGTGATCACAGACGATGAGGCAGCTTGGGCAGATCCGGTAGCACAGACCATCCTCTCATATTCAGATACAGCGGATGCCGAGATGATAGCAGAGGAGAGTCTGGAGAGCACAACCCTGGTTCAGGATACCACAGAGGCAGCAGAGCCGGTCCTTGATCGCGACACGATTTTCAGTGATGGTGGTGCTAAGGCCACCTTGCTTTACGGTGGTACTGATGCCACCGCAATTGATACAGATCCCCCGGATTCAGAGTCTGATTGGGCCGATTGTGATGATCAGATGCCATACCTGAGTCCACCTGAGCCTACAGATGAGGAGGAGGCAGATGCAGAGCAGACCAGAGACAGTATAGTTGAGCAGCCTTCTCCCGATCCAGTTTGCGAGAGTATGCTTTCACTTTCCCAGGCAGATTTGGCAGACTTAGCAACTTTCACTCAGTTTCTTTCACAGCCAGATTTGCCAGCACCCAGCATTCCAGAGCTAAAGCCGCTCCCTACTTCGCTGAAGTATCGATTCCTTGCGGGCGAGCCAGAGATGTACCCAGTCATCATCTCCGCCGAGTTGACTGGAGAGCAGGAATCCCGTTTGATGGGGGTTCTTGAAAAGAACCGCAAGGCGATCGGATGGAGCGTAGCAGATCTCCATGGGATTAGTCCATCAGTGTGCTCCCACCATATCTATCTCGAGGAAGGGGCGAAGCCGTCGTGTGAGTTCCAGCGGCGACTGAACCCCAACCTGAGAGAGGTAGTGATGAAGGAAATATCAAAATGGTGGAGCACAGATTTTATTTATCCCATTTCCGACTCCAAGTGGGTTAGCCCCTTGCATGTGGTGCCCAAGAAGACGGGCATCACGACTGTGATCAGTGAGTCGGGAGAGGAGATTGCTACACGAGTACCCACCTCTTGGAGGGTTGGTGTTGACTACAGGAGACTCAACCAAGCCACCAAGAAGGACCATTTCCCCCTGCCTTTTATTGACCAGATCATTGAGAGACTGGCAGGGAAGAGCCATTATTGCTTCCTGGATGGGTACTCGGGCTACAACCAAGTAGCCATCGCTCCTGAGGATCAGGAGAAGACCACCTTTACCTGTCCCTTCGGCACATATGCTTTTCGACGCATGCCATTTGGGCTATGCAACGCCCCTGCGACTTTTTAGAGGTGCATGCTGTTGATCTTCTCGGACATGGTAGGGGAGTGTTTGGAGGTCTTCATGGATGATTTCTCGATCTACGGCGACAGATTCGATTCTTGTCTTGACTGCCTAGATCGAGTACTCCAGTGATGTATTGAGTATCATTTGGTGTTATCTTGGGAGAAGAGTCACTTCATGGTGACTCAAGGGACGGTGCTTGGCCATATCATCTCCAACATGGGCATGGAGGTTGATCCGGCCAAGGTTGATGTCATTAGGAAACTCGCACCGCCGTCCAATTTGAGGTAGCTACGGTCATTCCTGGGGCACGTTGGATTTTATAGGAGATTTATTCATGATTTCAGCAGGATTGCCCGGCCGTTGACTGACCTCTTGACGAAAGACACCGAGTTCCTTGTCGATGACAAGTGTCTTTCGTCGTTCGCGACTCTCCAGCAGTGTGTGATTGAGGCTCCTGTCCTCCAGCCGCCTGATTGGTCTCTCCCATTCGAGATCATGACTGACGCCTCCGATTTTGCCGTAGGGGCAGTGCTGGGACAGAGGAGGGATGGAGTTCCATTTGCCATACACTACGCTAGCCGCACATTGGATTCCGCCCAGCGGAACTACACGGTCACAGAGAAGGAGATGCTAGCCGTAGTGTTTGCCCTGGATAAGTTCAGATCGTATATCATCGGATCTAGAGTGACTTTGTTTACAGATCACACCGCCATCAGATACCTCATGGCAAAGAAGGATGCCAAGGCCAGACTGACTAGATGGATCCTTCTACTCCATGAGTTCGATATTGAGATTAAGGATAAGCCTGGAGTTAAGAATGTGGTGGCGGATCATCTCTCCCGACTAGAGCAGCCTGAGGATTCTGAGCAGATCGATCCTATTAGAGATACCTTCCCAGATGAGGCGATCCTTGCTATCGCCTCACTCCCATGGTACGCCGATATTGTGAACTTTCTCGTTGCTGGGAAAGTCCCACAAGATTGGCCCAGGCAGAGGCTTGAGACCTTCCTCGCGAAGGCCAAGTCTTACCATTGGGAGGATCCCATCCTTTACCACGAAGGAGGGGATAGCGTCTGGCGTCGGTGTATTCCTCAGGAGGAACACCATAGCGTCCTCACTTACTGCCACAAGCTTGAGGCAGGAGGACATCATTCTGGGAAGAGAACGGCACAGAAGGTGCTCCAATCCGGCTTGTGGTGGCCTACCCTCTTCAAGGACTCTGATGAGTTCGTGAAGAGGTGTACTGACTGTCAGAGGATGGGCACTTGTGGACAGCGTGATATGATGCCGATGCAGCCCATTCACTTCTGTGAGGTTTTTGATGCATGGGGCATCGATTTCATGGGTCCATTCCCTAAGAGTCAGGGATTTCAGTACATTCTGTTGACCGTTGATTATGTGAGTCGTTGGGTGGAGGCTATCCCCGCCCGAGCCGCTGATGCGAGGACAGTTTGCAGATTTTTGAGGAAGCGCATCATCACGCGGTTCGGGGTTCCACGAGTTCTGATTTCTGATGGGGGATCTCACTTCATCAACGACCAGGTGAAGGCACTTGCTAGCGAGTTCGGCATAGATCATCGTGTTGCTACACCTTACCATCCACAGACGAATGGTCTAGCCAAAGTGTCGAATAGGGAGATCAAGACTATTCTGCAGAAAGTCGTCCGCCCTGACCGAAAGGATTGGTCACAGCTTTTGGACTCGGTCTTGTGGGCATATAGGACGTCTTTCAAGACACCTTTGGGGACATCTCGCTTTCGCCTCGTGTATGGCAAGCCATGCCATTTACCTGTTGAGCTGAGGCACAAGTCATTTTGGGCAGTTACAGATATTTTGATGGATCCAAATGGTATGGGAGACCAGAGGAGGGCAGAGCTAGCTGCCCTGGAGGAGCTTAGAGATACAGATTTCTCAAGCAGCCTACATTATAAGGAGAAAGTCAAGGAGTGGCATGATTCTCATATCAGCCACAAGCATTTTGAGATTGGACAGAGAGTATGGCTGTTTGATGCGAGGCTACGCCTATTTCCAGGGAAGCTACAGAGCAAATGGAAAGGACCTTATCTGGTTAGAAAGGTACACGACAACGGTAGCATCGACATATCTGAGTTGTCTTCTGAGAGTACCTTTCGAGTGAACGGCCAGCGGCTCAAGCCATTTCTAGATCATGAGCCGCGGGTCGTTGATCTAGCCCCTATTCATTTTGCGTGAGGTGTGGTCTTTGACTCACATCTAATGCATCTCACGCCTGAGTTTCACTGATCTTCCGCTGTATATAGATCCAGATGTCCATATCACTACATTCTTTAGTCCCACATCCCTTCCTTCATCTGGTGATTATGCTATACTTAGGGTGCACTTTGCCCTAAGTATAGCGGGGATGTGAGACCTTTCGAGTATTTCTTTTGTTTCTGTTTACCCCTGTTTTTGTTGCCTATACTTAGGGATATTTCACCCTAAGTATAGGGGGGGGTAGACCCTGTACATTCTGCACCCAGGTTTTCCCTTAGTATACAGCCTGCTATACTTAGGATTACTTGATCCTAAGTATAGGGGGGAGAACTGAGTTCCTCTTGACTTTTCTTTTCACTTTCCTATACCTAGCACGAGTTATGTCTTCTTTATCGCTCTTGACTCTGAGGACATCGTTCGAGCTAAGTATAGGGGGGTGTGTATATATTTCATATATACTTGAGCCATAACTCGTACTTTGTGTGAGTGTGTTAATAAATAAAATGGCTAAAAACCACAAAAACTAAAAATTTTTTTATGTACATAATCTTCTTTTATTTGCACATACATAGCTAGTGTACAAATTATTTTTGTAAAAATGATTTCAAAAATCTTTTGTGTAAAGCTTGTGTAAATATTTTTGTATCAAAATTATGTATATAGTACAAAATTTTTCCAAAATGTTTTGAAAAACAAAAGTTTGCAAAAATCTTGTGTAAATGTGTGTAAATATCTTTTTGCAAAACTTGCACTTCATGCATCATCCATACATGATTTCAAAACATTTTTCAAAAATTTTGCATGATTGTAAAATATTGTGTAAATAAGCATCTTTTTGTACATATGTATATAGTTTTTCTGGATGATAGTTGACATTTAAACTAGCCTGGATCAAATTGAGAAATGGAGCTTGATTAAGATCTTAATCCACCTAATTTCTAAGAGGAACCTTATAGGGCTTAGGTTTAAGGCTTTTCAGGTCCATGGTGACTTAATTCTTTGAGTTCACTAGGCTATGATCACATGTCATCTCAATGAGCCTAAGTAGAGCACTTAACAACAACACATGACTCATATAGATTATGACTTTACTTGGACACCAGCACTATGCACCGAGCTCTCTACGGATGAGGTGGTGAGGAGGCAATCTTACTTGACTTGGGATAGCATACGAGGGTAGTACTTCTAGGCGGAACCTCTCTTCTTCTTATAGTGAAGGAAGTGCGTCTCAACTTGGTCTGGTTGCCATGAGGTCTAACGACGGGAGTTGTGGGTTGCAATAAAGCTTCAAAAGAGGGATAGTCTACTGGCTCAAGAGGAAAACTCCTTGTATATATGCTGCACATGTATATGTTGTACAGATGCACTTGAAAAAAAAATGTGTGCAAAAAGAAAAGAACTCCAAAAAAAAAGTGGTGGGTCTGAGAGAAAATGATAATCCCACCGGAGTATGTATAGAATGCAATAAGCAAAGCTTGGTTTCATGATCCACCTGTTGTAGCTTGCAGCAGGGAGACTTGGCTACACTGGTCAAGCTCCCAAGGGTACTTGGCTACACTGGCCTTGACCCATTCTCTTCTTCCCCCTCTTCTTGAGCCGGTTGTACTTGAACTTAGAAGGGAATACCCCGCTCCTCGAGGAAAGAGTGGCCAGATTGAGGTCATAGAGTTACCTTGTTGGGGAGGGTTGTCAAGTTGCCATTTCTGAGGTGGAGAGCTTAGACTTCACATTCACAGGACAAGAAAAGATTCATGGTCCTCAGGGTTTGTGATTGATGACTTGTTCTGACCTGGAGCATTGAGGAGTCTTGGTTATAGATTAGTGGAACTTAGAGGCTGTTAGGTTTTAAGCTTAAGTCTAAATAAGGTTCCGATACATTAATAATCCATAGATCTGATCGAGCTCCATACCCCAATTTAATGAAGGCAAGTTTAATAATCAACCTTGATCCATGTACATCCCCTTTTTCTTTTTCTTTCTTTTTCACTTCTTTTTCAAATAAGTGTTTGCTAAGGGACTAGCAAAGTTAAGTATAGGGGGGTGATGAATACCCATTCATCACTCTTTATTCTTATATTTTAGCTACAAAAACCTATGCAAATGCATGTAGATATGTGTAAATAGGAATAATTAGCAAAAGCATGCATTGTGTAAAAACCTATAATTAGCATGTTTTTGTGTAAAAATAAAAGAATAAAGATTAAAAAGAAAAAGAGGGAAATATTTAGAATAAATATTGAGCAACCTAACCCAAGGGAGGGCTCAGCATGGGCCTGACCGCATAAAAGCCAAGTAGAGGGAGATAGGGGCTCATGTGTATATATTGATGTAAATAAAATAAAAATGTTTTCCTCACCCAAAAATATGCTTGTAAATACTTGTATATATATATTTATAAAAATATAAAAACAAAACAAAAGGTTAAAAACCCAAAAAGAATTAAAACACCCTTTTACCATGTACATAAATGTATATATCTATTTATTTTACCTATGTATATAAATAATAAAAACAAAATAAAAATACCCTTTTATTCCTTGTTTTATTCTATAAATAGATAAAATATAAAATAGGAATAAAATTGTACAAAAATAATAATTAAAAATCAAAAATCAAAAACCTACATATTGTATATATACCTATATATAGCTATATAGTGTAAATACCTTATTTTTATTTCCAAAAATTAATTAAAAATCACCAAAAAATAGAAAAAAATAAAATAAAAATATTTTATGTTTTGGGTTTTGGCTGAATCGGGCCCTAGCTACCTCCATTTGTCACTCCAATATTCTGCCACGTGGCCTGACCGCATTGGCTCCTGGGGATGTTGACCACCCGGTCAACTGGCCCCCCGAGGACCACTTCCCACGGGTTGAGTGGCGGACCCAACTTCTCGGATTTTTCCCCACTCAACCCGATTGCCTATCACCCAAACCCCGGCTCCGGATTGCTCACGTCATACCCGCCGGAGCCTTAGCCTCGGGATCCGCGCGCTACATCACCCTACCCGCGCCCTTCTTCCCGGACCCGCCAGCATACTTATGCTCAGCTCTGCCACCCATTTCACGCATCTTTGGCCATTCGCGTAGCTTTCCAGTGAGCTTCAGAGAGAGAGCGAGGTGACAGCTCGCCGCCCCTGCCTGTTGCAGCGAGGAAGGCCGGCGAATCCACTGATCCGGCGATACCACCGCCGTAGCTCCGCCCATCTGAGCGAGCTCGAGCCTCGGGCAGAGACACCCCTTGAGGCGACGACCGGGAGCTTCCCCAGCTCCAGCCCAGTCTATTCATCCATCCAGGTACCCCCTTAGCTCCGCGCTTTCATTCGATTTCAGCTTTCCCCCAATCTTCGTCGTCGTACTTTTTCGTTGATTCACTCCGGTTCCGACCACCTCCCGACCATCGGACCCGACTATCGCGTTCGCCCTTCCCCCGCGCACCTTCTCCGCCCCTCCGTTCAACCCAGCTCGCACAGGAGCTGGGGTTCGAACCCCTTCGCCGTCGCCTCGCCGGGGTTCGCCCGCACCGACGCACCGACCACCCCCACGTCGCCTAACTAGGTCGAGGCACTTTGCCCTCGACCCGCGAAGCTTCTGAGCCGTTTTACAGGTCCAGCGGAGGCCATCTGAGGCCTCTCGACATCCAGCCCAGGAGCTTCACCTCCGCCACCCTCGTCGGAGCTCTCCCGAGCTCGGCTGGGGCATCGGAGGACGTCAGCAGCTGCGCATCTTCACACCGGAGCTCCTCCGATCTTCAGGCGCAGCAGAGGAGGCCGGAGGTCCCGTCACGAGGCCGGCGAAGTTCGCCGGCCATCAGTTCTTCCAGCATCCTCGAGAGTCGTCGATCGCGCCTCCTCGCTCCAGGTCTGATCTGAACCGTTGGTTCTTGGAGCGCACGTGGACGTCAGATCTGAGGCACTAGATCCAGGCCGTTAGATCCACACGTGTCCTGGCCTGGACCGTTGGATCGACCAGAGTAGCAGCAGCGTCGGAGCCGCCCCCTTCCTGACCGTCCGATCGCCACGTGGCGGCCTTCCATCAGCTCCGGTTAATAAAGGGTAAATTACCCTTAGGCCCTTATCTTTAGTTTATTTCGTATTAGTCCTGTAAATGTTTAAGTACGTTGTTTAGTTTTAGGGTAAATTGCATAGAGGACCTCAAGCTTAGTTTATTTGCACTTATACCCCTGCCTGTGTGAGCCACGTGCTTCGTCACGTGTATTTTTGGGATATTTGCAGTCTATGCCCTTGTGGTTCTGGATATTTATGAATGAATGAAATATTTTTGATATTTGCATTTATGCCCCTGTGAATGGTTTAATTCCGCATGTGCGTGTATTTTTGGGTAAATTGCGACTGAGGCCCTCAGACTTTTGGTACGTGTTACCAAAAGGTCCCCGGACCTTATTTTTATTACATATAGGTCCCTGAGTGCCCCAGGCACGCGCTTGGCGCGTGTTTTGCTGGGTATTTTGCACCGGGACCCCCAGAACTTAGGGTATTTGCATTCTAGTCCCTGTGCACAGTGCCCTCTTGTCATTTTTGAATAAAATATCAAATCACCTCCAAATTCGACAAAAATTTGACACATGGCTCCTGCCATGGTGTAGGATTTTTGTGAATTTTTGAGGACATTTTTGATTTCGTTTGTTATTTTTAAAAAATTCAAAAACCTACATTTTTGCTACTGTCTAGATTGAAAAATCACAAAAAAAATATAAAAACTCCCCTAAAAATTCTATAAAAAATAGCTACTGTTTGTCTTGTGTTCTTTTATTTTCTAGCCAATTTTGGCTATTTTTCACCACTGGAAAACCTTAAAAACTTAAGAAACCCCACAAAACCCATAAAAATTCTAATAAATACATTAAAAATCCAAAAACAATAAATCCGGTACCTAAATTTTCCTTATTTCATCTATTTTTTGGAAAATTACCTCCAGGCCTTTTTGAGGTCCTTAGGTATTTTATCTAGGGACTTGAGGCCTGGCTGGACAGTGCCATTGTTTTTGCTACTGTTTGACTTTTAGAAATTAAAATAAATATCAGAAAATTATCAAAAATTCACCAAAAACATAAAAAATTATAAAACACATAAAAATATTTTTGTTTTAATTTTTGGTTGATTTTTGATGCATTAAATAAATTGTTGAAGTGTCCTTATTTGTGTTTCTTTTATTTTCTTTACATATTAAAAATCCAAAAAAAATATAAAAATAATTAAAAACCACTAAAAACATTTTCCTCTTTTATTTTATTCATTTTTACTACTTCGTAGGCCTTCGGCCAACCCGTGCTCCTTGAGTTCGACCCTGGGTGCTATACCAGGTTAAACATATAGCAGGACCGCTACCCATGTTTTGAGTGATTTTATTCGCTTAGAGTGGTTCATTTTTCTTGTTGACCCGAGTCTGAGTGATTGAGGTCGCAACGACCTTTTAGATACCTTTGCCTTGGTCATTCAGACCGGACATCAAGTTGGCCGAAGAACAGAGTTGAGAAACTCGTCTCCGAGTCAAGATACTACCATTGGGAGGATCCGATTCTTTTTCGCGAAGGACCGGTTACAGACGATGTATTCCTCAGGAGGAATATAATAGTGTCCTCACTATGTGTCATTCTCTAGAATCAGGAGGACATCATTCAGGGAAGAGGACAACGCAGAAGGTACTACAGAGCAGATTATGGTGGCCGACTCTTACCAGAGATGATTGCACATTCGTGAAGAGTTGTCCAGATTGTCAGAAAGCTGTAGGGACAGTCAGTGCCAGAGATGCAATGCCGATGCAACCCGTCATTATCTGCGAGATCTTTGACGCATGGGACATAGATTTTATGGGACCGTTCCCTTCTAGCAGTGGCTTTGAGTACATCCTTCTCGCTGTAGATTATGTTAGCAGATGGGTGGAGGCTATACCCGCACGAACTGCAGACAGTAAGACCGTTTGTAAGTTCCTAAGGGAACACATCATTTCGCAGTTCGGAATTCCTCGTATTCTTATCTCTGATGGGGGTAGCCATTTCATTAATAAGGAGGTGAAGAAGCTAGTGAAACAATACAGCATCGATCACAGAGTAGCTTCTCCTTACCACCCACAGACGAATGGCATGGCCGAAGTCTCGAATAGGGAGGTGAAATCAATTCTACAGAAGTTAGTACGACCAGATAGGAAGAACTGGTCACTCCTTCTAGACCAAGTTCTTTGGGCATATCGTACTGCATATAAGACTCCCTTAGGCACTTCACCATTCCGGCTAGTTTATGGAAAGCCGTGCCACTTGCCCGTAGAGATCATGCACAAATCTGAATGGGCAATCCGAGAAATAATGATGGATATGCAGAAAGCAGGAGCCAAGAGAAAGATAGATCTGAATGAGCTAGTAGAAATTTGAAATCAAGCATACGAGAACACACTTATCTATAAGGACAAAGTGAAGAAATGGCATGACAAACATATTAGGCACAAGAGCTTTGTCCCTGGGCAGAAAGTATGGCTGTTCAATGCGAGGTTGAGAATTTTTCCTGGCAAATTAAAAAGCAAGTGGGAAGGACCATACATAGTCAGAACGGTGCACGACAATGGCAGTATTGCGATATCGGATGTGTCACCTGGTGCAGAACCATTCGTGGTTAACGGGAAGATGCTAAAGCACTTCGTAGAGACTACTGAGCATCTGGCCCGTACTGAAGTGATCTACTTTGTACAGGAATCATGATCATTCCTTCACCTCTTCCTGTACAAATTCTTTTGAGCCATTCTGGAGATTCACAACACTTGTATATTCTTCATAGTCCACAGTCGTCCCCGTTTTTGCTCGTCTTCTATGCTTAGGATACCAGATCCTAAGTATAGGGGGGACTGATTGCCCGTTGATTTACGTTTTCTTTTTGTACTAATTCTTTTGTATAGCCATTCTTTTTCACGAATCACTAATCCCCAATTTTTGGCTACATTCTTTTCTATACTTAGGATGCCTTATCCTAAGTATAGGGGGGACCGAGTGATTTCGATGATTTCGTATTCTTTCCTTTTGAATTCTTTGTTATTTATCCTTTTCATTCAGTCATCCCGTTTTTGCTCTCCCGTAATACTTACGATGACCTGATCGTAAGTATAGGGGGGGTTGACTGACTTGTCATCGATATCCCTTTTCACCCACTTTTACTTAGCACGAGTTATGTCCTCCTTTTTCTCTTTTGACGCTATGAGGACATAGCTCAAGCTAAGTATAGGGGGGTGCGTATATATTGTATATATACTTTCGGCCATAACTCGTACTTTTATGTATTTTCTATATCTATAAAATCCATAAAAAAGTGGGAACGGGTTAATTTAAAATCCACTCTCTTATTTATAAAATCCTGGTAAATAAGTAAAACATGCTTAAAATTTGTAATTTAAACTTGTAATTAAAACTTGTATTTAAAATTTGTACTTAAAATCTGTATAATACTTATTTAAAATCCTATTTATTAAAATTTGTATAAAAGCCATTCAACCCTTGTAAAATACTTTGTAGATAAAATTTGTAAAATACATTAGACATTTAACTTAAATAAAATTTATATTGTAAAAATTGTGAATAAAACCCTGTTTATAAAAATCATAAAAATCCATAAAAATACAAAGTCCTAAAATTCGTAAAAATTACAAAATCCTTAAAATCCATAAAAATGAGTAAAATCCAGAAAATATACTTCACAAAAACATGGTTGCATTTGCATTCGCATTTTTCAGAATAAGTTTGATTTCCGAAACTAAGGACTGAGCCTAGTTTAAAGGATGGAGCTTGATTACGGCCTTTAACTCTCGTTGTAAGGAGCCTGATTAGGAACTGGAATTTAGACTCTTCAGGTCTGGTGACTTAAAATCTTTGGGTTCCGCAAGACCATATTCGGGAAATCAAGTCATCTGAGCTTAAGTAGACCATTTGGAGTCATCCGTACAACTCTTCACCAGTGAACCAACCTTGAACACATGCACTCTGCACTTAGCTCGACTCGCATAGAGTTCCGAAGGGCAGTACACCTTAGTAGTGTGTTTCTATCCTTATCTTTGCGGCATTGACGTCTAAAGACGGGAGAGATTGGGGTTGCGATAGTTGCTTCGGATGAGGGAAGGATCTGCTGACACAATTTGTCTAAGACCTCAAAAAATGGACGGATTAAAAAGATTCTATAACCGTCGAGGCACAAAAGATGAATGCAGTGCAAGCAAATTACAAAGTCAAAGCAAAGCAGAAGCCACCAAATAAGACCAAACTGGTCAAAGCTTCCACCAAATATGCCTGCACATCTTAGTGGAGACTCAGCTACACCGGTTGGGCTTCACAAGGAGATGTGTCTACACTGGTCGCACTCCACTTCTTTTCTCATTCTTCTAACTTCTCCCTATATTCGATTGTGGACATAGCAGAACTGAACTCAGAAGGGAATACCTCCCTCCCCGAGGAAAGAGTAGCAGGATGAGGAAGCCATAGGAGTGTATCGCCGGGATTGACGGTTTCTTCGGTTCTCTAAGCAGGAAGAGCTAAATCAATTCACACACTGTACAAGTTGACTTCAAGGATGATAGAGTTTGCGGTATGAATAGGTGAGTCTGAACTAGCCGATGAAGTGATCTTGAGTAAGGATTATGGAACTTGAAGACTGTTGAGGATGAAATCCTAATCCTAGTTAAGGTTCCGACAAAATGCTTGTTTCAGGCCCGATCGAGCTCTGTCCTTTGTCTGTTCTCATGAATTGGTTTAGGAAAATAAATTCATTCTAACTTTCTTTCTTTTTCACTTACTTTTTCAAAATAAGTGTTTGCTAAGGGACTAGCAAAGTTTAAGTATAGGGGGTTGATGAATCCATGATTCATTAACTTTTCTGTCGCATTTTGTCTTAAAACCCTTAACAAATACATGTAAATACTCACTAATTCTCATACTTTAACAAAACTCTATTCATGTGTAAATATTCACTTTTAACTACTAAACTCATGTAAATAAATAAAGAATCAGAAAAGAAAGGCAAAGGCATATGGAATATATGAAATATATGCAATATACTTAAACTATAAATATAACTGTAAGATATATTTATAGCCCAACCCCCGAGACCAAGTCAGCATGGATTGGTCGACAAACCTATAAGTAGGGGGAGATAAGGAAAGAAAACCAAATAAAAATAATTTATCACATGTATATACACCTTTCACTATTTATAAAATAAAATACAAAACTTCAAAGAATTTTAATTATTTCATCTTAACATATTTCTCACCAAATCTTTCTCCTAATTATTCATAAAAATGTAAATAAAAATATAAAAATAAGTTAAAAATATTACACTATAAATATGCCAAGAAATCTAGCTTACAAATTGTCAAAATCTCAACTTCCGAACATCATAACTTCCTCATACGAACTCCAATTTCACTCTACTCACCTTCAAAGTTAATAAAATATTATTCTCTAATTAATAAAGTGGTTTCATTGAATTCGGAATCCGTTTGCAAAAAGTCGGTTTTGGGACCAAAAGACAAAGGGGTTTCTGGGCTATTTATTTTATGTAACACACACTATTTATTATTTTTTTAATTTTATAATTTTTAAATGATTTCATGATCTTGTACTTTCACCATAAATTATTTCATAATTTTTGGGAACTATTTATTATTTTTATAAAATCAAATACCTTAAAATATAGGTATAATTGACCTATATAGATACTTACTCTATTTATTAAAATATGTAAATTAATTCATAAAAATCCATAAAAATTCGTACAAGTCTTATTTAATACCCTAATAATTAATAAAATATAAAATTAATTTTTACTTAATTATTTATTAAATTAAAAATTCAAAATCTATTTATAAATACATATATATTAATATAATATTTATATTTTAAATAATAATTATTATTTATTAAAAGTAATTATACCATAATTTAGAAAATTAATTTATTTAACTTTATTGTATTTATACCTATTTAAAATAATGTAATTATCTATTTTATATCTAATTTATAAGGTATTTAAGTTTCTGGACCAACCAGGTGCTGACACTTGTCAGCACCTGGGTTGTCTTCCCCAAGAAGACGTTCAGCCAGATCTGCTCGACTGACCAACTTCCCCCATTTGTTTCACGCCATTCCAGAAGCTTCAGACCAACCTAAACCCTCAGATCTACCCTCCTAACTACCACCAAGCTCGCCAACCCTTAGATCTAACTTGGGGTGCACGAAATCTCTCTATACAAGGGCTCCAAGTCGCCATAGCCAAACAAAACTAACTCCAACAACCCAAGAGCCTCTGCTCCAGGTTACCGACTACCCACTTTTCACCCTTCGCTCCGGCCATTTCGAGGCGGTGACAGCGCCAAGGAGGAGGTCGCGGGGAAGACGGACGTCGGAGGAGGAGTCCCAAGGTGCCACGTCGCCTTGAATCGCAGCCTCGTGCCGCGTGAAGCTCCGAGAAGACCGCTCGTCGAGCCATCATCAGGAGGTCATACAACTCCAGTTCCCAGGTCATTTCATTCATCTTTGCGATTTTATTCCTCGATAATCGAGCCACGATTAGCGTGGCTGATCACGCTTTTAGATAGGTTAATCACTTAGCTTTCACGCAATATCAAAAGCCCTTTCGATTCGTTCCCAAATCGCTTCAAATCAATCATCAAACCATCATCTTCTTCGCATTTTGGATGCTTTGACTGGAGACTTAAGATTTTTCCCCATTTTTAGAGCTCGAAATCTTACAATTGTTGGCCGATTCTCTATGAATCGAGCATAGATTCTTGTTATTTGCATGTTAATCTTCAATCGCGAGCTATTTGTCAAACGCCTGGGAGCTTTGATCATCATTAAAATCCACTTCGAAGTTGGACTCTCAGAGCTGCATCAGCCCCAGGTGGTCGAAACCACCATCTTCGTCGACCTGTAACCGCCGCTCGGAGCGTCGCCACCACCACCCTTACCGCGGGCGAGCTCGAGGGGTGGAGGAGCCACCCCTCTGGCCCCACCGGAGAGCCAAAGACGTTGAGGGCCGGCCGCGATAAATCGGAGAAGGAGAGCTCGTCGCCATCAGTTGCAACTGCCCAAGAACAGAGGAAGCACAGGTGCGCGACACGTGGCGCACCTGTGAACGTCAGATCGTGCGCCTTAAGTTCTAATCTTGGCCGTCAATAGCGAAACGGTGGAAAAATTACAACATAGACCCAGCAAACTTCCAGAATTACAATCCGCCCCCCAGCTTTCCAATATTTGCTTTTAGGTCCCTTCGTAGGGACCTAAATGTAAAGCTTCTTGTACTTTTCTTTCAGAACAGTCCTCCAGGACCAAATTGCAAACATTTTTAAATAGTTTTCTTACGCTTATGCCCCTGGGCTGTAGGGGTTATTTCTTTTTCGTGTGACCTCGGATTTCGACGATTCTTTGAGGGTAGTTACACAACTACCCAAGCTACTTAGTATAAAGTTTTCGCGGCTTTTCGACGAATTTTTGACGTGTTTTGATTTTCCCGAAAACCGTTTCATTTTGTTTTGTTTTCTTGTGTAGTTCGAGTACGCGTCTCGAACATCGTTCACCCTACTATATAGTATCACTTAGATATTCTTCACCTACTATATAATAAGTAAATCTTTTGAAAAATATCCCTCTTTGAAAATTAAATAAAAAGTTGAAAAGAATAAAATCAAATAAAAATTATAAAAATAAAAATCAATAAACAAAGCGTTCTAACTTAGAGAAGAGTTAAAATAAAATTTCGAGAAGAGAAATCTAGGGAATATATTCTGCCTCCTTGAGTTCGACCCAGGAACACTTGCCTGGTTAAATATTAGTGAACGGTTTTCCGACAGAAAACCGTATTTGTTTGATAGGTCTAAAGATCGCAACTTTTTGTTTCGCGGCTTTCTGCTACAACCGACAACTTTTTTTAATAAAAAGAAGAAGCCGTGAAACTCGATCTTTAGACGCTCATCAGGACCCTGATGTCAACCTACACCATACAAGATCTATTCCTCAGCGATCTCGCAAGAAGGTTTGCTTTCGACCTTCTTGACCCTTTGTATATTGCAAAATATTCTTGACTGTCCACTATTTTATACATTTTTCATTGTTTGATTTTTGGAAAATCACAAAAGCATCAGAAAATTTTGAAAAAATTACCAAAACATTATAAAATATATGAAACACAAAAACATTTTCTTTGTAATTTTCTGAGTATTTTTTATTAGGTTGAAAAATACGAAAAGAGTGTGGTGTTGTGTATTTTTATGCTATGTGCCTTATTCAAAAAATAAAAAAAATTCAAAATTCAAAAAACCACTAAAAATCATTTTCAAAATTTGACTACTTGGTTTTTTAAATCGTGCTCCTTGTGTTCGATCTTGGTCACTATATCAGGTAAATATAATAGCGAAACTGCTTACATTTTCATTTGATTGTTTGAATATCTTTCATTAAGTGCTTGAAAATATTTTTCTCATCGACCGATTCGAGTGGTTGAGAACAACGATACATTCGCATATTATTTAATACATCTTAACCCCATCGGATTTCGTGTCATCAGAACAACGACACAGCAGGCTAGGCACCCTTCTGATGATGCGAAGACAGATGCCGTGGGTGGTACTGATGCCACCATCTCTATTCCAGTTGTGATTCCTCATGTGTTTGTACCTCAGGATAAAATCAAAAACACTAAAAAAATGAATAAAGAAAAGGTTTCTTCATCTACTCTGAGTCCATATGTGTTGCATGATAACTCTTGTATGGGCTCCACTCCTTCTCAGCAGCAGGAACCTCTTCCTGACCCTCTATCTGAGGAGGGTCCAACTATCCCCTTCCCTCAAGCACATCAATTATGGCAAGGGAAGAAAACAAAAAATACAAAAAAATCACAGCAGTTAGAGTTCAGCCAGCAGATGATTGAAAGATTCCATATCCAGCTGACTCTACAGGAGGCACTAGAGCACATCCCTCTCTTCCAGAAACACTTAAGAGAGAAGACCACTGTACATAGGAAGAAGGGGAATCGTAATGCAAAAATCCATGTGCTTACACGTGCCACTTGCTTCACTATACAGAACCAATTGCCTGCCAAAAGGCCTGATGAAGGAGCTCCATATGTCAGATGCCACATTCATGAGCAGCAATTTGATCGTACCCTATTAGATAGCGGTTCGTCGATTAACCTTCTCCCGGCTGCCTTACTCGATCGATTTGAGTTTGTCCCTCTTAGACAGAGCAGGATGATCCTTCAGTTTACTGATAGATCTGTTAAGATGCTGAAGAGGTTATTTAAGGATGTTGTCGTCACAATTCAAGGCTTGAAATTCCCTGTGGACTTTGTTGTATTGGACATGGAGATCTCTGAACATGTGATCGATGCCCCAATCATTTTAGGAAGACCTTTCTTGGCCACATCCAAGACGGTGACCGACCATGACAGTAGGAAGGTATACTTTCACATCGAGGGTGAAAGTGTACAAATAGAGACGATCGAGGAGACCAGAGCTAGAGATTAAGAGTGCTCAGATCAGATGACTGACTCAGAGTAGATGACAGATGTAGAGCTAGACATCCAGCAGGAGTGTGACTTTGTGATTACAGATGATGAAGCAGTTTGGGCAAATCCCGCATCACGAGCTCTTGCCACATCTTCAGACAGTGTAGATTCACAGATCATGGCAGATGAGGGTTCGGAGAGCACACTCATGGCACGTGATACAGTAAAGGTTGTTTATCATGATAAGGATAGCGAAGACGATTTTATCTCATGCGCTTCAGATTCAGATTCCTCAGACACATACACCGATTTTGACTAGCAGGAGTTCGATGAATACTTACCGTGTCTGGTGCCTACAGAGCCGGCGGCTAGGGTGGAGAGTGAGCCAGGTCCGTTTACAGGTATACCAGCAGGTCCATCTTTATCAGATTTAGCGTTGCAGCAAGAGTTCTCACATACAGATTTGGTAGCATTCACTCAGACATTCCAGAAGCCAGATTTACCAGCTCCCACTTGCCCAGAATTGAAGACCTTACCATAGAGCATGAAGTACAGATTCCTTGCGGGTGAGCCAGATATGTTCCAAGTCATTATCTCAGTAGATTTGACTGAATATCAAGAATATCATTTGATGGAGGTTCTTGAAAGAAATCGCAAGGCAATAGGATGGAGTGTAGCTGATCTCCAGGAGATAAGACCAGGCATGTGCTCCCACCACATTTATCTCGAAGAAGACATCAAGCCCTCATGTGAGTTCCAGCGACGGCTGAACCTGAATCTTCGAGAAGTGGTCATGAAGGAAATATTTAAGTGGTTCACCTGTCCGTTTGGGACGTATGCTTTTAGACGGATGCCCTTTGGATTATGTAATGCTCTGGCTACATTCCAAAGGTGCATGCTCTCTATTTTCTCGGACATGGTTGGTGAATTTTTAGAGGTCTTCATTGATGACTTATCAGTCTACGGTGACAGTTTTGATACATGTCTTGATTACCTAGACCGAGTACTTCAGCGATGCATTGAGGTCAACTTAATCTTATCTTGAGAGAAGAGTCATTTCATGGTGACTCAATGGACGGTCCTTGGCCACATCATCTCCAACAGGGGCATGGAGGTCGACCCGACCAAGGTGGATATCATCAATAAACGCAATCCACCGTCCAATTTATGACAGTTGCAGTCCTTTTTGGGGCATGTCGGTTTCTACCGACGGTTCATACAGGACTTCAACAAAATTGCCTTTGCTAGTCCCTTAGCAAACACTTATTTGGAAAATAAGTGAAAACAAAAATAAAGAAAAGAAAAAGGAAAGAAGTTAAAACAATGTTGACTTTTACACTTATCTTCATAAAAATGTAGTATGGAGCTCTGTCAGACCTTTTGATTATTAGTGTCGGAACCTTAATGGGAAATGGATTTAAAACCTAACAGCCTCTAAGTTGCATAAGACTCCTATTCAGGTCTCCTCAACATCCAGATCAAAACAAGTCTACATGCACAAATTCTTATGACTATGAATTCTTACTTGTATGGTGTAAGTGAAATATAGCTCCTCATCTCAAAAGTAGCAAAGAAACAACCTCTCTCAACAAGGTAACTCTAATCCCCTGGTTTGGAAACTCTTTCCTCGAGGAGCGGGGATATTCCCTTCTAAGTTCAAGTACAACCAGCTCAAGAAGAGGGGATGGAGAAGAGAATGGACGGTAACCAGTGTAGTTACCTATCCTTGGATGCATGACCAGTGTAGCCATGTCACCTGCTGCAAGCTTACAAACAATTGACTTTGAAGCTCTTATTCTTTTTTTTCACTTGTATATACACTCCGGCAGACATTTTACTTTTCTATCAGGCATGTCCACTTTTGGAGATTTTGCATTTTTTTTCTTTTTTTGACAATATATACAAGGTACATCATGTACATAAGGAGTTTTTCCTCTTGAGCTAGTAGACTATCCCTCTTTTGAAGAATTATTGCAACCCCACAGCATCCTGTCTTTAGACCTCAACATTGCCAAACCATGTTGAGACACACTTCCCTCCCTAGAGGAGGACGAGAGGTTCTGCCTAGATGTACTACCCTCGTATGCTACCCCAAGCCAAAAGATTCTGCCCCTCACTACCTCATCCATGAAGAGATACGTGTAGAGTGCTTTGTCCAAGGTAAGCCACGGTCTAAAAGAATCATGCGTGTATTTTTAAATATTCTACTTAGACTTATCAAGATGACATGTGAACATAGTCTTATGGACTCAAAGAATTAAGTCACTAGGACCTGAAAAGTTTTAACTCCAATTTTTATAAGGTTCCTCTGAAATTAAGTGGATTAAGGTCCAACTAAGCTCCATTCTTCAAATTTATTCCAGACTTAGTATAAATGTCAAAATTATCCTGAAAAATGCACATGCTAATGCAAGAAATATGTACAATACAAAGAAAAGAAAGTGAAATCTTTTTGTGAAACAATTTTCAAATTTTGAAATTTTTATGGATTTTTGAAAAATGACGCACATGCAAAAAGAGTTTTTTATGTTTTTTTAAAGATTAGTAATATATACATGTATATACATTTTTTTAAAAAGGGTTGGGGTAAGATACACATATTTACACAGGGGTGAGTTAATTATTTACAAGAATAAGATGAAAGGATTTATACGGTATATACATACAGTTGGATTTTTTATTTTGTGATGCATATATTCCTCAATTTTATTTGAAAATAATTTTACAAATAATTTTGAAAACTATAGTCCAAAATAATTTTTCAAAATAATTTTACAAACATTTACAAGCATTTGAAAACTATTTTGCAAACATTTTCAAACAATATATATATAGAATTTCAACATAATTTTTCAACCATTTTCAAAACATTTGAAAAATAGTTTTTACAAAATCATTTTATTTCACACAAAGATTTTTTTTTACAAACCACAATATTTTTACAAAGGTTGAAAATGTTTTTCAAACATTTTTTGAAATAGTTTTCAAAAGATTTTTTAAATAGATTTTCAAACTACTTTCAAAATATTTTTCAAAATACTTTAACCTGACTTATTAATCAGTATATAGAAAAATAATTTTGAGGAAATATCTGCATCTTTTATTAGTTAGTTTAGTTTTTTTACAAGTATTTATACAATATTTTAGCCATATTAAAGATATGAAAGTAGGAGTTATGGCTAAAGTATATATATAATATATACGACATCCCCATATACTTAGCTTGGACTATGTCCTCATAGTGATCAAAGAGCTGCAAAGGAAGATATAACTCGTGCTAAGTATTGGGAAGTGAAAAGAATATTATACTACATCAACAAATAAAAGAATATAATCAATAGAAGTCGGTAATCCCCTTATACTTAGGATCAAGTAATCCTAAGTAGAGATGACTGTACACAAGGGGAAAATCGAGGGTTAGAATGTACTGGGTTTACCTCCCCTATACTTAGGGTGAAATATCCCTAAGCCAAAATAGAGGTAAAAGGAAACAAAAGAATAATAAAAAATCTGACACCCCCCTATACTTAGGGTAAAGTACACCCTAAGTATAGCATAATCACAAGATGAAGATGGGGTGTTAGACAAAATAATGTATGATATGAACATATCGACCTATATAGTTGCGAAAAATGTTGAGGTGCCTCTCAACAAGCGCTAAAGTTTACGCCCCTAGCTGGGCGTAAATGCTAGGATAACGCAATATCGAGGTTCAAGACAATATCTGTAAGGCGAATACCGTACTATCGTCGCAGTCTCGGTGGGAGAACAATGACAAAGTCAACAGTATAGATGATGACACCCATGTAATCAATCAGGCGGGTGTCTGCTTGTAGGTGAAGATATGGGAGAATAAAATCGGGCTCTGATAGCACAAAAGAAATCATCGGCTCAAGGTCTTAATGAAGTGAATGGATAGAGCCGAAGAAGTCGAACGTGGAGAAGGAAGGATATAATAGGGAATCCTCCACGTTAATCACCATCTCGAATAGATAAGCAAGATCAAGATCAGGAGACTCACTAAAAAGGCTGATACTTGATGCGTATAATGTAGACAAATCAGTAAAATCATCGAATACCTAAAAGATCGGCTTATCCTCGCGAGGGTCGTCGAGGAGAGAAAACTAATACTCGACAAGATCAACAATATCGGAAGACTCGGTCTCGTGATCCGACAGATTGGATGCACTCCCAAAAAGTGAAATCGAGTACACATGGTCCGTGGCATCCTTCCGCAGATAACCCTCGGGGAGTAATGCCGAATCATTAGGAAATTGGGGATCTATGCTGTCAAATATCATGTCCTCCAAAAAGTTATTGACCTCATCAAATGAGAGGACACATGGCTCAAAGATAGGACTATCTAGATCTGCCAAATAAAAAATGGGTCATTCATCAAGCTCTCTCTGCTGATATGAATCCAAATATATCTCTGAATCTGAGACGATCTCCTGAAGAAAAGACACTGACTCAACTTGACATGGCCACTGGAATGACTCAAAGGATTGTTGAGATGTGGGTTCCTCCTCTATTTCTTGGGATACTAAAAGATCTAGAATCCAAGAATCATCGACGTGAAAGTGCAGGACTGGCACAAAATCTGGCGTAAATCCAAAGGAAACTTGATCAATGTCCGGCTCTGGGAATCACAGTGGTAGTCAACACATACATCATATGAACAGTAGTAGCATCCATCTCCTTTGATTGGTGTGTGCTGTCAAGATCGGCATGATGTGTCACACACTCAACAGGTGTCATATCTCCCACGTGTGTTGTCCCGAATAAATCATCTTGTGAATATGGAATGTCTGAAAGTGTATCCAAGATGGTCTCAACTAAATTCAGATCGGGAAAGTGGTGTGAAGCACCACACGAGGTAATGACATGTAATCTGCTTTGCGGTCCTCCCCCTCGTGGTGATGTGGATAAGGTCAGTCATCGAAATCCATGATCTGGAAATCGTCTCAAAAGATCACATAACCTCAACCATGAATCTATCAATGGCTCCTGGGGGTCAACTGAAAAATCACGAATACAAGATCGCATCATCTCTGCTCTACGCTGGAGGTAAAATCTCTGCAAAAACAACGATCGTAAATCTCCCCACGTTGCAATCTTCCTTCCCAATCGTCTGTGCCAACTCTTGGCTCTACTCTAAAGTGTAAATGGGAAGGTAATCGGCATCATGTCCTTACAAGTGATATCAGAATATGATCGTGATCCACAAATATCCTCAAACTCATCGATATGCAAATAAGGTTCCTCGTGTACTTCCCCTGAAAATTTTGGCAGTAGATCAATGAAATCTAAATATAGAATGAAGGGACTCAATATAGACCCTGACTGAGCTCCTAAGTGCGTATGCTCATCTCCTAAATAATGTCCAATCATCCCAGGATCGTGAGCGTCAAAAACTCGCAACTGCTTCATATGATCTCCTATGGGATGCACTCTCATCTCAGCAAGGTGATCGCCCGGGTTTCATAATTGGTCAATTTGGTCTCCTCAGACGACACTCATAGCGTGCCCCGAATAGGAAAGTGGGTAGGGAGAAGATGGAAAATCGGACGGAGTTCCGACCTCCCAAGAGAGTGGGCGGGAATGATGGGCATGAAATGAAGAAGCCGCATAATCCGGCTGGAATGGAATATAGCCCATCATGAAGCGAGGAAAGAAGGATGATGAAGGGAGGGAGGTCGGATAGAAATAGAGTGAAATGAAGGGAGGGAGGTGGGATAGAAATAGAGTGAAATGAAGGGAGGGAGGCTGGGATGGAGGAGAGAGATGGGAGGGAGAAGGTAACTGCTAATGATGTAGAGAAGATGAACGTAACTAACTCACCAAAGACATGCAAACGCAATGACAACCCCCAATTCACCAACTCTACGCAATGTGAAGACCGTGAGATTTGGTCTTTTATCTTTTCAATTTTAGAGTTTAGTGATAAGACCAAGTTGTACAAACACTTAGGAGGCTTTAATAGGATTTGGGCACTACTCCTTAGTGTGTACGTGAGTAGTTAAAAGCACAAACAATGAGGGGATTGCTCTCCCAAAACAATGTTATAAATTAATCACATTTGATTTTAAGGGTCAAGTTCAATTAGCAGTCCCAATTTTTTATTTTTGATTTTTTATTTTTTTTTTGGAAATTTTCAATAAAATGTCTAATGAGATTTCCGATTTCCTTTATTCATATATCCACAAAACAGAGAGAGAAAACGGAAAAGACAATACATGAGAAAATATGGATGCAAATGCAAGCTCTTTAGGTGCATACCTGACTCTAGCACTTTACATGCAATATGATGCACGCAGAAAAACTAAACTACTCTATATGAATGCAATGCGAGAACCGTCTTAAACATAAACTTCTATTATCATGAAGCACAGATTGATTTGACTAAGTCCAAGCGAGTTCTATAGGAACCGATATTCTATTAGGGGCTTTGGACCTAATGCTACCTGGTTCAAACAAATAGAAACCTATATCTAGGATCTCAAGAACAAAAAATCTGCGTGAAACAAATAAAAAATAAAAGTGAGAAAAAAACGTGAAATAGCGGTGAGGTCCCCCAAGTGCACCGCCACTTGGCGAAACAGACCCCGAAAATGTGTTCAAGTCCACAAGAGTTCAAAGTCCTAAATTATTACAAGACAAATAATTGTTCTCTCAAATCAAATAAAAGTCTTCTTCTCCTCTCTGCTCTTCCTCCTGTACGGGTCCTCCAAATAGAAACTCCAAGTCATCCCAAGCAGTCCCTCGCACAAAAATCAAACAAGAGCGGTCAGAAAACAATTACAATATTGAGAGACAAATACCACAAAATAGAAAAATGACTACAAAGCCGTGCTCCCCGGCAATGACGCCATTCTGATGACACGAAATCCGATGCGGTTAAGATGGATTAAATAATATGCAAATGTGTCGTTGTTCTCAGCCACTCGAATCGGTCAACGAGAAAAATATTTTCAACCACTTAATAAAAGATATTCAAATAATCAAATGCAAATGTAAGTGGTTTTGCTATTCTATTTACATGTATAGCGACCAGGGTCAACACAAGGAGCACGATTTTAAAAACTAAGTAGTCAAATTTCAAAAATGATTTTTAGTGGTTTTTTTATTTTTTATTTTTTTATTTTTTGAATAAGGCACAAAGGATAAAAACACACAACACCACACTCTTTTTTTATTTTTAAACTAATAAAAAATACTCAGAAAATTATAAAGAAAATGTTTTTGTGTTTTATATATTTTAAAATATTTTGGGTAACTTTTCCAAAATTTTCTGATGTTTTTGTGATTTTCTAAAAATCAAACAGTGAAAAATGTAAAAAACAGTGGACAACCAAGAATATTTTGTAACTTAAAAAACTTTAAGGATCCAATATTCCTTGAAATTATTTTTATGTTAAACTACAAAATATCTACAAATAGAGACCAAGATCAGATTTTTTGAATTTTTCTACAATTTTCTACATTTGTTAAAGATTTTTAGTTTTTTGTAATTTTTTGATTTTTATAAAGAGTTAATGCAAGAAAATTAGAAAGAAATTAAAAGACACTAAAATACACCTAAAGTATTTTTTTGGAAATTTTAGGCTAAGTTTTGAATTTTTATGGATTTTCAAAGTTTGGACATGCAAAAAGAATCTATTTTTTATTTTTTAAATATATCAAAATTCAACAAAAATTCATGAAAAATTTATACAATGATAAAAACTACAGCAGGAGCGTGCAAAATATCAAGCAAATTATTGTTCTGGAAATGCAGGGACCAAATTACAATTATTCAAAAGTTTTCGAACAAAATATAAAAATAGTAAGCAATGGGGAGGATATTGTAATTTACCTAGATAGAGTGTGCGACGAACGTGACTTGATAGCTAGCAGGGGTCTTCTTGCAATATTAGAAAATAACAGGGGTATGGACACAATTTTTCCAAATATTTTAATACCACTTAGGGTTTGTTCTTTAGCCTTCGTTCTTCACACAACAAAGGGGAAGAGACCAAGGTCGTCGCCGCCGTTGCACAACGCCGGAGTGCAGGCGATGCCGTTCGGCTGCGGGAGATGGCGCGGTGGTCGGGGACGCGGCCAGCGGATCTGGAGGCTGGAGGCGGAGACCGCGGAGGTCGTGGGAGGTGCCGGAGCGCGAGAGCACCACTTGGCGGTACTGGCGAGTCCTGGATGTCGGTGCGGCAGTTCCGCGCGGACTACGCCGACGGAGGGGAAGTGGAGGTGCGGAGAGCCGCGCCTGCTGGTGGTCACGGAGGTAGATCGGGGGTCGGGCTGCGTAGGCGTGGCACCGCTGGGGCACAGGTCGGTGAAGGAGCCGTTGGCGTGGAGTCTCCGCCTAGATGAGGAGGTATGGTGGGCGTCGAAGAAGTTCAGGCAGGTTCGGCCCCGTCCCAGGCAAAGGAGGAGATGGCGCAGTGGAGTGGTCGGCTGGAGGTGGAGCACCGTGCGGAGGCACGCAGATCGCGTGGAGGGCTTGAACGGCGGTGGGGGGTGGCGGCCCTGCCGCCCGCTACAAATTTTTTTATTTTGTTTTTTATTTTGTCTTAATTTTTTAATTTTTTAAATATTTTTTATTTTGTAAATGTAAACCACAGAAAATAAAATCTTTTTTATATTATTTTTTAAGAAACAGATCTGTAAATAGAAAATAAATTTTTTTGTTTATATTAGTTTTTTTATTTTTTAAATTTTGATTTTCCTGCAAAACAAACATTAGAGATAAAAACATTACACTATTTTTTATTTATTATTATTTTATTTATTTATAGATAGAACGTTAATGAGTCTGATCTTGTCGAAGCGGGGGAAAGATCTGTGTCTTCGGCCACCATGCGTGGCCGAAGTTAAATGATTGCGTGAGATAGAAATGAGAACGTGTAGAGATAAAGAAAATTGGGTGAAAATTCCAAATCATATCGAAAAGTGTGATAGTTATTTTTTTAATCGGATCGAAATATTAATAAAATAAGAGCAAAGATTAGACCTATGATTTATCTAAGAGAAAAATGACGGGAAATAAAAAATGAATCTCACCTTGGAATCGGACACACCGTGATGGCCTCGATGACCGAATCGCTGTCATCAATCAGATCGGAGGCTGGACATCCTTCTACGATAAGAAGCTCTCGGAGATCGGGCTCCTCTCTCCGAAGATTGATCCAGGAATAACGAAGGAGGTGGAGCCCATTAAAAAGAGAGGAAAAATTAAAAAGAAAGGTATGTACACTTAGGGAAGGTGTTTATTGGGGGAATTAATAAAATAATTAAATAAATAATAAATTAATTAATTACAAATTTCGGAATTAAATAAATTAAATAAATTAAATAATTAATGGAAATCAATTAGCCACCTTAATGGTGGCTATTAAAGGTAAGGAATCAAATATTATATAGATAGTAGGTTATAAAATAAAATAATGAGTTAAATAATTAAATCTAAATACAATTTTCGTAATTAAATTAAATTAATTAATTAATGTGAGACATTTTATTTTTTGGGTGATTTTTATATAAGGAAGTTAGTTATATACAAATATTTTGTACATATAATAGACTATACACATGTACAAATAAGGAAATAATTTTTTATATCCTTTTTTAATTTTTTTTATTTATAAATTTAATTTTTATTTTTAATGGAAATAATATTTATTATTATATACATTATATAAAAATATCTGAATAAAAAATATACAATAAATAATGGTGAAACTACACAAAACACCCCAGAAAACCAACTTTTCAATCATAACTCCAAAAATTACGAAACCATAACCATTTGAAAGATAATTTAATTTAGAGTATAATGGAAGTGAGTTTGGTTTAATTTGAGTTCATATGGAGCCGGAATTGGTATTTCAATGATCAATTTGCGGCTTTTTCTAGGTATGATTATTTGCAATATGTATAATTTTTTATTTCACACTTATTTTTATTATTTACAACATAATTTTATTTATAACATTTGTTTTTAAAAATAATTAATTTGAAGTCAATTTATGTACAAATAAAATAATGTAAGTTTTATACAAATATACAGGAAAAATATTTACAAAATATTTTTGGATTTTTGAATTGCAGACCCTATCTCCCCCTACTTTATTCTTGGTCGATCAGGTCAAGTTTTGACCTTCTCTCGGGGTTTGGGTCAGTCTGCATTTATTGCATAAATTCATCCTTTATTTTCTTTGCCTTTTCTTTTCTTCTTTGTTCTTTTTTTATGTACATAAAGTATTAAAAATGCATATTTAACAAATGCATGTGAAATGGTAAATTCATGGAATTAGTGGGTATTTACACATGTTTGACTAAGGAAATGAAGCTAAAATAAAAGAATAAAGGCGATGAATCGTGGATTCATTATATATCCATCTTTGTTGTACATCCTCTTCTGTTCATCTATGCCCATCTTTCGTATTTCTCATTCACCCCATTCTCGTCTGTGCCTTACTTAGGACGTACCTTATCCTAAGTATAGGGGAGGTGAATGAGCAGAGTGTTCATTCTTCATTCTGTTTCATCACTCCTGTTGTTGCCTATACTTAGGGCTTCTTTTACCCTAAGTATAGGGTGAGTGGTTTGTACATTCTCTCTGATTTCTTTTTCCATCTTCATCTCTTTTCTTCTTTTCTTCTTTTACTTTTCCATTTTCTTTTTCTACCGAAAAAGGTGCCACCCCTTGTTGCAAGTCTTCTATACTTAGGACGTACTTTGTCCTAAGTACAGGGGGTGTGCACCCTGAGTTCTTTCACTTTTTCGATCCTCTCCATTGTCTCCTCGTCTTGTCTATACTTAGGGATATCTTACCCTAAGTATAGGGGAAGACAATCTGAGTACTATTTGTTCATTCCCACCCTTGACCCTCCCTGCTTTGTGTATAGTCTTCTATATTTAGGATTATTTGATCCTAAGTATGGGGGGGGGGGGGGGCGGTCAAGTTCTCATTCATTCATTGCTTCATTTGTTCTTTATTCTTTAGACTTGTCTATACTCAGTACGAGTTATGTCTTCTCTTTTTCTCTCTGATATACGAGGACATAGCTCAAGCTAAGTATAGGGGGTCGTATATACTACATATATACTTTAGCCATAACTTGTACTTTCGTATTTTTATAAATAATTATGGCTAATAAACCATCAAAATTCATTAAAAATCTTAATAAAAAAGATGTGATTATTCCTCAAAATCTTTTTATATTTACTGATTAATAAATCAGATGAAATTTTTTTTTGCAAAATGTTTGAAAAATAGTTTGAAAATCTTTTTGTAAAATCTTTTGAAAACTATCTGGAAAACATTTTTTTCAATATTTCAAACCTTTGTAAAAATTATTTTGTTTGAAAATTTTATTTTCTTTGTGTGAAATAAAAATGTTTTAAAAAACTACTTGCAAATGTTTTGAAAAATGGTTGTAAAAATATTTTAAAAATCTATATATACTGTTTGAAAAACCTTTGTAAAATGATTTTCAAATGTGTGTACATGTTTGTAAAAATATTTTCAAATTTTATTTTGGACTATAGTTTTCAGAAATTATTTGAAAATCTTTTTTAAATAAGTTTGAGGAATATATACATCACAATAAAATTCTATATATATACTTATAAAATTGACTACTTACCCTTGTAAATTCTTAAAACTCAATTCTTGTAAATATAAGATGCAACCCTGTGTAAATATTTGCACCTAGTTTTTATCCAAAATCTTTTGTTTTCAAAAATCCCAAAAACATTTACAAAATTAAAACACCAAAAACATTTGAAAAATCTTTTTGAAAAAAATGCATATGCATTATCTTTTCAAAAATCCATAAAAAGTTCAAAATCTTCGAAAATTGCATCACAAAAATATTTTGTGCATTCTGGACAACATTTTCATGGCATTCGCAATTTTTGGATTAGGTTTAATAGTTGAAAAAGTCTAAGTAAAATCCAGAGATTGGAGCTTGGTTGGACCTTAAATCTACCTAATAACAGGAACCTTATTGAAGCTGGAATTGAGGTACTTCAGGTCTGCTTGACTTAATTCTTTGAGAATTGTGAGACTTGGTTCAATGGATTCTTGACTGCCTCAGTAGAGTATTTCGGAGCACACGCACGACTCTCATTGATAATGACCTAACTTGCGCACCTGCACCTTTCAGATGGCTCAAGTGAGGGAAGTGGGTTGGATTTGCCGGTATGAGACGCACCCAAGTGGAAACATTTGTCCTCCTCTAGGGAGGGAAGTGCACCCCAACCCGTCCAGTGATGATGAATTCTAAAGACAGGAGAGTGTGGGTTGCAATACAGCTTCAAAAGAGAGATAGTCTACTGGCTCAAGAGGACAAAGTCCCTATGCAAATCTGTTGTAAACAGTATTTCAAAAAAAATCCAAAAAAGTGGACATGTCTGTATAAAAATAAAATACCTGTCGGAGTGTATATATGTTGTATAGAAAATAAGCAATCTTGAGTATCAAAGTCAAATAATGTGAGCCTCGATGACTTGACTACACTGGTCTTGCATCCTAGGATAGGTAGCTACACTAGCTACCGTCCATTCTTCTCTTCACCCCTCCTCTTGAGCTGGTTGTCACTCGAACTTAGTAGGGAATACCCCACTCCTCGAGGAAGGAGTTATTGGATTGGAGAATCATTGGGTTGTCATGCTGGAGAAGTCAGTCTCTTTGTCATTTCAGTTGGGGAGAGCCACTATCACTTACACTATACGAGTCACACTCATAGTCGTAAGGGTTTGCGTATGAGTTGAAATATTTCTGACCTGGCTATTGAGGAGACTTGAGCAGAGTTTTGGGATTCTCGAAGGCCGTTGGATTTCAAATCCAATTCCCATTGAGGTTCCGACCGCAATAAAATTCCAAAGGTTCGACTTAAGCTCCAAACTTTGATTTTGTGAAGATGAGTTAGATAATTAAATTTAATCTATCTTTCTTCTTTTTCTTTTCTTTATTTTTCTTTTCTGCACTTATTGCATAAGTGTTTGCTAGGGACTAGCAAAGGAAAGTATAGGGGGATGATGAATCTCTGTTTCATCATCTTTATTCTATCATTTTGGCCTTAAAAACTCTAGTAAATGCGTGTAAATACCCTTAATTTAGGCATTTTAGCATTCATGCATATTTGTGTAAATATTGTATAAAATACCATTTTAATGCCAAAATTATGGAATAAAGGAAATAAAAGAAAAAGAATAAAATAATGCAAATATTTTATGACCCGAAACCCCGAGACCTAGGCATCTCGATGACTAGGTCGATAAGGAATAAAGTAGGGGGAGATAAGGGCCACAAACCAATAAATTCCTTATTTATTTCATTCATTTTCATTCATTTGGGACCTATTTTTAGCTCCACTTTTTCTACTTTAAATAAAAAAATATTGTACATGAAAGTTGTAGATAATTAAATATAGAAAAATACAAAATTGATTTCATAAAAAATAATGTACAGATAAAAAGTTATGATCTGAATAAGTTTCCAAAATCCCAACTTCCCAGACCTGTATCTCTCAAATAAAAACTCGAAATATGTCAAAATCACTTTAATCGAATATAATTTTAATAATCTATTTATTGAAGGTGGTTTCACATTTTTTGGAATTACAGTTTGAAAGTTAGGTTTTGACCCCTAATGTATACTTATACCGATTAAAATATTCATTTTATTTATTATTCATTACTTTTATAATTTTATATTTTTATAATTTTGTAAATATTATTTATAATATTTGTACATATTACAATATTAATAAAATCCGAAAGAAAACATCAAAATAAAATACTTGTATAAAAGACATAGGTAAAATACCAATATCTTCACCAATAAAGAATATACTTCTATTTATTTAATTATATATAATACCTCAAAAAAATAAAAGTATATTTAAGTTTATAAAAATAAGTTATAAATATATAAAATAATAAACATAATTAATAACATTAATTATACAAAATAAAAAAATAAAGATTAAAATATATAGATGAATATACCTATATAACCCATAAAAGGGAACTTGAAATTTTAAACCTCTAAAAAATAAATAAAAATCATAATAAAATACTTCATAAAATAATAAACATTTTTATTTAATAATCTAAAATTAATAAAATCGTGTATCATTTTTAAGCAAATTTATAAATATTTTTTCTTAGGATTTTTCTGGTTGGTCCACGTGGACCAACCAGATCTCCCTGTTTGTTGACCTCAGTCAACTCTTGGACCGAGGTCTGTACAGCGTCTAACACCTCATTTCTCGCCAACTTAATGTATTTTTTGAGGCTCCTCCTTTCATCTTTTTGCGTCACTTCCTTCTTGACTTTTGTTCACCATGCATCGAGGATACACGCCTAGGGTTCTTCTCGATCTTTGCATCGCTGGTGTGCTCCAGAATCCTCGTTCTTTTCACCCGTCCACCTCATTGTTAAAAAACTCTTCGAGTTTCCCATTCACCTTTGAAACCTCTTTTGACCCTAGCTTGGATCCCATGGCGTGAGCTCCGGACCGGAGGCGTGACAAGCCTCCTCCAGCTTGCGAGCGGAGCTCAGGCGAGGGCTGAGGAGTGGCTCCACCATCTCTAGCCATCCTTGGCCATGAGGTACCATATCTCTGGTGTCCAGCCATTGAGGTATCCATTTTTCTTTATTTTTCTTGCGTTTTTTTATTCACCGTAGTCTTAGGAGTAGTTCAACACCTTTGATTTCGATTCACACCCAACCATTCACCTCGCCACCACCTCGCCGGAGCTTGCTTCGACGAGCGTCCATCTGCGCCATCTCCGCCCTTTTCCCCCTCTGGAAGGTCACGGTATTTTGCCCGTGCCCTTAGTAACTCTTTCTTACAGGTATTTGGTGTCTCACACGCGCTAGGGGCATTTTTGATCGTCCGTCGGAGGTACCTAGGAGCTTCCAACTCCGCCGCCTTCGTGGTTGTGCTACAACACCTCGCCGGACATTTTGAAGCTCCTGGCATTTATAGAAGACCTGCAGGAAGATCATGGACGTTTCGAAAGCCTGAAGGAGCGCCAGAGGTCTTGATCGGACGCGGGGAAGTTCGCCCCACTGGTGGTTCATCCATGTTCCTTTTCCTAGGACCTCGATCGTCGGATCTGGCCATGTTCTTCCCACGCTGTAGTAGCCATTGGATCATCCCTGTTGCCAGTTGTCAGATCATCAAAGCAACATCTAATCACAGTAGTTGGATCGCGAACCGTCATTGGGCCCCCTCGTATTGCCACGTGTCTTAAGTGAATCATCTGGCGCCGTTGGATCCACAGGGCCTTGGCATTTTGCGCTTATCACCCCGACCATTTTTGTATTTAATTATTAAAACCTAATCTTTCATCGACTATTTAATTGTTTTTGTAAACTTTATGTTAAAGCCCTTGAACTTCGTATTATTGCACATTGGTCCCTGGCTACATCACCTCACGTGACTGGTGCACGTAAGGTTGGCCATTTTGCAAGGGGATCCACCTGAGTTTCTTTTATTTCCATTAAGTCCTAGAACTTTTTAATGGTGTTGTAAACTTATTGGACAAATTGCTTTTTAGCCCCTGGGTATTTGATAATAGCAAATACGTCCCTACCAGCTCACGTGTTTGTGCACGTGAGTTTTGGGCATTTTACAGGGAAGGGATCGAATGTTTTGTTATTTCTGATTGGTCCATATATATTTTTATTTAGTTATAATTTTCTGGGAAATTTACACTTAGGCCCTTTGACTTTCATATAATTACAAAAATACCCATGCTAGTGTGTATTTTCTCTTTGTTTTATCTATTTATTTCATGCATCTATAAAATTTGAAAAAATCCCCAAAAATATATTTAGCTTCCTATGTCATTGAACTTCAAAGTCATATTTTTATTTTCATTTTTGAGCCTTTTTAATATTTTGAAAAAATCAAAAAATTGCATTTTCATATCTGTTTGCATTATAAAATCAATAAAAGTTATAAAAACTCTTTGAAAAAGTCCCCAAAAAAATATAATTTATTTATTTCTCTGTGTTTTCTATTCAGACCAAAAATCACTAAAAAATATAACAGGAACCCATAAAAATTGCAAAACCCCTAAAATATTTATAAAAATATTAAAAATTCTTAAAAATCCTAAAAATCTATTTTTGTCACCAATTTTTTTTCTATATTGTTAGTTTTATTTTAAAATTAATTTGGAGAATTTTGGTTCGTGTTTGATATTTATCATCTCCAATTTCATTTTGGATTTATATTTTATTCCTTGTTTTGAATATTTTTGACTTAAAAAATACCAGAAAAATAGCAAAAATATAGAAAAATCAGAAAAACATTAGAATAATATAAAAAGCAGAAAAATATTTTATTTTCTGTATTATGGAATTTTTATTACCTTTTATCTCTCTTACCTCTCTTGTATATATATCATTTATATTACTTTATTTATAAATTAAAAGAAAAAGAAATTAAAAAATATAAAATATAAATATAAAGTACAAAAAAAGAAAAATAAAAAATATAAAAATATAAAACTAAAAATTAAAATTAAAAATATAAAATTTAAAACCCACAAAAAATAACACATATAGACAAATACATCACAGTCATTTTTGTGCATTTTGCCCCGATCTACCTGCTTGCTTCCTGTGTTCGACACTCTACACTTCTTGCACTATACACAACTTTTGTAGAGTTATAATAAATTTTAACTCCGCATCGCTTTTCATTGTTTGATCATTGTTGAGGGTTAATTGTTGATTAATTGAGGTTTCATGAGCGGTTGCCACAGCTACTTTATCTCCACCTTGTGTGAGATATATTTTGACCCTTGCCAAATCTCGATTATCAATAGATAAATACTAATACAAAGAAAATTGAGAAGCAAAAATAAATATTTTTGGGTTTTTTTGGAATTTTTTTAGATTTTTATAAAGGATTTTGGAATTTTTTATTTTTTTATCTTTATCTTTTTCTATTTTTACTAATGTTTGGTTTGGAGTTGCAAAAATTAAAATAAATCAAATATTTTTTGGTAGTTTTTCATAAAATTTTTGAATTTTTCGGTATTTTATAATTCAGACAGGGGACAAATGTTGTCTTTTGATTTTTAATATATAGGTAAAATGCCTAAAATGCTAACATAAAAATATAGCATTAACGTTCATGCTAGTAGGCATCGGACCCTATTTTTGCATAGTTTTTGTAGCATGTATGCTATTTTTAATAAATGAAATATAAGCATAAAAATACACGAACTAACGAGGGCATATTTGAAATTAAAAATAAAGTTAGGGGAAAATGTGTAAATTTACTAAAAATATACACTTAATATTTAAACTGGACAATTTTACAATTCAAACTATCACTAGGACATATGTGCAATTTTCCCAGCTCACAGGGGACGATACACGAGCTGAGCTGGACTGGACCAAATTGTAATAACAAATAAGTTCGAGGGTCTCTATGCAACATTTCCAAATTTATTTAAACTACAAATTTTATTTAAAGGACTTAAAATAAAAAAATAATGCGATGGGTGTTTGTACAATTTACATTCATAAAGGCAGAGATGGACGGCTCAGATGTCTTCACTGGCCACGTATCCTCTTTGTACACGATGACAGTTCGGTCGTGGACGTTGCAGATTAGATCCTCGCCGAGGATCGGTGGTTGATGCGTGCGAGATTCAACGACTGACGACACATCTGAGACTTCATTTCATCACCTTTATTTTATCACATTTATTCTATCATTTTGGCCTTAAAAACCCTAGCTAAATACATGTAAACAACATTATTTTGCACAAATTAACGTTCATTATTTATTCCATTTCATGTATATAAAATAGAATTTTTAATACCAAAATTATATAATAAAGAAAATAAAATAAAATAAAAAAGAATAAAATATTAAAGGTATTTTATGACCCTAAATCCCGAGACGAAGTTAAGAATTGATTTGGTCGATAAGGAATAAAGTAGGGGGAGATAAGTGCCAAATATGCAATAAAAATCCCATTTATTTATTCATAAATAATTCATTTTAGGACCTATTTTATTATTTATTATATATGCTTCAAATAAAGAAACTTTGTACATGAAAGTTGTATATAATAACATAAAAAATTACAAAATTGAGTTTGCACCTCACAATAAAAAGTCAAAACGCAAACTTCCCAGAACCATATCTTCTCAATAAAAACTAAAAATGCATCAAAATCACATTTAATTGTATAAAACTTTTAATTAGCTATTTAATGATGGTCGTTTCATTCAATTTGACTTTAAGAAGCAAAAGTTAGGTTTCGGACACCTATTGTATAGTTTGCTTGAATAAAATATTCATTTTATTTATTCTTTATTATTTTATAATTTTATATTTTTATAATTTTGTAAATATTATTTATAATATATGTACATATTTAGAATAGAATAAAACAATAAATAAAGCACAAAAATAAAAGTCTATAGAAATATATAGATGATATATCTATATTTATACATATACAAAATATACCTGTATTTATTCAAGTGAGTATAATACATCAGAAAAATACAATAATATATATATATATATATATATTTAAATAAGTTGTAAATATGTAAAAAATTAAAATAAAATAATAAAATAAGAATATCAAATAAAAATAAAATATACAAAACATATGGCAATATACATATAAATACACTTGTAAAAAGTAACTTGTAATGAATTAACTCATAAAAATAAATAAAAAATGTATTAAAATACTAAATAAAATAATGAACATTTTTTTATAAATAAAAATTAATAAAATCATTTCCTATTTATTTATTTATTTATTTTTGAATAAGATTCCTATTTTGTCATGACTTGGTCCTACGTGGACCAATCATGTTGCGTGGACTGTTGACCTCGGTCAACTGTCCTGTCTCCTCTATGAACCTTGCCATATGTCTCGAGTGGCCAACTTCCTTGATTTTTTCACATCGCTTTGATATTGCTTCTCCCTCGAGCCCTTCACGACTTCTGATCCTTGATCACCCATGATTCTCGCCCACTCCGTTGATCTTCTGTATAGAGCCCTAATCAGTACCTAACCCTAGGTCAATAAGGGTCAGAACCCATGTGTATAAATAACCCCTCCGTCATCCTTTGCAAATTTGGCCCCTTTTTGATTCTTAAAACCCTCTCCCTCGGTTAAGTTTGTCACTAGGTGACAGATGGTGTACCCATGAGGACGGTGGAGTGGCTGATGGAGGAGGAGAGGCAACCCACAGCGGAGCTCCAGCTCCCACGGTCAGGTTCGAGTTGCACTTTTACCATTTCTAGGTAGCTTTAGTCCTTAGGTTTCATTTTACGCATTTTATTTCGTGTTTTACTAGCTTAATCAGTGTAGTTTAGGTTAGTTAGCATCACCACTGTGATTCACCGTGTACCCACTCGTTCTGACCACCGTGACCATCTCATTACCTTCATTGTCCATTTCTCCACACTCCGAGCCACCCAGATCACCTCGCCCCATCGGGATCGATCCAACGAGGTCCTATCACTACCCTTCGCCGGAACTCTTCATCACCACCCACATTTCACATCAATACCGCACCTATCAGGTCAAGGCAATTTTTCCTTAACCCGTTCTTTTTCTTGTTCAGCTTCTCAGCTGAACAGAGTCCTTCTGGGCTTGAATCGGCCTGTAGGAAGCCTCCTAGGATCCCTTGCTGACTTTGAGCTCCCATGACCTCTCCTTGAAGCCTTGGGTCATTTTAAAGGTACTATCGACTGCGGAAGACCTCACCAAGCCTGTGGAACAGCTCAGCCTCAAAGAAAGAGCTCGGGGAGGAAGAAATCAAAGATTGAAGCTCAGTGAAGGCGATTTCTTCCCTGTTCTTTGTCATGAGCAACAGTCATCCGATCTGGGAAGGAGTCCCAGATGCGTCGTTAGCCGTTGGATCTCACGCGCATGATGAATCTCAGATTCATCACTCTAAATCTCATTAATTAAGCTCAAATCCCTCAAAATCATTGGCATTTCTTCACTTATTCTACATAATTAGCATTCACGCATGTTTTAATAAGAATTACATTTTATCACTTATTTTTGCACAAAATAAGAAGCCAAAAATCCCAGCCAAAATTGACCTGTAAATAGCCTAACTTCCCCAGTTTTTAACTAATTTATGCTCACTCCGAATGACTCAAAACCACCTGTGTACATATCACTAACCAGAATAAATGAAAATACAAAAAATCACTAACCCAAATAAGTGGACCAAAAACCCAAACCCTGGTTCTAGGATTTCCAGACTAAACCCTCATTTCTTCCTCATCCAGTGTCCATTTTAATCCTACTCACTTTTGAACTAATGCACATTCAGTTACCTTCAAAACAGGACCAAGTTCAAGTGAATCGGAGCTCAGATGTGAAAGTTGGGTTTTATAGCTCTTTTGTACATTTTGTATTTTAACGGTTTTTGACCTATTATTTTATGTACATAATTAACCTATTTTATTTTATTTATTTCTCATTTGTCTTCTTTGATGAAAGTTTTATTAAAATTGTAAAAATCCAAATCCAAACTGAGTTTGAAATCAAAGAAACAAACTGAGTCCGAATCTTCGCTAACTATCTGTACAAAGTTGGTCTTTTTCGTGTTTTATTTTATTTGTTTTTTTCTTACTCGATAAAAATCCAAAAAAATAGTTTAATGTGTAAATATTTATCTTTGATTTTATCATATTTTTTCGGGTTTTTATCTGGTTTAAAAATAATAAAAAATATAAAACCTAAAAATCATGCTATTCTATGTACATGGGATACCCCAAAAATATCACTTTGTGCAAATGATCGATTTTGGTTTTGATGTCTTCATGAAAGTTGTAGAATCTCATAGAAAGGAGTAATTTTCATGAAAAACTTTTTCGATCCGAGGTCGTTTGCTATTTCTTTTCTATTTTTCTTAGTATCTATTTTTCGATTTTTGTGGGGCTGAGACGTGGCAGCTTCTGGAGCTGTCACATGTCACCGATTTTTCAATTTATTTTTATTCGTTTTTATTAAAAAATTAAAAGGGACAGCACGTGCAAGGCACGTGCCATGTACATGCGTCCTTGGGATCCCATCGACCCACCATGTGGTGTGTCCTTGGCCGTCTGATCTCGGCCAATCGGACGGTCCGAGGATCGTCTCCTTCCTCCCAATCTAGCCACCGCCTTCTTCTTTTGCTCCGACGACCCTTCCCAAATAACGCAGCCACCGTGAATCTCACACAGCCGCCTCCATCCGCGATCTCCTCCTCATCCCAGATCTCTGTCTTCACCAAATCTCTCGAATCCCTTCAATCTCGCGATTCTAACAACTCCCGTACCCCAACTTCTATCTCCGGCGAGAATACCAAAGCCCTACAAAAACCTCAGCGATGCCCCCTTCATCGCCATATGCCGACCATACCATACTCAGGGATCACCGTGGTGACAATGCGGCTGCCCCCTTCTTCCCTCGGCGAGATCCAATGTTCTTCCCCCTTCGACACCGTTGCAGTCGCGTTCGTCGCGCCTCTGCCCAGCTCCGGCCTTCGACCGTCGAGCCCACGCTTCCTGCACCAACCACCGGCAACTCCAGACTCCACGGTCCTCGACCGCTGCTCAGACATCAACCAGAGGATCTTCATCGACCTTCGTCTTCCCCACCATCCAGCATCTTCGTCGCCTGAAGACACATCCCCTCCGCGCGTCGCACCGCCGTGTCTTCACCGACCATCACTTCACCGCCGCAGGGAGGCCACCGTCCCAGCCTCTCCGGTCTGCTACGCCTACTCCATCGTCAACAAGGCTATGCTCCGCCCACGCCTTGTCTACCAGAAGCGGCCGGGCGCCAACCCCGAGGCTCCCCACGCGCATGCGAGGCACGTGCAAGGCACGTGCGCCAAGGATAACTTCAGCCAGCCCAAGGGGTCACGTGCATAGCACATGACTCACTGGGTAAATTGCGAAGACCCTCCTGGGGATTACTGTATTGATGTTCAGTCCAGAAGCTTCAGGGTCACGTATTTGGCATGCGATCTCTAGACAAATTGCAGAAGCTTCCTCAGCTTCATCGGTAATTACGCATAGGTCCCTCTATTGCATTTTCATATTTATTTTAATTATTTTCTGACTGCTACATTACATTATTTTATATAGCATGATGTTCGTCAATTAGTTCTCTACATCTTGGCATATGTTTGACATTTTTTGTGATTAGTGGTTAATTAGTAATTAATTATTTTGTGCAAAATTGCATACTTTGCCCATTTTGTGCTCTGATTTTTATAATTGATTAATCGTTACTCTAAAATTGCCAAAAAATCATGGATTGTAGAATTAATTGTGTTTAACATTGTGCCTAAAAAGAATTGCATTTGCATTCATGGTTTGCCTTGTAAAAATTATTTTGCATATTTCAATATTTGATTTTTAATAGGTATTAAATCTCACATTTTCAAAGTTTAGGATTTTTCTGAGATCGACCACCTAGTGATAGATCTTGGATAATTTTACCCTTTGAAAATAATTAGGCTTAATATTTATTATAAGTAAATATTGAAATTCACTTTGTTTGCATTTAAAAATTCATAAAAAATTCATCTTGCATCCAAAAATTCCAAAAAAATTGTTGTGCATTCATTTCATCATAATTATCATCTTGGCCAAGTTTCATATATTTTGGACATCGTTTGGTTGATATTTACATTTTAGTCTCTAAAATAGGCCAACAATTGCATTTTGCATCTCTAATTGCATAAAAAAATAAAAAAAGACCACCTCATAAACCATGCATGAATTTTGATAGACAAAATGCTAGGTTGTTCCTTTGCCTCCTTGTGTTTGACCTTGGGACTTCCCAAGTAAAATAAACATAAAACCACGTGATTAAAACTTGACTAATTTTTTTATGTGGTTATTTCTTAACCGATTCCGATTGCCCGCCTACAATGAAATGATGTATTTTTAAACGAATTATAATCCACGCATCTTAATAAGGGTGATCCGCGAACCGTCAACGCGTCAACCATCCGATCCTCGACGAGGATATAAGCTGCGACATCCACGACTGAACCATCATCGTGCGCGGAGAGGGAGACACGTGGCGAGTGAAGACATCTGAGTCGTCCATCTCCTCCTTTGTGAGGGTAAATTGTACAAACACCCCTTGTATTATTTTCTTTTATTTCAAGTCTTGTAAATATAATTTGTAGTTTAAATACTTTGCAAATATTGCTTAGAGATCCATGTACTTATTTATTATTAAAATTTGATCCAATCCAGCTCAGCTCACATGTCATCCCATGTGAGCTGGAAAAATTATACATATGTCTTGACGATTTTATGAATTGTGAAATAGTCCATAAAGTTTAAATATTAAGTGTATATTTTGAGAAAATTTGCATATTTGCCCCTGACTTTATTTTTAATTACAAATATGCCCTCGCAAGTTTGTGTATTTTTGTGCTTATATTTCATTTATTAAAAATAGCATCCATGCTCTAAACAATTTGCAAAAATAGAGTTAGATGCCTATTAGCATGTATTTTAAAGATACATTTCTATTTTATCATTTTAGGCATTTTACCTATTTATTAAAAATTAAAAGAGCATGTTTTACCCTTGTTTGAAATATAAAATATCAAAAATATAAAAAATGTTATGAAAAATTCTCAAAAAGTTTTTGTTTATTTTAGTATTTTTTAACTCCTAACCAAAAATCCCTAAAAATAGAAAAAGAAAAAGATAAAAAATTTAAAAAGATTTATAAATTTTCCAAAACTTCCAAAAATATTTATTTTTGTTTCTAAATTTTCTTCGTATAATTATTTATCTATTCATATCGATTTGGAGCAATTTTAATGCTTTTTGCTTTTTTTAATCTTCAAATCAATTCGGCCCATTTATTTAATCATGTTTTGGGATATTATGAACTTTAAAAATACCTAAAAATTAATAAAATTATATAAATATCACAAAAATAGTACAAAATATTTAAAATAGAAAATATTTTATTTTGTATTTGTTGGTTATTTTTAGTTGTATTAATAATTACTTTACCTCATATATATATATTCTTATATATTCTTATATTACATTTAAACAGAAAAAGAATATAAAAATCTTTAAATATAAAAAGGAAAAATTATAAAATTAAAAGTAATTTAAAAAAATATATAAAATTAAAATCCATAAAAATACAAAATTAAAAACCCACACAAAAAAGAGACTAAATAGACAAGTAGAGGAACAAATTTTGCAATTATTTGCACAATCTACCATTTTCTCCCTGTGTTCGACCTCTACAAATACTTACACACTATACACATTTGGTAGAGTTATAATAAATTTTAACTCCATATTTTTGCTTTATATTGCAATGTTCATTTGTGGGTTAATTGTTGTCCGATTTGCTCTTGGTGAGCTGTCACCTCGGCAACACTCCATCTTCGCTATTCTTCTATTGAGTATATTTTTAGTCCCTCGCTGAAAGCGTGTCAACAAATGGCGTTGTTACCGAGGAGCAACATCGCGTAGATTGTATTAATTTGTTTCTTCTCTATTGTCTATATTTTTCATTTATTTATTTGCATTCTTATTTTATTTGATACTATTGTTGATCTATCTAATCACTCTTCCTTATTTGACTCGGTTGCAAGGGACTGCCATGCGAGGGAGGACTTCTTAGGAGGACATGCACACCCAAGCAAAGCGGAGCCAGCTTTCTGACTTAGCTAGCAAGAGAGAGCATCAAATGCGAACTTCGAGGAATTTTGGATGACAATCTCTTCACATTTTTATGTTATTTTTATTTTTATTTTATTTTATTTTGTAATTACAAATGAGAGAGAGAGACACCGATAATTGTAATAATTTGGACTCTTCGAGACACTGCTACTTGACGAGGTCCATTGCCCGAGTGATTGTTTACTTGGGGCCTCTTCGGTGTTTGTCGTGTTTTTATCGCTTTCTTTTTCTTTGTTTTGCGACTTTATTTTTATTTGTTTTGTGTGATTGAGACCTAGCTCTAAGATTTCTTGTCGATATATTAAGGTCCAAAGCCCTAATTATATTTGCATGTACCTATAGATTCGTGCTTGGACTTCGTAAAGTATAATTGTTATCTGTTTATACTTGAGACCACGCACCGAGAGAAGCTCTATATAGACCTTGCACGATCTGTTGTGGCGGACACCAATAAGCTTCCAATATCAGACCCTAGGTCTCATATCTAGATAGTTAGCATTTGGTGCTTCCCGATAATAACATATTCTGTCTAGGGAGATTTCATCGGCTTGCATCTAATATAGCATAGTTTTTAATTTTGTTATGCATCATACATGAAGAGAGCAGGGAAGCACTGTAAGTCTTCTGACTATGCATGCATCATCGATTCTCAACTTGCATTGCTTTTCCGACCTCCTCCCTCTGATTTTGATCACCTAGGATGTTGATGGAATTGGAAACTCGTTAGGTGATTGCATTGAAAATGCTAAAAAAAGTGATAATCAAAAATAAAATTGGGACTGGTAACTCTACATGATTTTTGAAATAAACGTAATGGATTCATTATTTGGGGAGAGCAACCCCCTCATTGTATTCTACACTTTATGTGTGACACGTACACACTAAGGATTAGTGCTCCAATCCCTTGCCTACCTACGTGCTTGTACAATTATTTTGAACCCACCTAACTCTAAAATGGAAAAGATAAATGACCACCATCTTCGGTCTTTACTGTGTTGAGTAGGTAAACATGGATGTTGCTTTGTACATTGATTGTGATTTTAGGTCCATTCACGTTCATCACTCTTTGAATTTGTAGATCCATGAGTTTTTGAGTTCTTTTTTATTGAGTCCATGTCCCTGTCTCTATCTATACTATAGTATTCTTTATTGCATCATTATATCGGGTCTTGATATTCACTTTAGTATCCAGATTTTGCAGTTGTCTCCTTGCCCATATCACCCTATCTCTGGTCCAGTTCAAAAAGGCTCTCTTCTTGAACAACAATTTTGTCGTTGTTTCTCCCTTCTCGCCCACCCTCCTCGTTACCTTCATTATCATCCCTTCTTTTAACCAGGAATGATGTGCTATTAAATGAGGCCCGCATCGAGGTTTTGATTGCAGGAATTATTTGAGTAAGCCAGGTAGAGGTGAGGATGCTAAGATTGGTGTGCTATCTTTGATGGATCTGAATTTGATATATGCATACATATTATTGAGGATTCTGATTTTGGCACAATTACAGTGTGATTCTTTATTTAATATTTTTGATTTGCACACCGGATTGAGGATGTGATCAATTTCTGATTATTTGACGATGCGACTTCTAGTAGGTTCCACCCGTCTTGATTCAGATGCTTGATGTACGATCTCTTTTTGTCCTTCAGAGTGACGATACTTGGAACCCACATGATTCCACTCAACCTTTTGACTGATTTATTCTCCATCTCCTGACTCTCCCATCATTATTTAGCACTTGTAGAATCTCTGTCTGACATATGATCCACCTCAGCAAATTTGGCTGATTTGAAGGACTACATTGCGATTGCCCTCATGATCTCTTATCCCTCACATAGACTTATGCCCTCCTTGGTGATTGATTGATTATTTTTGACGACCTGAGACTTGATACAACATTATCCTCATTTTTATTGATTTAGTTTGCATTATTCGCGGAGGACTATCTACGGGAGAATGCAACATTTTCTTTATGATCGATTTCACTCATTGCTTGTGTGTCCATCTTGGTGGAGCATAAAACCGAGTGATCTGATATAAGCTGTCAGTCTCACTATATGATTTTGTGTCCAATCTGTCGAAGCACGAGACCATTCATCTTAGCTATCTGGACTCCTTTGAGTCTTCTCTCCTTGACGATCCTCGCAAAGATGAGTCACATTCTTCTTATTAAACCCTGCTTTGTTTACAGTACTCTCCGAGGATTATCTGCAGGGGAATGTGACATCTTTGAGGTCTTTCGCTCTCTTCTTCTGAGTAATCGATCTATCACCTACCGAGACCGCTCTGTTGATCCGTCTGATGGACCTGACTCCTTTGAGCCTACTCTCCTTGATGACCCTCATAAGGATGAGTTCTGTTCTGATTATTCATTGCTTAGTATGTATCACTCCATGAGGGTTATCTGCGAGAGGATACTCGGTTTCACTTATGATGTCTCCATTCTGGTGGAGCACGAAGTCGAGTCTTCTGATGTGTGTACTTGGTCTCATCTCTGGTTGTGTATCCTATTTGGTGGATCACAAGACTGAATCTTCTAATTTTTTTGAGACTTCTGATCCATCCGAGTCTACTCACCTTGACTACCCTCGCAAGTTTGAGCTGTGTCTTGTGATATACTGTGTATTCTTGATCTTTTGACCTTATGTCCACCGGATATCAAACTGCATAGAGATTCTCCTGCTCTTCACTTTTTGTATCTTCCTGAGACTATGAGTGACATGGAGGAATTTGTACTAATCCTTCCTCCTGTATGTCTAATGACATTGGATTTGATCTCTCACTCTTTTCTTATGAACCAATGTTTTTTTACCCGCCACCGGCTTTTTGGCCTAGTTTTTGATCTATTTTCCTGGTAGCTGACACCCACTTGATTGCATATTAGGGTGTCTTTCTCTTTCTTACTATGTCACCTCTCTCACAAGGAGATGATGACGAAAGTACGGTATTCGCATGTCAGATACCGTCCTGCACTTCACCATTCTTTACTGCTTGTATATATATATATATATATTTTGTCTTTCCATTCCTTCTTTCTCTCGTAGGTCATGTGTACCCCAGATCATTCGCCATATCTGTGTGTCTATACTTAGGACGTACCTCGTCCTAAGTATAAGGGGGTGCATCCATTATGTTGTTATTTCTTCGTTCTGTTTCATCACTCTTGTTGTCTATACTTAGGTCTCTCTTACCCTAAGTATAGGGGGAGTGATGCGTACATTCACCCAACGTATTTTTTCTTTTTATCAGTTTCTTTTATTGATCCCCTCGCTTGTCTCCTCTCTTGTTGATTTTTTCTGCTATACTCAGGGATATCTTACCCTAAGTATACGGGGAGACAGACTGAGTTGTGATATGTGTATTCCTATCCTCGACCCTCCCTGCATGTAGATACAGTATGCTATACTTAGGATTATTCGATTCTAAGTATAAGGGGACGGTCGACTTCGTATTCATTCATTTATTCATTTATTATTCTTTGGTCCTTGTAGTATTGGCTCTTTTCTATACTCGGTATGAGTTATGTCTTCTCTTTTTCTTTTTAATCTATGAGGATGTAGCTCAAACTAAGAATAGGGGGGGTCGTATATACTTTGTATATACTTTATCCATAATTCGTACCTTCATATTTTCAAAATAAATATGGTTAAAATACCACATATACATATACAAATTCAATTAATAAAAAATATGTATATTATTCCTCAAATATTTTGTATATACTGATTAATAAACCTGGTACAACTATTTTGCAAAATGCATGAAAGTTAGTTTGGATATCCCTGAGTAAACCCTAAACCCTAAAATGCATGAAAAGGGTTTAGGGGTCGGCATGAGACACGAGCCAATGGAAACATCAGAAGTCACACTTTTGATACTTTTGTACCCTAACCCGATAGACGAGGGCTAAAGACAGAAGTTGTGGGTTGCAATGAAGCTTAAAAAGAGGGGCAGGCTGCTAGCTCAAGAGGAAAAAATCCTTATGAAAATGTTGTTTGGATATCCCTGAGTAAACCCTAAACCCTAAAATGGTTTGAAATATATTTTGTAAAACATTTTCAACATTGTAAAATTATTTTGTTTGCAAACTGCATGAAATTAGTTTGGATATCCCTGAGTAAACCCTAAATCCTAAACCCTAAAATGGTTTGAAAAATATTTTGTAAAACATTTTCAACTTTGTAAAATTATTTTGTTTGAAAAAATTCTTTTTGTAAAATAAAATTATTTTGGAAACCTATTTACAAATGGTTTTGAAAATGGTTGCAAAAATATTTAAAAATCTTAATATACTATTTGAAAAATCTTTGCAAAATGGTTTTCAAATATTTGTAAATTCTTTTAAAAATTATTTGCAAAAATTATTTTGAACTATAATTTTGAAAAGTATTTGTAAAATTATTTTCAAATAAGTTTGAGGAATATATTCATCACCCAAATAAATAAACATTTTCACCAATTGTATATAGATTTATCTATAAAAATAACTACCACATCTCCCGTAAATCCTTTAAACCTAAACTCTTGTAAATAATAAATGCATGCACATGTAAATATGTGCACATAATCCCTTTTTATTCCAAAAGTCTTTTATTTTGAAAAATACCAAAAACATTTACAAAAATCCTTTTGAAAAATTGCATAAAAAATTTCAAAACCTTTTCAAAAATCCATAAAAAGTTCAAAATTTGAAAACTGCATCACAAAATATTTTCCGCATTATACATAGCATTTGCATTTTCCGTATTGAGATTATTAATTGAACAAGTCTAAGTAAAATCCGAAAATTGGAGCTTGGTTGGACCTTAAATCTACTTAATCATAGGAACCTCATTAGTACTAGAATTGAGATACTTCAGGTCTATAGACTTAATTCTTTGAGATCGCGAGACATAGTTCAATGTCATCTTGACTGCATAAGTAGAGTATTTCGAAGCACACACACGACTCTTGTTGATAATGACCTAGCTTGTACACCTGCACCTTGCACTCTGCTCAACTCAATTGAAGTGGTAGAGGGCTAGATTTGTCGTCATGAGACACGAGCCAATGGAAACATCCGAAGTCACACTTTTGAGACCGTTGTAACCTAACCCGATAGACAAGGGCTAAAGACAGAAGTTGTGGGTTGCAATGAAGCTTAAAAAGAGGGACATGCTGCTAGCTCAAGAGGAAAAAATCCATATGAAAATGTTGTTGTATATAGTATTCAAAAAATGGAAAAATCAAAAACTCCAAAAAAATGGCAGTCTTGATTGGAAATAAAATGTCTGCCAGAGTGTACATATTTGTATAGCAAGCAAGCTTGAGCTTAAATGTTAGATTTTTGAGCCTGCAGCCGGATGACTTGGCTACACTGGTCAAGCATCCTAAGATAAGTAGCTACACTGTATACCATCCATTCTTCTCCCATCCTCATCCTCTTGAGCTGGTTGTCACTAAAACTTAGAAGGGAATACCCCGCTTCTCGAGGAAAGAGTTGTTGGATTGGGGAATTAGAGTCACCATGTTGGAGAAGACTGACTTTTACTTCTTCAGCCAATGAGAGCTACATATCACACACACTGTCCAAGATAGAATCATAGTCATAAGGGTTTGCATATGAGTTGAATTATTTTGACCTGTATATTGAGAAGACTTGAACAGAGTTTGGTGATTCTTGAAGGTTATTGTGTTTCAAATCTGTTTCCTAATAAGGTTCTAACCGCACCTAAAATCCAAAGGTCTAGCTTAAGCTCCACCATTGATTTTATGAAGACAAGTTTAATTTTTAAAAATGAATCCACCTTCTTTCTTTTTCTTTTCTTTCTTTTCATTTTCTACACTTATTGCATAAGTGTTTGCTAGGGACTAGCAAAGGCAAGTATAGGAGGGGTGATGAATCTCCATTTCATCAAATTTATTCTATCATTTTGGCCTTACAAACCCTAGCTAAATACATGTAAATAATACTATTTTGCACAAGTTAACATTCATTATTTGTTCCATTTATTGTATATAAAATATAGTTTTTAATGCCAAGTTTATAGAATACAACAACAACAAAGCCTTTTCCCACAATTAAGTAGGGTCGGCTACATGGATTCTTCGCCTCCATTCAGATCTATCTTGGGTCAATCCCGAGCTTATATCCACAAAACAAAGATCCCTTTGCATGGTCTCAGTCCAACACTTCTTGGGCCGTCCCTGCCCTCTCTTAGCCGGCGCAGCATCCCAACACTCGCATCTCCTAACTGGTGCATCAGTTGATCTTCTTTGCAAATGACCAAACCATCTTAAGCGGTTTTCTCGCATCTTATCCTCGATCGGAGCAACACCAACTTTCTTTCTGATTGTATCATTCCGAAACTGATCTTTACGTGTGTGTCCACACATCCACCTTAGCATTTTCATTTCTGCTACATCCATTCTCTGCACATGTCTATGGTTTACAGGCCAACATTTAGATCCATAAAGCATAGCAAGTCTCACGGCTGCTTTGTAAAACTTTCCTTTAATTTTTAAAGGAATTTTCTTATCACAGAGAACAGCAGAGGCTCCTCTCCACTTTAGCCGACCTGCATTTATTCTATTAGTAACATCTCCATCAATTTCCCCATCATGTCGCAAAATAGATCCCAGATATCTAAAAGAATCTCTCTTACGAATGTTATCATCACCAATCTTCACCTCAATTCCTTCACGATTGCTTCCTTCAAAGGTGTACTCCATATATTCTGTCTTAGCCCTACTTATATGAAATCCTTTACTCTCCAACTCATGTGTCCAGACCTCAAGCTTCTCATTTACTCCATCTCTAGTCTCGTTAATCAACACAATATCATCAGCAAATAACATACACCAAGGTAACTCATCCTGAATGTGACTTGTCAACTCGTCCATAATCAAAGTAAAAAGAAATGGACTGAAAATTGAACCTTGATTAAACCAATGTTGATGTCAAAATAATCAGTCTTCCCAGACGGGGTCCTTACACAAGATAAAGCCCTATCATGCATGTCCTTTATGAGGTTAATATATAGGACAGGCACTTGTCTCTTCTCCAAAACTCTCCACAATATCTCTCGTGGGACAGAATCATAAGCCTTCTCCAAATCAATAAAGATCATATGGAGGTTCTTCCTTTTAGCTCTATAAATCTCCATTGTTCTCCTCAGCAAATGGATGGCTTCATCAGTTGAGCGACCTGACATGAATCCGAATTGGTTTTCTTTGATGTTGGAAACTTGCCTCAACCTTCTCTCGATCACATGCTCCCAAATTTTCATAGTGTGACTCATCAGCTTGATACGTCTATAATTTGAACAATTTTGAATGTCTCCTTTATTCCTATAAAGAGGCACCACGATACTCCTCCTCCAATCTTCAGGCATTTTCTTGCTTCGCCAAATAACATTGAATAGATTTGTAAGCCAAGTCAAACCGCGCTCACCTAAAACTTTCCATACTTCTACAGGGATGTCATCCGATCCTACACCTTTCCCATGTCTCATAACCTTCAAAGCCTCCTCTACTTCCTTTCTTTGTATCCGTCTATAGCTTGCACGATTCAAGTAACTTTCACTACTAGCTAGATCACCCAAAGTGATCTCTATTCCTTCCCCTATGAAAAGTTTATGGAAAAACTGCTCCCATCTAGTCTCTATATCCTTCTGAGAAACAAGCACGTGACCTTCCTCGTCCTTAATGCATCTCACTTGAGAAAGGTCTTTGGTCTTTCTTTCTCTTGCTTTGGCCAACCTGAATATATCCTTCTGGCCCTCCTTAGAGTCGAGATTTTTATACAAAACTTCATAAGCTTTCGACTTAGCCTCGCTTACAGCCTTCTTTGCTTCCTTCTTTGTTATTTTGTAGTTTGTGACAGTTTCCTCTGTTCTATCCTTAGACATAGATTTCAAGCATGCTCTTTTAATTTTTAGCTTCTCTTGCACCCCTTCAGTCCACCACCAAGCCTCCTTTTGACCTGGGGCTCCTCCCTTTGACTCGCCTAGCATCTCTTTGGCTACTTTCGGATACAAGATGCTACTGCCTCCCACATCTCGTTTGCACTTCCACTACAATCCCAAGATACATCTTCAAAACCTTCTCCCTGAAGCTCGATTGCTTCAGTGGAAGATTCCACCATCAAGTTCTAGTGATCTTAGGAACCCTCCTTTTCCTTACCAACTCTTTTATTTATACATCCAAGACTAGCAAGCGATGTTGTGTTGTCAAACTCTCTCCTAGGATTACTTTGAGGTCTTTACAACACAACTGATCTCTTCTCCTTAATGCAAAGTAATCTATCTGTGTTCTCGTTTGCCCACTCTTATAAGTAATTTAATGCTCCTCCCTCTTCTTGAAGAGAGTTTTTGCTATGAAAAGATCATATGCCATTACAAAATCCAGGATGACTTTTCCCTCTTCATTTCTATCCCCAAAACTATATCCTCCATGAACACTAGCATACCCTGAAGCATCGTTTCCCACATGTCCAATAAGATCTCCACCTATGCAAATCATCTCTCTTTGTGGGATTCCTTGTAAAATCTTATCTAGATCCTCCCAAAAAACTTGTTTAGTCCATTCATGTAAACCAATTTGCGGTGCATAAACTGAGATTATATTCAGAATTTCTTCTTCAAGCACTAATTTTAGCAAAATAATCCGATCCTCGAATCTTTGCACCTCAACCACACAATCCTTCAAATCCTTAAGAACAACCACTCCAACACCGTTTCTACCCTTATCTTTACCTGAATACCAAAGTTTAAAGCCTGTCTTCTCGATCTCCCTTGCTTTCTCTCCAACCCATTTAGTCTCTTGAAGACATAGTATATGAATCTTCCTTCTTTCCATCGTATCCACTATCTCCATCGATTTTCCAGTCAACCAATCTGCAACTTCCGTTGCAATCTCATTTGGACTAACTTCTTTACTCGCATGCGTCCATTATGCGAGAACCCTTGTAAATTTTGGACTGCATCCGGGCTGTGATGCAGCGGAACTAGCTTAATTACCCGCATGAGTTCCTCATGCGAGAACCCTTGCAAATTTTGAACTACATCCAGGCTGCGATGTAGAGGCCCTTGCCAATTTTTCATTGCATTCGGGCGATGCAACGCGTCGCAAGTAGGGAACGCCCCAACGAAATCTGTATGTTTTCTTACATCCATATTGAAAAAGAAAGAAAAAGAAAAAGAATAAAATGTCAAAGGTATTTTAGGATCCTAAATCCCAAGACCAACTCAAGAATTGATTTAGTCGACAAGGAATAAAGTAGAGGGATACATGGGCCAAATATACAATAAAATTCCCATTTATTTATTCATCAATAGTTCGTTTTTGGGACCCATTTTATTCTTTATTATATATAGCTCAAATAAAGAAACTTTGTACATGAAAGTTATAGATAAGAATATATAGAAAAATACAAAATTGAGTTTACAACAAATAAGACACAATGTACATTTAATACTCAGAATAAAAGGCAAAAATCCAAACTTCCCAGACCCATATATTCTCAATAAAAACTCAAAACGCATCAAAATCACCTTTAATTGTATATAAATTTTAACAAGCTATTTAATGAAGTTGGTTTCATTCAATTTAAAGTTAAGATGCAAAATTTAGGTTTTGGACCCCTATTGTATAGTTTGCATGAATAAAATATTCATTTTATTTATTCTTTATTATTTTTATAATTTTATAGTTTTATAATTTTGTAAATATTATTTATAATCTATGTACATATTTAGAATAGAATAAAACCATAAAGAAAACACAAAAATAAAATAGTGTATAAAAATACATATATGAAATACCTATACTTATACCTATGATGAATATCGTATTCATTATGCTAAAATCCAATTCTTAATCCCCTATCTTAATTAATTCAATAAAAATCATTGATAATTCATTCATTTTATCTTGTACTATACTGTATATAATATGTATTTAATTAATGTATATTGTAAATAATTACTTTATTTTTAATTCTCATTTAAAATCCCCTGAAAATTAGAGTTAAATTGTCTATAATTTTTCTAACCTTTAAAAGAACTAAAAAATACGAAAACATCTCAAAAGTCCAAGCCGGTGCTTTTAATCCTTTAAAAATACCCCCAAAATATACTTTTGTATAAATGACCTCTTTCGACTTTTTCTCCAACATGAAACTTGTAGATCTCATTGAGATCTACAACTTTCATGTCTTGACTTTTTCCGAATTTTTCCTCTAACTAATTCTTTTTTATTTTTCTTTTATTTATATTTAATGATTTTTCCTGGTGCGGCCACGTGGCGCTCTCTGGAGCCGCCACACGACCGCCTCCTCCTTCCGCCACCCGACCGCTCCTGGAGCCGTATGATCCTCGTCGCCCACCTCAATCTTGGTCGCCCATTCCATTTTCACCGACAACCATCAGATCAGCCTCCAGATCAAATCCCCACTGCCCCCTTCCGCCTCATTCTTAGCCATTCGATTCATTTCCTATCCTACGACTACCCTCGTGCCACGTCGCCCCTTCACCTCAGCCTCCTAATCTCCATTTTATCCTACGACCACTCACGCTCCACGTCGCCCCTTCTCCCTCTACCCTTGGATCGAACCTCTCCTCCATCTGATCCACACGTATCCGCCTCCGCATCAGCCGCTGGATCTGATCTGTTAGATCAGATCCCCATCATCCATTCACACCAACCCCTGGCTCGTTGGATCACACGATCCAATGGCTGCTATGTCGTCTTCCACCTTGTGTAATGTCCTCCACCTCGCACCCCCTTCTTCCCCTTCCAATTCTGGCGAACGCCTCCAATCACCCCTCCGTGCCCTAACGGCCGCCCCTTGTAGTTGTTTCGTCCTCCATCCTCACGTTCCACCCCTCATTCCATCTCCATTACTCCCCCGCCTTCACTCCTCCTTAAAACACACCCACCACCACATAACAGTCGGAGTCCTCTTTCTATAAAAATGACTCCTCCGCCCGCTCGCCAACCCATTAAGAACTCGCGAGGGTTTGGCTCAGCTTCCTCCGCCCTCCGGTGACAGCAGAGGGCGGCGTTCGAGGCGATGACTGCCAGCTGACCTCATGTGTGATCCATGGCCGCTCAGCAACGTAGCGACGCCTCCATGCATCGTCGAGCACCGAGGCTAAGCCGACCTCATTGTGTGATGATCCTGGGCTTCAAAAGAAGCCCAGCCCAGGTTACATCCTTCACCAGATACTCACCTTCTTATCAGGCATCCTCCTTATCCTCATCTTCTCTGAATAAATCCCGACTACTCACGCATCCTCTACGACCCGACCATCTCCGAAGCTCGCACACACATTGATTGCCTTCACAACCCCCTCTGAACACCCTTTCCTCTTCTTCATGACATGATCACAACCACCCACTTCACCTCCGCTTCACCGGAGATGAAGACATTGGTCCTCCGCTCCCTCACCTCTACGGGACCCCAAGCCATTCACAACTCCACGCACGCATCAAGCTTCGATTATACTAATATTTGCAGTACTGCACATCTTCAATGGCCGGAGTTTGGCCAAAGCTAGGTTCTATAGCTCCGCCTCTGTTGTAGCCCTGCTATCATCGGCTTCCGACTCTCCCCGCATCTTCTCTACCATCTGAGCTTCATCTCCAAGGTTCCTGGAAGCTTCCTCGACCGTCTGAGCAGAAAATGAAGCACGGTGGAGCTTCACATGGCTCGCCAGAGCACAACCTCCTCCGGCAGCAAAGGGCGGAGCACGAAAGTACATTATGAACCCGAGCCTCCATGATGAACCTACAGGCTTGGGTGGCCCATGCCAAAGACCGAAGCCCAAGACGACTACACGTGACCAAGCTTGTGATGCCTCCCGAGCCTGGCCCCTCACGTGCACCGCGCGTGGAGGCTAGGAAATTTGCAAGCAAGACCCTGGATGTTTTCTGATATTATGTTTTGGTCCCCAGGCATGTGACCCGCACGTACGCGTCTGGGTAAATATCAGGGAGACCCTTGCATCGTCTGGAAATTACATTATGGTTCCTTTGCGCAATTGGAAAATTTACAGAGGACCCCCTGCCAGATTTTGCAAATTGCAAATAGGTTCCTTCAGGGACCTATTTGTGATTATTTATCCATTTCTTTCTTGCATTTTTATTATATTTATGCTCTTGCACTCCATTTAGCATAACTTGGGCATCGTAGGTCCAAATTGCATGATTTCAGTGTCATTTTGTTCCTCATTACATCATCTATCTCATGGCATGTTTAATTTTCTCATCTGGCACCAACTGAAATGTGTCATCTGCTCTATATTTCTCTGTCGCTAATAGATGGTTCACATTTTTATGCTCAAAATGACTCTGAAACAGAATCATATATTATGCTCATTTTCTCTAGGGCATTTTTGTAATCCATCATCTGCATGATTATCCTGTGCATTTATTTATACACTATGCATTGTATATCATTACAATTGCACCGAAAAATCCATTAAAAATACATGCATCATATAATTACATTATTCTGCATTTTATTGAGCGCATCTACATGAAGACATGAAAATGAGGAATTAGTCACACATGCTTCTAACTGACCAAAATTTGATAAGTTTCTTAAAGTTGCTTGTGTCCCTACGTTCGACCTTGGTAGAATTGCCAAGTTAAAATATTCAACAACATTCAAAGATTGTGGTTTTTGCTTAATCGAATTCGTCTCCTATACTACAATTATCGACTATTAAAGAGGTGAATTTCACGTTCATCAACCTATACAAAATATACCTCTATTTATTTAAGTATATATAATACATCAGAAAAATACAATAAAAATTTGATTATGTATATTAAATAAGTTGTAAATATGTAAATATGAAAATAAAATAATAAAATAAAAAATACAAAATACAAAATAAAAACATACAAAATGTAGGTCACTATACCTATAAATACACTTGTAAAAAGCGATTTGTAATAAATTAACTCATAAAAATTAATAAAAATCATATTAAAATACTACATAAAATAATGAACAATTTTTTATTTTATAACCAAAATTATTAGAATCATTTACTATTTTTATTTCATTTATTTTTCAATAAGCTTCCTATTCTATCGTGACTTGGTCCTACGTGGACCAATTACGTTGCAAGGACTGTTGACCTCGGTCAACTATCATGTCTCCTCTCTAAACCTTGTCAGATGTCTAGAGCGGCCCATTTCCTTGATTTTTCCCAGTCGCTTTGATGCCGCTTCACCCTCGAGCCCTTCACAATTCTGATCCTCGATCATCCCTGATTCTCGCCCACTCCTTGGATCTTCTGTACATAGCCCTAATCAATCACTAACCCTAGGTCAATAATGGTCAAAACCCATGCATATAAATAACCCCTCCATCCTCGTTCACAAGTTTGGTCCCTTGTTTATTCCTAAAACACTCTATCCTCAGTCTAGTGTGTGCACAGGTGACAGATGGTGTACCCCTGAGGACGACGGAGTGGCTGGCAGAGGAGGAGAGGCGACCCACGGTGGAGCTCCAGCCTGTCCTGCTCCTTGGCCCCCCAACCAGGTTCGAGCTACGCTTTTACCATTTCTAGGTAGCTTTAATCCTTAGGTTTCATCTTACGCATTTTATTTCATGTTTTACTTGCTTGATTAGCATAGTTTAGGTTAGTTATCTTCGCTGGAGCTCTAGCTGGCCACTGTGATTCATAGTGTACCCACTCGTTCCAACCACTATGACCATCTCATTACCTTTCCTGTCCATTTCTCCGCACTCTGAGCCACCCAGATCACCTCGACCCCTGGGATCGAGCCACCGAAGTCCTACCACCGCCCTTCGCTAGATATCTTAATCACCACCCCGATTTCACTTCAATTCCATGCATAATTGTATAGAGGCAATTTTCCCTCGACCCATTCTTTTTTCGTGCAAGTTCTAGGCTGAATGGAGCCGCCTCCTAGGAGCCCTTCCTGACTTCGAGCTCCCATGACTTATCCTTGAGGCCTTGGGTCATTTTGAAGGAACCCTCATCTGCAGAAGACCTCCCTGAGCATGTGGATCAGCTCTGCCTCGAAGAAGGAGCTCGAGGGAGGAAGAAATAGAAGATCGGAGCTCAGGGAAAGCAAGTTCTTCCCAAATCTTCATCACGAGCGGCAACCGTCCGATCTGGGGAGGAGTCCCAAATGCGTTGTCAGCCATTGGATCTCGCACGCATCAACCGTCCGATCCTTGAGGAGGATCTAATATGTGACGTCCACGACCGAACCATCATCATTCGTGGGGAGAGGGAAATACGTGGCAAGTGAAGACATCTGAGACGTCTATCTCCGCCTTTGTGTGAGTCAATTGTACAAACACCCCTTGCGTAATTTCCTTTTAAGTCCTGTAAATATAATTTGTAGTTTAAATAAATTTGGAAATATTGCATAGAGGCCCCTAAACTTATTTGTTATTACAATTGGTTTAGTTCAGCTCAGCTCGCGTGTTGTCCTACTTGCATTGGGTAAATTGCACATATGTCCTTACAGTTTTGTGAATTATAAAATAGTACATAAATTTTAAATATTAATTGTATATTTTTGTAAAATTTACACATTGACTTCATTTTTATATGCAAATATGCCCTTATCTATTTTTGTGCTTGCATTTAATTTAGTAAAAAAACATCTGTGCTCCAAAAATTATGCAAAAATAGGGATATATGCATGTTAGCATGTACTTTATCGATATTTTTTTATGTTGGTATTTTAAGCATTTTATCTATTTATTAAAAATCAAAATAACACATTTTTATCCATGTTTGAATTATAAAATACTAAAAAAATATATAAAAACGTTTTGAAAAATTCCCCCAAAAATATATTTTGTTTATTTTAATATTTTGTAACTCCAGATAAAAACTTTAAAAATACAAAAAGAAAAAGAAAAAAATTAAAAGCTCCAAAATACTTTATAAAAATTTTAAAATTCTTAAAAATTCCCAAAATATTTATTTGTGCTTTTGAATTTTCTTTGTATTATTATTTATCTATTAAATTGATTTGGAGCAATTTTAACACCTTTTGTTATTTTTATTCTTCAAATCTATTCGACCCATTTATTTAATCCTCGTTTTGGGTATTTTTGAATTTACAATTCACAAAATTATAATAAATAGCCAAAATATAAATAATTATTTTCTCTACAAAATACTATTTTTGATTTAAAAAAGTGATGCAATTTTGAGGTCCAAAATAACTCTTAAACGTAGGGGTACCTTTGCAATACAGAAAATAATAAAAATAAACAAAAAATGTGCATAGGGATCATTTTCAAATAAAGAAACCTGAAGGAATGGAATTACAATTTTCACACAAAAAAATAAATAAAGAGGACCTTCAACGTGGGATCCAAATATAGAACACGAGGGAGGCTAGGGCTTAAGGGGAGGCGGAGTGGGTGAGCCTGTGGCGTAGCGCCGTACGTGGTGGTGAGGGGCTGACGATCGGTGGTGGTGGGGCTCTACAACAGCGGCCGGGGTTACGCTGGATCGCGTGTGGGCACGGTGAGTGGAGGGGTGGACGTTGAGCAAAGGGCAGGTGGCTAGAGGCGCGGGGCTACACATGTGCGGCTGGACCGACGATGACCTGCAGAGGCGCAGCCGCTGGCCAGGAGCGTGTCTAGACACGCGCTGGCTAGCGCGGAGTAGGCAGGCGACGTCCGCGGGCTCACAGGAGATGGGCTGGACCGACGATGACCCGCAGAACTGCACACAGGCAGGGGGGCGATGCTGCCTTCCAAGTGGTGGCCTGGCAGATGGAGGCGCGGGGGGACGCGCGATATGGCGGCTGGAACGACGTGCGATGGCGTGCGACCATGCAAAATAAGAGGGCCGACCGTAGGTGGGCGCTGGAGTGCAGCGATTGTGGGGAAGCTGCTGGTGGCGGCTCCATAGGCCGCTGGAGGAGATGGTGAGAGGGTGGCATCTGATGAGCGAGCCGAGAGACTAAGGTTAAGTGATATCAAAGGTCGTTGCGACCTCAACCACTCGGACCGAGCTCAAACAAGAAAAACAAACCACCAATAAAGATATCAAACAATCAAACAAGGCAAGCGGTCTTGCTAATTTATTTTACCTGGTATAACAAGCAGGATCGATCACAAGGAGCACGGGATGACAAGTCTATGTAGTAGCCGGGAAACCAAGAAAAGAAAGAAAATTGGTGGTCTTTAATTTTTCAATTTATTTTTGTGATTTTTGATAAGAAAAGGAATAAAGGAAAACCAAAAAACGAAACTAAAACAATTATTTAGATGTCCAAAAATACTCAAAAATATAAAACAAAATATTTTTGTGTTTTTAAAATATTCAAGTTTTTTTTTGAATTTATGGGGTTTTCTGATTTTTAATTAAATTTTCTAAAAAAAAAGAAAGTCAAAAACAGAAAACAATGTACAATTGGGATCTAAAGGCAGATTAAAATTAAATAAAATGCCTATAAAATCCAAGTAGTAATTTTATGTGAAACTACAAACTAAAATCTACCTACAGAAGAAGAAGCAAATTTTTTGATTTTTTATGAATTTTTATACTATTGTTACTCTTTTTCAATTTTTATGGGTTTTATAAATGGAAATAAAACAAAAATTGCATAGAAATTCAATCAACACAACACACACAATCAGGATTTTTTTAGAATTTTTCGAGATATTTTAATATTTTTAGTTGATTTTCCAAAATAGATAGTGACACTTTTTAAGGTTTTGAATTTTTAAAAATAATAAACGAAATCAAAACACCACCCAAAATCACCGAAATTCCTACACAGTAGTAGGGGCTACATGTCAAAATTTCAGGTTTTTTGAAGCAAAGATGCTATTTATTTAATTAAAAACAAAAACACGCATCTCACAGGGACCAAAATGCAAATAAAATAAGTCCTGGGACGAAACAATAACACGCAAGAAAAGCCCTAGGGTCAAGTCTATAATTTTTTCATCAAAATCCATACATGTCGTAAAACAGCATTCAAAGGGCATATTTGCAAATATGAAAACTAAATATGCAATTAATAATAGTAAAGAAGTTCGGGGTACATAGTGCAAATAACCCAAAAAGACACATGACGATGCACGCGAGTCCACACTGGCAGGACTAAAGTGCAAATATGAAAAACTACAGGTACTAAAGTGCAAAATGGTCCAATTGTATATTTTGTTTTACAGACTAAAATATAAACTAAAATAAACGCAGGATAGAATGAGCAATATACCCATGAAGGTACGTGAGCGGCACGTGGGGTGACAGGTGTCGTCTGCTGATTGGGCGTGAACGGGCGGCTCTGGACGCGTCATATGTCAGATCTGACGGCTGACAGATGTCAGGGACGTGGCTAGTACGGGACATTAGATCTGACATCTAACGGTCTGACACCTCCAGATGATGGATGGCTGCGATGAGGTTTGGGAGGTGGACTCGATTGGACGACGGAGAGGGGCCTCTGGAAGAACTGCGTCTGGGCGACCTTCACTGGAGCACCGGGGGTGATCCGTAGCTCCGATGAAGGATCCAAAGGCGCCAATGGGACCGTGACCCCCTTCCGCGTCGGATGGTCGGCTCTGATGGAGTAGTTGACGGTCTGATGAACGTGGCAACGACTGGATCTGGAAGCACTCCGACGAAGGTGGTAAAAGAACGATCTGGATGGTCTTCCTACGCGTCAAGGACTGCACGAGAAAGCTCTGACTCGGAGCGATATTCTGATTGGGGTTATTAGGTCTGAAGAACCAAGAAGCGACGGTGGATGGGGGATGGGTCTCCGGCGAGGATGATAGAGGAGACCGATGTCCTAATCTCGACGCAAGGATCAATGGTCAGGGTGATCAGGATGCGGGAGGAGATGGAGGGCCAGCAGGTGCGTTGATCTGAATGGATAGGTGATGGTAACGGGGCTCAGACCGGCTGGTCGGAGCTGGCGGAGCGACGACAGCGGGTAAATTAAAGATTAGGCAAATAAAGGAGCTAGGAAGGAAACGAAGGATACCTGAAGGTCCTAAGATGATCCTGAGCTCCGGACGGCGGGGTTGTGGCCTCGACCACGCTGCGGATGGTGAAGGAGGCTCCTCCCGGCGGTACTCCCGCCAGGACTGGTGAGCATTGGCTACGCATCACCTCTCCGAGCACCAAGAGTGGCCTCCAGCTGTTGTCACCAAGGCGAAGGTGTCTAGGATATCAGAAAGGGGTGCGACGCAGGATAAGGAGCCGGGGAGGCGATGGAAGTATTTATAGAACATCCCAGGTGGCTGGAAGAAACGGGCTAGGGCACGCAATACGAGAAGGATCCGCGCTTCCCTAGGGATCCGCGTGGATCTTGGATCCATGGGGAAGGTGCAGACAAAAATTCGGGGCACGAGGATGCAGGACCCGATCGGGGTTATTGGTAGAAGAAGGTCTGGTGGGTTGGTCGGGTCGGGACAAGCCTTGGAAGAGGGGGTTGACCTGAGTCAACGATCTGCTGTGGACCAATCAGAAAATAGTATGTACAAAAATATTTATAAATTCAATTTAAAACAACAACTGATTTTAAATTAAAAAAGGTTATAAAATGAAAAATATTTGCTATTTTCCAAACTATTTTTCTGTGATTTTTATTTATTTTTAGAAAATAAATTATGGTATATACAATATAATATATTATATACAAGTATAAAATACCTATGTATTTTGTACAATTATTTTTAATTTCTTATTTTTACACAAATACCCAAATTTATATTTTATTTATTTACAAAATAGTACTTGGAGTATAAAAAATTTTGTTTTATTTTTATTATTTATTTACAAGTATAATATAAATAGGGTAGGATACACATATACATGTATTATATACAAGGTGAGAGAGAGAAAGAATTTTATTCTCATTTTATTCTTTTAATTTTTGTTTTATTTTGAGAAATATATACAAGGAAATAAAATACCTTTTTATTTTTATTTTTGTAGAAATAAATTATATACATAGATGGTATACATGTACAAGGTGAAGTGGCCATATCTCTCTCTATCTATTTTATTTGGCGATCAGGCCAATGCTTGGCACTTTCTTGGGTTTAGGTCACTCAATATTTAGAAACTCAATATTTATTCTAAATATTTCCTTCTTTTTCTTTTATTCTTTATTCTTTTATTTTTGCACAAATACATGCTAATTATGGAATATTAACACATGCATGCTTATTGCAAAATTATTGTATTTACAACTATTTACATGATGCTTTTCAAAGATAATTAGCTAAAATAAAAGAATAAAGAGTGATGAATAAGGCTTCATCACCCTCATATACTTTACTTTTGCTATTCCCTTAGCAAACACTTATTTGAAAAAGAAGTGAAAAGAGAAAGGAAAGGAAAAAGAAGGAGAATCATGGTTGATTATTAAACTTCTCTTCATTAAATTAAAGTATGGAGCTCAGTCAAAACTTTGGATTATTAGTTTGTCATAACCTTATTTGGACTTAGGTTTAAAACTCAACAATCTTTAAGTTCCACCAATCTATGGTCAAGACTCCTCAATAATCCAGATCAGAACAAGTCTACATACACAAACTCTAATGACCATGAATCTTTCCTTGTACTATGTAAGTGATATGTATCTCCCCACCTCAGAAATGGTAAAGTGACAACCCCCCTCAACAAGGTAACTCTAATGCCTAGTCTGGCAGCTCTTTCCTCGAGGAGCGGTGTATTCCCTTCTAAGTTCAAGTGCAACCGACTCAAGAAGAGGAGGAAGAAGAGAATGGACCATGACCAATATATCCATGTATCCTAGGGAGCCCAACCGGTGTAGCTAAGTCTCCCTGCTGCAAGCTTCATGAGATGGGAATGGGTAACATAAGCTTTACTTTATTTGGCTATGTACACTCTAGTGGGTATTTCATTTTCTATCAAACCCACCACTTTTTTGGATTTTTTCTTTCTTTTGCACATTTTTTTGATGTGCATATGTACAACATATCTACATGGTGTAGCATATATACATAAGGAGTTTTTCCTCTTGAGCCAGTAGACTATCCCTCTTTGAAGCATTATTGCAACCCACAACTCTTGTCTTTAGACCTCAATGCCGCCAGACCAAGTTGAGACGCAATTCCTTCACTAAAAGAAGACGAGAGGTTCGTCCTATAAGTACTACCCTCGCATGCTACCCCAAGCCCAAGAAGATTGCCTCCTCACCACCTCATCCATAGAGAGCTATGTGTAAGGTGCTGGTGCAAGTAAAGCCATTGTCTGTGAGAGTCATGTGTGTGTTGTTAAGTGTTCTACTTATGCTCATCAAGATGACATATGATCATAGCCTAGTGGACTCAAAGAATTAAGTCCCAGATGGACCTGAAAAGTCCTAACCCTAAGCCCTATAAGGTTCCTCTAAGAATTAGGTGGATTAAGGTCTTAACCAAGCTCCATTTTCAATATTAATTCCAGGCTAGTTTAAATGTCAACTATGATTCAAAAAAACTATACAAATATATACAAAAAAGATTTTTATGCAACTTTTGAAAATGTGTGAGATTTTTGAAAAATGTTTGAATGAATGAATGCATGGATGCAGAAGTTTTGCAAACTATTTACACACATTTACACAAGGGTTTTTGCAAAATTTTGTTTTTCAAACATTTTACAAAAATTTTGTACTATATACATAATTTTGATATCAAAATATTTACAAACTCTTTACAAACAAAACATTTTTACAAACATTTGTACAAAAATAATTTTATAAATAACTATGCATGTGCAAGAAAGAATTTTATGTAAAAAATTTTTTTAAAAATTTTTATGGGTTTTTAGATAAAGGATTTTAGCCATTTTATTTACTAACATACTCACACAAAGTACGAGTTATGGCTAAAGTATATATGAAATATATACGACACCCCATATACTTAGCTCGAACAATGTCCTCAGAGTGGATCAAGAGCGATGAAGAAGATATAACTCGTGCTTAGTATAGGGAAGTGAAAATGAATGGTATACTACAACGACGAACCAAAGAATAGAATGGAAAAGAATCTCGATGTTTCCCCCTATACTTAGGATCAAGTAATCCTAAGTATAGTAGACTGTACACAAAAGGGAAATCCGAGTGGAAGGATGTACATGGTCTACCTCCCCTGTACTTAGGGTAAAATATCCCTAAGTATAGGCAGAAAAACAGAGGTAAAAAGAAAAGAAAAATCAAAAGTCTGACACCACCCCTATACTTAAGGTAAAGTGCACCTAAGTATAGCATAATCAAAGATGCAAATGGAGTGCTGGACTGAAGAATGGTATGATATGGACATCTGGATCTATGCAAGGTGGAAGACAGTGATAATCAGGCATGAGATGCAATAGATGTGAGTCAAAGACCACACCTCACGCAAAATGAATAGGGGCAACGTCAATGACTAGTGGCTCATGATCAAGATATGGTTTGAGCCGCTTCCCGTTAACATGAAAGGTAGAATCAGATGACATTTCAGAAATGTCAATACTTCCATTGTAATTTACCTTTCGGACCAGGTATGATCCCTTCCATTTGCTCTGCAACTTCCCTAGAAATAATCTAAGCATAGCATCAAACAACCATACTCTTTGATCTGGCTCAAACTGCTTGTGGCTGATATGAAAATCATGCCACTCCTTCACTCTCTCCTTGTATTGTAGGCTGCTCGAAAAGGCTGCATCTCTAAGCTCCTCCAGAGCTGCCAATTCTGCCCTCCTTTGATCTTCTACACTCACTGGATCCAATAGTATGTCTGTGACAGCCCAAAGTATCTTATGCCTAATCTCAACAGGTAAATGGTAGGGCTTGCCATAAACGAGGCGAAAGGGAGATGTACCCAAAGGAGTCTTGAAGGAAGTCCGATATGCCCACAAGATCGAGTCAAAAAGTTGTGACCAATCCTTTCGGTCAGGGAGGACTACCTTCTGCAATATAGTCTTGATCTCTCTGTTCGACACTTTAGCAAGACCATTGGTCTGAGGATGATATGGAGCGGCTACTTGATGATCAATGCTGAACTCGCTAGCAAGGGCCTTTACCATGTCGTTGACGAAATGAGACCCCCCGTCAGATATCAACACTCTAGGCACCTCAAACCATGAAATGATATTCTTCCTCAAAAATCTACAAACAGTCCTAGCATCTGCGGTTGGGCGGGGATGGCCTCAACCCAATGACTAACATAATCAACGACCAACAGAATGTACTCTAATCCCTGACTCTTAGGGAATGGACCCATGAAATCGATACCCCATGCATCAAAAACAAGTGAATGGCTGCATCGGCATCATATCACGCTGTCCACAAGTGCCCATCCTCTGACAGTCAGTACACCTCTTCACGAATTCATCAGAATCCTTGAAGAGGGTAGGCCGCCATAGGCCGGATTGAAGCACTTTCTGTGCCGTTCTCCTCCCAGAGTGATGTCCCCATGTCTCAAGCTTGTGGCAGTATGTGAGGACACTATGGTGCTCCTTCTGAGGAATGCACTGAAGCCAGACGTTATCCCCTCCTTCATGTTAAAGGATTGGATCCTCCCAATGGTAGAACTTGGCCTTTACGAGGAAGGTCTCCAGTCGCTGCCTGGGCCAACCTTGTGGAACTTTCTTGGCAACAAGATAGTTCACAATGTCAGCGTACCATGGGAGCGAGGCGATAGCAAGGATCACCTCATCTGGGAAGGTCTCAGATATGGGATCAGTCTGCTCAGATTCCTCAAGATACTCTAATTGGGAGAGATGATCCACCACTACATTCTTGACTTCAGGTTTATCCTTAATCTCAATATCAAACTCCTGGAGTAGAAGGATCCATCTGGTGAGTCTCGCTTTGGCATCCTTCTTTGCCATGAGGTACCTGATGGTGGTATGATCTGTAAAGATAGTCACCTTCGATCCAATGATGTAAGATCTGAACTTGTCTAGGGCAAAGACTACGACTAGCATCTCCTTCTCAGTGACAGTATAGTTCCGCTGCATGGCATCCAATGTATGGCTAGCGTAGTGAATGGCAAATGGCACTCCATCCCTCATCTGACCCAGCACAACCCTACGGCAAAATCAGAGGCGTCAGTCATGATCTCGAATGGGAGAGACAAATCAGGCGGCTGAAGGACAAGAGCCTCAATAAATAGACCCTTGAGAGTCTTAAATGACGCAAGACACTTATCATCCACAATGAACTCGGTGTCTTTGGTCAGCATATCAGTCAATAGTTGGGCAATCCTACTGAAATCATGAATGAATCGTCAGTAGAAACCGACGTACCCAAGAAAAGACCTTAACTGTCACAGGTTGGACGGTGGACTGAGTTTCCTAATGATATCCACCTTGGCCGGATAAACCTCCATGCCCTGTTGGAGATGATATGACCAAGCATCGTCCCTTGAGACACCATGAAGTGACTCTTCTCCCAAGATAATACAAGATGGACCTCGATGCATCACTGAAGGACGCAGTCTAGGCAGTCAAGACAAGCATCAAACCCATCGCCATAGACCGAAAAGTCGTCCATGAAGACCTCCAAGAACTCACCCACCATGTACAAAAAGATGGATAACATGCACCTTTGGAATGTCACCAGAGCGTTACATAGACCAAAGGGCATCCGTCTAAAAGCATATGTCCCAAAGGGATATGTGAATGTGGTCTTGTCCTGGTCTTCAGGCGCAATGGCCACCTAGTTGTAACTGTATACCTGTCAAGAAAGCAGTAGTGACTCTTCCCAGCTAGCCTCTCTATAATCTGATCAATAAAAGGCAGCGGGAAATGATCCTTCTTGGTGGCATGGTTCAATCGTCTGTAGTCCACGCAGACCCTCTGATGAATCTCCATTTCATCACCTTTATTCTATCATTTTGGCCTCAAAAACCCCAGCAAATGCATGTAAACAACAATAACTTGTACATAATAGCATTCATTATTCAGTGTATTAATTGTACATTAAATAAAGTTTTTAATGCCAAAATTATAGAATAAAGAGAGAAAAGAAAAAGGAATAAAATATTGTAAATATTTTATGACCCTAACCCGAGACCAAGGCCAGCATGGTATTGGTCGACAAGGAATAAAGTAGGGGGAGATAAGGGCTGATATACAATAATATCTCAGTTATTCATTCATCCATTTATGCAGTCTTGACACCTATTTTGTACATAACTATTTATTCCTCAAATAAAGAAACTTTGTTCATGAAAGTTGTAGATAATAATGTAAATAAAAATACAAAATTGAGTTTGTGTAAAAATAACACTCAGTGTACATTTTATACACAGAATAAAAAGCCAAAATCTCAACTTCACAGACCCATATCTTGCAAATAAAAACTCCAAATCACCCAAACTCACCTTTAATTGTATATAGCATTTCATAAACTATTTTATAAAATTGGTTTCATAATTTTTGGAGTCCATCTGTAGAAGTTAGGTTTTTGGCCCTTCTTGTACACAATACCTGATTAAAATATTCATTTTATTCAATATTCATTACTTTTACAAACTCATATTTTTAGAATTTTGTAGATAATGTATATAATTCAGGTACATATTGACATTAGAATAAAACCAAAAATAATTTGGAAAATAAAATAAAACTATGTAATATATATAGGCAAGATACCTATATGGAGTATATATACAAATAAAAGGGGAAAAAAACATTCTTTAATTATCCAAATCTCTTATATTTTTGTAATAAAGTATATAGTATATGTGTCCTATTTAAAAATACAACTCCTTAATAAAAACACATAAATAAATACAATGTGTATAAAATACAGGTAAAGTAACCTATATATATACTTACAAATACATAGACCTATTTATTTAAAAATACAAATAAACTTATAAAAATCAAACAAAAATACCTTTATACTCACAAAAATAAGTTATAAAATTATAAAATAAGAAACTAAAATAATAAAATAAAATAAATAAATTAAAAATAAAATATACAAAAATACATATAAAATACATACATATACACATTATTTTAATAAAACCGTAATAAACTACTTCAAAAAAATAAATAAAAATCATAAATAAATACTACATTAATTTATAAACATTTTCTATTTTATAAGTAAAATCTAATAAAATCATTTACTAGGTTAAATAATTCATTTTGTAATAAGGATCCCTATTTTGGCGTGTAGCGGGCTGAGGTGGACCAATGGGCGCGTCGCGCCTGTTGACCGCAGGTCAACTGGACCTCCAGGCGTCTGACTTCACGCGACCTGTCTTTTCCCCGATTTCCGCCATTTTTCCCGCCTGTCAGTGAACCATCGCACTCGCTTCCTTCACAAGATTTGTCCTCTGATCATCCATGATGCCCGCCAAGATCATAGATCAATCTGATACTCAGTGGTTTAATCAATAAACGCCGGTCATTGGGGGTCCTCGGAATGTCTATAAATAAAAACCTCCGACTTCCCGGCCAAAGTTGGCCATTTTCACTCCACCAAAAAGCCTTGTTCTTGCTCCTGGTGTGTTCCTCGTGACAGGGAGGAGTCGCCCAGCACCTCGACTTGGCCGGACGACGGAGAAGTTTTGTCGCGGTGGTGCTCCGGCGACCACCCTGCTCCCTGGCGGCCCCCAGGTATAAGAGCTGTCCTTTTAATGCATTCTTAGGTAGTTTTAATGTCAGCATTTCATTTCAGTAGTTAGTTTAGTTGTTAGTTGATCACATTAGCGTAAAAAGCGAAAATCGAAGTTCCGCCGGAGCTCCGCTCCGGCGACTTCTTCATCGTGAACCTCACTATATCCGACCACCTCGATCATCCCATCTCGTTCCTCGTCGTCTTCTCCATCTTTCGCACCCATCAGATCAACCCAGGACCCTCGGTCTTGGTGAATCAGGGTTCCAACTCCGCCGTTCGCCGGAGCCCTTCCGCCCTCCTCCATCTTGCACCGCAGCTTCATAACCCCGGGTCGAGGAGATAGCTCTCTCGCCCGCGGTTCTTCCTGTGCAGGTACCACGAGGAATCGAGCCCTTCTGGGCTTGCTTTGACCAGGAAGAGGTTCCTGGGGGCCACCTTCTTCTCCGACCTCGCTCCACCGACTCAGGCCCCCAGGAGCCATGAGATCACCGTCAGACGACGCGGAGGCCTCCCAGCTACGATCAGGACGCTTCAGATGCGCAGGAGGTGCCCGGAGAAGCTCGAGCGACCCGATCGAAGCTCGCCGAGGGCGAGTTCATTCCCAGTTCTTCCTGGTGCCCTCTGCACCGTTGGATCGAGCGGGGCGGCCCAGATTGCATGCCAGCCGTCCGATGAAGAAGCACACCCACCGTCAGATCACCTCAAGTGATCTAATCTCAAGCGTTCATCGGCGAAGCGGTACCAGCCGTTGGATGAGCGACACGTGGCAAGTGAAGAAATCGCAACCGTTCGCCAGCGCGCATTTTAGGGGTAATTTGCATATCCAGCCCCTGCATTTTTGTATATTTCATATTTAATATTGTAAATAAAATATAACGTTGTAAATAATGTGGATATTTTGCTTATGACCCCCTGTAGCTTTTGCATATTACACTTGGGTCCAGTCCACGTCACCTCACGTGTTGTCCCACGTGAGGTGGTAAAATTGCACAAGTCCCCCTGGAGATTTGCATATTTATGTTTAGTCCATTAAATAAAATATTCAGTGTATTATTTTTGTGAAAAAATTGCAACAAGGACCCTATATTTTCTGTAATTGCATTTTGGTCCCTGTGAGTGCGGATCACGTGCTGTCCCGCGTGATGGTTAAATTGCAAGGGGGCCCTGGCGGGTTTAGTTAATTAGTTTTAGTCCTTAAAATCACAAATCACGTTATAATGTTCTGGTATTTTTGCACATGTGCCCCTGGAATTTATTTTATTTGCAAAAATGCCCCTGCCAGGCTTTAGTACTTTTTGTGTCTTTATCTATTTATTAAAAATACCTACATGGCTTCTAAAAATTCACAAAAATTAGGGAAGATGCTCCATGCCATGCTTGTTCACGCACATATTTTATTTTGCATTTTTTGCATTTTTCCTACTTATTAAAAATGAAAAAGGAGCCATTTTTGTACTGTCTAAATTAGAAAATACAAAAAAAATTAGCAAAGGTTTTAGAAAAATTCCAAAAAAAATTATATGTGATATATTTATATGTATATTGAGTCCAGAAAATGAAAAACCCTAAAAATATGAAAAAGAAAATTTAAAAAAAATCATAAAACCCAAAGGCAACATAAAAATTAGAAAAACTCTTTAAAAACCCTAAAAATACATTTCTCTCTTTTATAATTATCTATATATTATTATTATTGTGTAAAAATTAATTTGGGTAATTTTGGGATTTATTTAATATTTTTAAAACCCAAAGTACACACGGCTATTTATTTAGTCCTATATTGTGGACATTTTTGAATTGAAAAAAAAAATACATAAAAATTAGAAATATAAAGAAAAAAAAATATAAAAAAAAAGGGGTTAAAAATATAAGTCTATATATTAAGTTTTTATGTCTATAAATATATATATATTCTATATTAATTCTCTCTCTCTTCTTATAGATATATATATACCTCTTTATATATACATATATATATAGTATATAGATTGATATAATTAATAATATAAAAAGAAAAAAAAAGGGGTATAAAATATAAAATCAAAATAAAAATTATAAAAACAAAAATATAAAAAAAAAATTACAAAACCCAAAACCCACCTAAAAACAAGCTTCACACATGGATGACTTGGTGATACATCTAGGCTACGCATTTTGTATTGCTCTCTGTGGTTCGACCTCTACATGCTTGTCGCTATACATTTTGTTGTAGAGTAATAAAAATTAATTCACATTTATTTTTTTTGGACTTAATTGATACATTCTTGCTTTGTGGGTTAATTGTTGATTAACTTCGGGATTCGTGTGGTCAAGCACCGACTGTTGACTCGCCTTGTGAGTCGACATGACCGCATCGATCGCCCCGAGTTATCAAATGGCGCCGTTGCCGGGGAGTAATGAGCATAGCCTACTTTCTTCTTTGTCATTCTTGTGTACATTTTTGGTGATATTCATTTTTGATTCATGATTGATTATATTCTGTGAGCAACCATTTTATTGACATTAATCACTATGCTTAATTGATTCAATTCTTGTGATTATCTTTATGTGCTCTATGATTGATTAAGTGAACGACTCTAATACACTCTTTTTGTGACTTTGATGCGAGGGTCCGCCACGCAAGGATGGCTTCTTAGGAGGCCAATGCAGCCAAGCTTGGAGGAGGATGGTCTTCCCTTCGCATGACCATCAGGAGAGAGTCTCAAGGAAGCAAGGAGATGTGGATTAGATAGGCTTAGAACACTTAGGATTATCTCTGTAATTTTTGGTGAGAGAGAGACAATTTTGGCATGTAATAACTAAACAGGACTCTACTCTTCACAATGAGGTCCAGTGCCTGGGTGTCTGTTCACCTGGGGGCCTCATCGCTGTTTTCCGCGATTTCTACCGCCTTCTTTATTTTGTTTCCCGCTGTTTTGAGCTTTCCGCCTTTCTTCTACTTTGTTTTGTGTGCTTGGAGCCCCTAGATATAGGTTGCTTGACTCGGTAGCTAGGTCCAAACATTAATAAGAATGCATGTTCCTATAGTCCACTTCGTATGGATCTAGTCAAACTTAAACAGCTAAGTCCTTTATCTCTTAACCCACGTGCCGTGAGCGAGCCCCATCAAGCGCTACTCCTAAACTCGAGTGTGTCGAGAAGAGGAGGGGTGAGCCAAGACCAGACCCTAGGGTTAAAGATGAATGACCAGCTTGTGGTTCTTCACGTTAATAGCAGCTAATGTTTAGGGCGATTTTGACGAATGCACACCGCCATGTAGATAGGTTTAAAAATTCTGTTTTGCATACCACATGGAGAGAGCTGGGATGCACTGTAAGTCTTCTAACTCAGCATGCATCATTCGGTTCAATGGTGAGATTTCCATCATAGAACCACTTGCACGGCTTTTCCGCTATCTCCCTCTGATTTTGAGCACCTAGGACTTAAATGAAAATCTACAAAAACGTTAGGCGCTGGTATGAAAACAGATCCAAAAAAAGTGAAAACCCAAAAATTAAAACAAGGGGACTGCTAAATAAACTTTGACCTTAATTAAAATCTGTAATGGACTATCCTTGTACCGGGTTCATAAAGCCCTCATTGTTTTCAGGTACTTTGGAGGGGGACCAAAACCCTACTCCCTTGAGCGAGTGCGACCCCTAAGGATTAGAGCCCAAAACCCAGTCTGCAACTGCCTTGTGTATCGCCTGGATTTCCGAAGTAATGGCGCTTCTATCGTACGTAGGCGAGTAGGACTTGGTCACCAATGGTGACTCTCTGTTGTGAGAGCATCGACCCTGTCCGAAGTATTGAGCATAGGCCACGCCTTCACGGGGGTGTCTGTCTCATCGTCCTGCGTCCGAGTAGGTTCTTGCACGCTCACGGGTGATTCCGTTGCGAGCGAGAACCGAAGTATTGGTTTCGCCTATCGGCTTCCTCTCTCTTTTCTTTGGTTGAGTAGGGATCCAGGAAGGGTTACAAGGACTCCAAAAAGTACAGACTACAGGTTACACAGGAGGAGGACAAGTACGGGATACTCTTCCGGCAGTACTCTCTCTCCTATAGGGTAGCGTACTAAGGACTTGTTATAAGAAATGCCTGAAAAATCACAACTCTAAAAATGAAAAGATAATAAAAAGCCGAGCTTTCACGGCTTCACATGGCGTGAGTTGGTGAATCCGATTTTGTCTTGTGTTTGTATGGATCTAGATTAAGGTTCAAAGATCAAAGTCCCGCGCCTTTGCGCCAATTCTGTTATGTCTTCCTTTGACCACCCCGCTCAACCGAGCCTTTCTACTGTTTTACACTCCCTTTTGTCCCTCGTTGACCATCGTATCATTCTTCCAAAATCCGATATTCTCTTGTGCTCCGCGAAGCTGATCCATGGATGGTTTCGTCGGGACCATGCCGACACCTACATCGATTCCATGGACTCACCTTCGCCAATAACTTTGAGGCGATTCCCGAGAACTGATCCGGACTTTGCGGATCAGACTCCAGACTCCTCGTTTTCTACCTTTCTCTTGGCCACCCAATAAACTGGGATCACTTTTGTCCCACTACCGCCGTTGTGAATGGGAGTCGATTACAGTCTACATCATTTTTCCATTCACAACACGCTGGGGTTGACTTGAACTCCAGCCTCATCACGACAGCTGAGTATTTATGGCAAGTGATCTGATTCGGACCGTCTCATTATGCAGATAGAAGACAGTGCGAGCCCTGGAGACCACCCCAGAGTTCATTTCGTCCGATTCAGACCCTGACATGGCGCCAGGAGGAAAGGGCAAGGGTCAGCAGCCACCTACACCAGAGGGACAGATGCCAGATCAGAACCAAGTCAATGCACAGTTGCTGGCATCCATCCAGGCAATACAGCAGCAGCTGACTGAGCAGGCCCTTACGCAGACGGCTTTCCAGGACATGTTGAATGATGTGGTAAACCGTAACGACGGAGGAGGAGGCCGAGGCAGAGGAGGCAGGGGAAGAGAAGATGGAGGTGGAGGGGGTGGTGACGACCCCAATGATGATCCTGAATTCCAACCACTGCCGAAGCCAACACTCAAAGAAACATACAATCCGGGAGACAGCCAGATGACCGAGTGGATTCTCATCCCACCGGTACACGCTCACTTCGAGCTGAAACCCCAATTCATAGCCCTTCTCCCTGCATTCCATGGCAACACCAATGAAGAGCCATACATTCACCTGCAGCAATTCTCCCGCATTTGTCGCACCACCCACTATCCGAATGTCCCCCTGGACATTGTAAAGATGACGGCTTTCCCCTTCGGTCTACAGGATAAGGCCCTTTATTGGGTCAATCACATGGGAAAGGTCGTGACGACCTGGGAGGAGTTGAAATCCGCCTTCCTGCACAAGTATTACCCTCTGGGTCGACTCAACCAGATGCGGGCCCGTATCAGTAATTTCTCCCAAGGACCCCATGAGTCAATACATGAAGCATGGGAGAGATTCACTGATCTGCAGGAGAAGTGTCCCCATCATGATATTCCGAAGACCAGCTTGGTTCAGCATTTCTTTGGGGGACTGAACATTGAAAGTCAAAGGCTCGTAGACGCAGCATGTGGGGGCTCCCATTTCAACAAGGATGAAGATGTTGTCTGGCAAATTTTCGAAGAAATGGCCGAGGGAGAGGCCGCACTCTCTTCATCCAAGGCGTACCAAAAGCAGCCCCAGATCCTCCAGAAACAAGTTCACATGGCTGCATCGAAAGAAGCAGAGAGAGATGAGAGCTCCAACCTCAGTATCATTGGGGGCCATCTCTCTAAGGTTGATATTATTGAGAAGCGATCACAGGACCTTGAGAAACTCGCTGTGATCGAGAAGAGGACCCAGAGTTTGGATAAACTGGATCACATCACCAAGCAGCTAGAACTGCTGGTAGGTACCATCAATTCTGTTCAGTCGGCAGCACCGCTCGAAGCTCCAGCTGAGAGGAAAGACGAGCAACCACCGCTACACCAGCCTCAGCCAAGCCAGCAACCACCGACAGTTCAGCACGTGTACTACGTGCAGGCACCTGATCAGAGCCAGCCGCAACAGCAGATGGTTGTGTACCAACCAGAGTTCATCTCAGACACCGATTCAGTATTCCCGCCACCACCCCTGGTCCAGGAAGTTAATGGGGTTTGGACTAACGATGCACAGCCGACCCGTCCTCAGGGACAACTCCAGGGTCAGCCATTTGCCAACCGACAGTACCACCAACCTCAGGGTGGACGTTTTGGGCACCCCTCTCAGCAGCACCAACAGCCTCCTCAGTTCGCACATCAATGGAGGCAGAACTTTCCGTATCAGCAGCAGCCACAGTATCGCCATCCACAGCCGTATCACCAATACGCGGCTGCTCAGCCTCAATCATACCAGCAGTATCCCTCTCCGTCCTACCAACAACTTCAACTTCCTGCTCCACCACAGCAACACCATCAGCAGCCTCCCCACCCATCTAACCAACAACAGCGTGGTCTGAACGCTGCATCTTCTGATATGCCCTCAGCTAATCCCACCATGGAGTGTCTAGCCCAGCTTGTCCAAGGGCTAGCGGAGATGACCAAGCGGCTTGATGACCTGACCGCCACTCGCACTACCATTCCGGCACAGGTCGAAGCCAACCCCAACAATTTCATGAAGAAGGAGCATGTAGAATGTGATGTCCAGTCCGCGTGTGATAATGATATTACTGCTTTTTCTAATGCTGTTACTCTCAGGAGCGGTAGGGCCTTACCTCTGCCTGCTACCAGATATGGGGTGAATAAAGAAACAGGTGGATCGTCATCTTCCGCATCAGCCGTGCCAGCTCCAAGGGCGGGTGAAGAGGAAGAGGAAGGAGAAGCCAGTCCAGCCGTCGTGCATTGCCAGAAGCAACTCCAGCCAAAAATACAAAAAAATCCGCAAAAACAAAAACACCAAAAAGAAGCCTGTAGCAGAAGTGAAGCCGCGCCAGCCTTGGAGGAGCCGCCAGCAGCAGCCGATCCTGTGCCAGCCGATGGAGCCAATGCTACCCTTTTTGATCGCCCAGCAGCACCAGCAGAGTTAGATCCAGCTTGTACACCTTTTTGTAGTCCGGATGTACAACATTCTGTGGGCGATAATCTTGATGTAAATAAGAACTCTAATTTTCCTGCCAGTAATGTGAATATTCCTTTTCCGCATGCAATACAAAAATCCAAAAAAATGGCAAAAAGAAAAACTGCATTGTCTGATCCAGGTGTTGTAGATATTTTGGATAAATTGACTGTTGAGATTCCCTTGTTGAAGGCCGTGGAATACATGCCAGCTGTGAAGAAAGGATTGAAAGAGGCATGTACTAACAGGCGTCGCTCAGCGCAAGACAACAGACGCCAAGAGGTAGAAAAACACGTTTTGTCCATGGCCACAGTTGCAGCTATCACCAACCTCCCCCAGAAAAAGCAAGACTCAGGAGCACCTCTGATCAGTTGTGTGATTTGTGATCAGGTCTTCGAGCGTACCCTTCTTGACAGTGGTTCTTCCATCAACCTCCTGCCCTCGTCCATAATGCAAGAATTCAGGCTGGGACCGCTCAAGCAGACACGAATGATCCTTCAGTTCGCTGACCGATCCGTTAAGCGGCCCCGCGGTTTGTTGGAAGACGTGATAGTTACCGTGCAGGAGATGAAATTCCCCGCTGATTTTGTAGTCCTTGACATGGACTCTCCTGCACCACTTCTCCAGACTCCTATCATCCTTGGCAGACCATTTCTCCGTACTTCAGGTGCCGTGGTTGATTACGGGTCTGGAAGGATCACTTTCAGCTCGAACACCCAGCAAATCACGATCAACATGAACAAGGAGCAGAACGCCACGACTGATGAGAGTCAAGCAGCATCAGAAGCAGACTGTGAGTTTATTGCAGAGATCAGAGATTCAGAGTTATCATTGGACGATCCATGGACCCAAGAAACCCTCACTCTTGAGGAGGACTTGGAAAGCACAGTCATCATAAGCTCCGATGATTCATGGGAGACAGATTCTCAGACGCAAGCGTATCTTCTTGAGCATTCACTCCAGACCGAACATAATCAGCTCACCGCAGAACCGTTCGGTACATCACTGGGATCTCAACAGGATGTTGAGGATGGTAACAATCTCAAAATACATTCCACCACCAGCATGGTATCAGAAGTGACCGGTAAAGGGGACAGACCGAAACCAGAACTCAAGCCACTTCCTGCAGGCCTGAAGTATGCTTTCCTTACGGGTGAAGAACACATGCATCCAGTCATCATCAGCAGCAGGCTGAATCTGGATCAGGAATCTCGACTTCTCGAGATTTTAGAAAAGAACCGCAAGGCACTTGGTTGGAGCGTATCAGACCTCCGAGGGATAAATCCAGCTCTGTGCTCACACCATATCTATCTAGAAGACGATGCCAAGCCGTCCCGCGAATTTCAGAGAAGGCTAAACCCTAACCTTCGGGACGTGGTAATGAAAGAAATCACAAAGTGGTGTGATGCAGGCTTCATTTATCCCATCTCCGATTCAAAGTGGGTAAGTCCCCTGCATGTAGTTCCCAAGAAATCCGGGCTTACTGTGATCACAAATGAAAAAGGAGAGGAGATTTCAACTCGGGTACCGACATCTTGGCGGGTGTGTGTTGACTACCGCCGCCTGAATGCAGCAACCAAGAAGGACCACTTCCCCTTGCCATTTATTGATCAAGTCTTGGAGAGATTAGCAGGCAAGGAGTTCTTCTGCTTCCTGGACGGGTACTCCGGGTACAACCAAGTGGCGATCGCCCCTGAGGATCAAGAGAAGACTACCTTCACTTGCCCGTTCGGCACCTACGCCTTCAAGAGGATGCCCTTTGGATTATGCAATGCACCCGCAACCTTCCAAAGATGCATGCTAGCAGTCTTCGCCGAAATGGTAGGCAGTTTTCTCGAGGTGTTCATGGATGATTTCTCCGTCTATGGTGACAGTTTCGATTCTTGCCTCAAGCACCTAGACAGAGTGCTTCAGAAATGCCGGGAAGTCAATTTAGTGCTCTCATGGGAAAAGAGCCACTTTATGGTCACAGAGGGTATTGTGTTGGGGCATGTCGTTTCCAAACGTGGCATGGAAGTCGACCCAGCCAAGGTGGATGTCATTTCAAACCTTCAGCCACCTCAGTCAGTAAAAAAATGTGAGGTCATTCTTGGGGCATGTGGGATTCTACAGACGATTTATCAAGGACTTCAGCCGCATTGCCCGACCTCTGACAGAGCTTTTGTGCAAGGAGACAAAGTTTATTGTTGATCAGCCAGTTCTCCTTGCCTTCAACCAATTGAAGGAGCTTATCACTCAAGCTCCAATCTTGCAGCCTCCAGACTGGACTCTTCCCTTTGAAATAATGACCGATGCGTCAGATTTTGCCGTCGGGGCTGTTCTAGGGCAGAGGAAAGATAAGGCGCCCTATGCCATTCACTATGCCAGCAGAACATTAGATGAAGCTCAAAGAAATTACACAGTGACAGAGAAAGAACTGCTGGTTGTGGTTTTCGCCTTAGAGAAGTTCAGATCCTATTTGTTGGGATCAAAGGTCACAATTTTCACAGACCACTCTGCTATTCGGTACCTACAGCAGAAGAAGGATGCCAAGCCCAGACTGATTCGTTGGATCCTTCTCCTCCAGGAATTCGATCTGGAAATTAAGGACAAACCTGGAGTTCAGAACGTGGTAGCAGATCACCTCTCCAGAATAGAGCAGCATGACTCTCCTTTGAGCAAAGCACCTATCACAGAGACCTTCCCTGACGAAGCTATCTTAGCCGTGGATGCTCTCCCTTGGTATGCTGACATTGTAAATTACCTCGCCTCTGGGGTAATACCTTCGGATTGGACGAAGAATCAGAAGAACAAATTCATGTCGACCATCCGCTTTTACCAGTGGGAAGATCCCCTTCTATTCAGGGAAGGAGCAGATTGTATTTGGCGCAGGTGCATTCCTCAGACGGAGCAATCTAGTGTCCTCGAGCATTGTCATTCGCTCGAATCTGGTGGGCACCATTCTGGAGATCGTACGGCAGCGAAAGTTTTGCAGTGTGGCCTCTGGTGGCCCACTTTATTTAAGGATGCAGCAGAATTTGCTAAAAGATGCCTTGATTGTCAGCGACTGAAAGGAACACTCACTGCCAAAGACTCAATGCCTCTGAAAATCATTCAGATAGCAGATGTTTTCGATGCATGGGGCATTGACTTCATGGGACCTTTCCCTAATAGTCAAGGTTTTGAGCACATCCTTCTTGCCGTAGATTACGTGAGTCGCTGGGTTGAAGCTATCCCCGCCCGAGCCGCCGACAGCAGAACAGTTTGCCAGTTTCTGAAGAAGAACATCATTTCGCGGTTTGGGATACCCAAGATTCTCATATCCGACGGGGGTAGTCATTTCATCAACAAAGAGGTCAAGAAGTTAACGAAGGAGTACGGCATCGATCACCGCGTCGCATCTCCTTATCATCCGCAGACCAATGGCATGGCGGAGTTATCCAATAGAGAAATCAAGACCATATTGCAAAAACTTGTTAGGCCAAACAGAAAAGACTGGTCTCAACTCTTGGACTCAGCTCTTTGGGCTTACCGTACGGCCTACAAGTCTCCCTTGGGCATGTCGCCCTACCGTCTTGTATATGGAAAACCATGCCATCTGCCCGTAGAACTAATTCACAAATCCCTTTGGGCAATTAGTAATTGTAACTTGGACTCACGAAAAGGTGGTCAGAAGCGAAAGGATGATCTGAACAGGCTCTTGGAATTCCGAGACTGCGCATACAATAACACCTTGATGTACAAAGAGAAGGTGAAACGCTGGCATGACCGGCACATCAGACGAAAGACCTTCGATGTTGGGCAGAAAGTGTGGTTGTTTGATGCAAAGTTGCGGATATTCCCAGGAAAATTAAAAAGTAAGTGGACAGGGCCATTTCGAGTATGTGAAGTGCGTGACAACGGAAGCATTGCTATATCAGAATTGTCCCCTGACGCACAACCCTTCGTCGTCAACGGCCAACTACTGAAGCCTTACTTGGAACCAGATTCGTTCTTGGCCGTTGTTGACTCTATTCAGTTAGTGCACTCCGACGATGTCTCTACACCTCCTGCAGCACCAACAGATTCAGACGATGTACTCCAACCATTATTGCTCTGATTTTCTTCTTTTCTTCTTTTCTTCTTTTCTTCTTTTCCTTATCTATTTTCTTCTTTTATCTAAAAGGTGCCGCCTTTGTAGACAGTTTTCTATACTTAGGACGTACTTGGTCCTAAGTATAGGGGGATGTGCACCTAGGGTTCTTGAGTTCTGTTTGATCCTCTCCATTGTCTCCTCTTCTTGTCTATACTTAGGAGCACCTTACCCTAAGTATAGGGGGAGACAATCTGAGTACGATCAGTATATTCTCACCCTTGACCCTCCCCGCTTTGTAAACAGTCTGCTATACAAAGGATTCTTTGATCCTAAGTATAGGGGGGATGGTCAACTTCTAATTCATTCATTCGTATTTATTCTTTAGATCTGCCTATACGCAGTACGAGTTATGTCTTTGCTTTCTCCTTTCGATCTATGAGGACATAGCTCAAGCTAAGTATAGGGGGGTCGTATATACTGTGTATATACTAAAAGTCATAACTCATACTGAAAAATAAAATAAAATGTAAAAAGTAGCTTTATAATAATACAGTATGATTGTGAGTTCCTCAGACTAATTGTAATTATGCTGACTAGTAAGTCAGAAAAGGGTTTTGTATGAAACGTTTTCCTTTGAAAAATCCTGTGAAAGTTGTTTGAAAATAGCGTGAAAAAGTATTCAACGATTGAAAAATTAGTTTGTGTGTAAAACCTATTTTCTTTGAGTGAAAGCAAAAACTTTGTGAAAATTAGTGTGCAAATGATTGTGAAAAGTTGATTGTCAAAGATGTTTTGAAAAATCTATCTATGTTGTGTAAAACATTTGTAAAAGGATTTTCAAATGCGTGTACATGTTACAAAAATTATTTTTGGACTAGAGTTTTCGAAAACCCTTGTGAAAATGTTTCTCGAGTAAGTCTGAGGAATTTGCACAAAAATCTTTCATTTGTAAATAAGGAATAAGCCAAATAAAGTTTATAAGAATAGAACCATACTATACGTCAAAGACAATTTTTCTTCTTTTGTACCTACTGATTAATAAATCAGATACCTATACAGTATGATTTGAAAATTAGTGTGACCAGTTTTGGAAAATTTGATGTGAAATGATTTCAAATGCGTGAAACTGTGTTGATTGCAAAATTTTTCTTTGTGTGAAAGAAAGGATTTCAAAAACCTATGTGCAAATATTTTGAAAAATGCTTGTCAAAATTATTGTGAAAATTGTATATACCTACATATAGTGTGAAAAATCTTTGCAAAAATAGTTTTCAAATGTGTGTAAAGGATTGCAAAAATTATCGTGTACTATAGTCTGCAAAATTATTTTCAAAAAGTTAATAAGAACACCATTGCAGATAGTAGTAAATCAGAAACAAGATACATACAATTCTTTCTATACATACCCAAATAAACTCCTTCATTCATATCTGTAAAGTCGCTGAAAATTTTTCTAAACAAAGCAGCACGCCTGTGTAAATAAATGTACAGACCCTTTAAACATTTTCAGTTCGTACTTCCTGTGTAGAGATTCTTTTTGTAAAAACATTCTTTGATCCTTCCAAATTTTTGTGAAAAATTGCATCATTCATTGCACATAGCATAAGCATACCATTCATATTCTTTTTGAGTGAAGCTTGATGATTGAATCAGTCTAATAAAGTCTCAGAGTGGAGCTCGGTTGGACCTTACTGCACTTAACTGCACTGGAACCTTATGGGAACTAGGTTTAAGGTACTTCAGGTCCAGTCAGACTTAATTCTTTGAGAAAGCAGGGCTGGGTTCAAGGCACCTCAGTGGACTAACTAGAACTTTTCGAAACACACGCATGACTCTTGTCGGCCGTGACCTAACTTGGACATCTGCACCTTTCACACAGCTCTCCATGGATGAGGAGGTGAGGAGGCAGTTTCCTTTGGCTTGGGGTAGCATATGAGGGTAGTACTTCTAGGCGGAACCTCTCTTCTTCTTATAGTGAAGGAAGTGCACCTCAACTTGGTCTAGTGGTGATGAAGTCTAAGGACTGAAGCCGTGGGTTGCAATAAAGCTTCAAAAGAGGGATAGTCTACTGGCTCAAGGAGAAATTTCTTGCATATATGCTGCACCATGTAGATATGTTGTACAGATGCAATTAAAAAAAAAAAATATATATATATATATATATATATATATATTGCAAAAAGGAACTCCAAAAAAGTGGTGGGTCGGATTGAAAATTTAATAACCCCACCGGAGTGTATATAGTTCAAGAAAGCAAAAGCTTATGGTATCCATGTTTCATCTCATGAAGCTTGCAGCGGGAGACTCGGCTACACTGGCTGAGCTTCCAAAAGTCCATACTTCTTCCCCCTCTCCTTGAGCCGGTTGCACTTGAACTTAGAAGGGAATACCCCGCTTCTCGAGGAAAGAGTTGCTAGACCGAGGCATTAGAGTTACCGGGATGGGGGAGGTTGTTTCTTTGCCACTTCTGAAGTGGGGAGCCACTGTCACTTACACTGTACAAGTCAGCTTCATAGTCATAAGGGTTTGCGTATGATGTAGGCTAGTTCTGACCTGGCTATTGAGGTGATTTGAACCAAGTTCTGTGACTCTCGAAGGCTGTTGTGTTTTAAATTTGGTTCCCAACTAGGTTCCACACACCTTCACACCCAAGGTCTGACAGGAGCTCCAAACTCAGATTTTGTAAAGACGTGCATTGCACTGAAAGCACCCCAATTCACTCTATTTTTCTTGCATTTTCCTTTTCTTTTCTTTATTCTTTTTGCGCTTATTGCATAAGTGTTTGCTAGGGACTAGCAAAGGCAAGTATAGGGGGGTGATGAATCTCCATTTCATCACCTTTATTCTATCATTTTGGCCTCAAAAACCCCAGCAAATGCATGTAAACAACAATAACTTGTACATAATAGCATTCATTATTCAGTGTATTAATTGTACATTAAATAAAGTTTTTAATGCCAAAATTATAGAATAAAGAGAGAAAAGAAAAAGGAATAAAATATTGTAAATATTTTATGACCCTAACCCCGAGACCAAGGCCAGCATGGTATTGGTCGACAAGGAATAAAGTAGGGGGAGATAAGGGCTGATATACAATAATATCTCAGTTATTCATTCATCCATTTATGCAGTCTTGACACCTATTTTGTACATAACTATTTATTCCTCAAATAAAGAAACTTTGTTCATGAAAGTTGTAGATAATAATGTAAATAAAAATACAAAATTGAGTTTGTGTAAAAATAACACTCAGTGTACATTTTATACACAGAATAAAAAGCCAAAATCTCAACTTCACAGACCCATATCTTGCAAATAAAAACTCCAAATCACCCAAACTCACCTTTAATTGTATATAGCATTTCATAAACTATTTTATAAAATTGGTTTCATAATTTTTGGAGTCCATCTGTAGAAGTTAGGTTTTTGGCCCTTCTTGTACACAATACCTGATTAAAATATTCATTTTATTCAATATTCATTACTTTTACAAACTCATATTTTTAGAATTTTGTAGATAATGTATATAATTCAGGTACATATTGACATTAGAATAAAACCAAAAATAATTTGGAAAATAAAATAAAACTATGTAATATATATAGGCAAGATACCTATATGGAGTATATATACAAATAAAAGGGGAAAAAACATTCTTTAATTATCCAAATCTCTTATATTTTTGTAATAAAGTATATAGTATATGTGTCCTATTAAAAATACAACTCCTTAATAAAAACACATAAATAAATACAATGTGTATAAAATACAGGTAAAGTACCTATATATATACTTACAAATACATAGACCTATTTATTTAAAAATACAAATAAACTTATAAAAATCAAACAAAAATACCTTTATACTCACAAAAATAAGTTATAAAATTATAAAATAAGAAACTAAAATAATAAAATAAAATAAATAAATTAAAAATAAAATATACAAAAATACATATAAAATACATACATATACACATTATTTTAATAAAACCGTAATAAAATACTTCAAAAAAATAAATAAAAATCATAAATAAATACTACATTAATTTATAAACATTTTCTATTTTATAAGTAAAATCTAATAAAATCATTTACTAGGTTAAATAATTCATTTTGTAATAAGGATCCCTATTTTGGCGTGTAGCGGCTGAGGTGGACCAATGGGCGCGTCGCGCCTGTTGACCGCAGGTCAACTGGACCTCCAGGCGTCTGACTTCACGCGACCTGTCTTTTCCCCGATTTCCGCCATTTTTCCCGCCTGTCTCAGTGAACCATCGCACTCGCTTCCTTCACAAGATTTGTCCTCTGATCATCCATGATGCCCGCCAAGATCATAGATCAATCTGATACTCAGTGGTTTAATCAATAAACGCCGGTCATTGGGGGTCCCTCGGAATGTCTATAAATAAAAACCTCCGACTTCCCGGCCAAAGTTGGCCATTTTCACTCCACCAAAAAGCCTTGTTCTTGCTCCTGGTGTGTTCCTCGTGACAGGAGGAGTCGCCCAGCACCTCGACTTGGCCGGAGGACGGAGAAGTTTTGTCGCGGTGGTGCTCCGGCGACCACCCTGCTCCCTGGCGGCCCCCAGGTATAAGAGCTGTCCTTTTAATGCATTCTTAGGTAGTTTTTAATGTCAGCATTTCATTTCAGTAGTTAGTTTAGTTGTTAGTTGATCACATTAGCGTAAAAAGCGAAAATCGAAGTTCGCCGGAGCTCCGCTCCGGCGACTTCTTCATCGTGAACCTCACTATATCCGACCACCTCGATCATCCCATCTCGTTCCTCGTCGTCTTCTCCATCTTTCGCACCCATCAGATCAACCCAGGACCCTCGGTCTTGGTGAATCAGGGTTCCAACTCCGCCGTTCGCCGGAGCCCTTCCGCCCTCCTCCATCTTGCACCGCAGCTTCATAACCCCGGGTCGAGGAGATAGCTCTCTCGCCCGCGGTTCTTCCTGTGCAGGTACCACGAGGAATCGAGCCCTTCTGGGCTTGCTTTGACCAGGAAGAGGTTCCTGGGGGCCACCTTCTTCTCCGACCTCGCTCCACCGACTCAGGCCCCCAGGAGCCATGAGATCACCGTCAGACGACGCGGAGGCCTCCCAGCTACGATCAGGACGCTTCAGATGCGCAGGAGGTGCCCGGAGAAGCTCGAGCGACCCGATCGAAGCTCGCCGAGGGCGAGTTCATTCCCAGTTCTTCCTGGTGCCCTCTGCACCGTTGGATCGAGCGGGGCGGCCCAGATTGCATGCCAGCCGTCCGATGAAGAAGCACACCCACCGTCAGATCACCTCAAGTGATCTAATCTCAAGCGTTCATCGGCGAAGCGGTACCAGCCGTTGGATGAGCGACACGTGGCAAGTGAAGAAATCGCAACCGTTCGCCAGCGCGCATTTTAGGGGTAATTTGCATATCCAGCCCCTGCATTTTTGTATATTTCATATTTAATATTGTAAATAAAATATAACGTTGTAAATAATGTGGATATTTTGCTTATGACCCCCTGTAGCTTTTGCATATTACACTTGGGTCCAGTCCACGTCACCTCACGTGTTGTCCCACGTGAGGTGGTAAAATTGCACAAGTCCCCCTGGAGATTTGCATATTTATGTTTAGTCCATTAAATAAAATATTCAGTGTATTATTTTTGTGAAAAAATTGCAACAAGGACCCTATATTTTCTGTAATTGCATTTTGGTCCCTGTGAGTGCGGATCACGTGCTGTCCCGCGTGATGGTTAAATTGCAAGGGGGCCCTGGCGGGTTTAGTTAATTAGTTTTAGTCCTTAAAATCACAAATCACGTTATAATGTTCTGGTATTTTTGCACATGTGCCCCTGGAATTTATTTTATTTGCAAAAATGCCCCTGCCAGGCTTTAGTACTTTTTGTGTCTTTATCTATTTATTAAAAATACCTACATGGCTTCTAAAAATTCACAAAAATTAGGGAAGATGCTCCATGCCATGCTTGTTCACGCACATATTTTATTTCGCATTTTTTGCATTTTTCCTACTTATTAAAAATGAAAAAGGAGCCATTTTTGTACTGTCTAAATTAGAAAATACAAAAAAAATTAGCAAAGGTTTTAGAAAAATTCCAAAAAAAATTATATGTGATATATTTATATGTATATTGAGTCCAGAAAATGAAAAACCCTAAAAATATGAAAAAGAAAATTAAAAAAAATCATAAAACCCAAAGGCAACATAAAAATTAGAAAAACTCTTTAAAAACCCTAAAAATACATTTCTCTCTTTTATAATTATCTATATATTATTATTATTGTGTAAAAATTAATTTGGGTAATTTTGGGTTTTATTTAATATTTTTAAAACCCAAAGTACACACGGCTATTTATTTAGTCCTATATTGTGGACATTTTTGAATTGAAAAAAAAAATACATAAAAATTAGAAATATAAAGAAAAAAAAATATAAAAAAAAGGGGTTAAAAATATAAGTCTATATATTAAGTTTTTATGTCTATAAATATATATATATATTCTATATTAATTCTCTCTCTCTTCTTATAGATATATATATACCTCTTTATATATACATATATATATAGTATATAGATTGATATAATTAATAATATAAAAAGAAAAAAAAGGGGTATAAAATATAAAATCAAAATAAAAATTATAAAAACAAAAATATAAAAAAAAAATTACAAAACCCAAAACCCACCTAAAAACAAGCTTCACACATGGATGACTTGGTGATACATCTAGGCTACGCATTTTGTATTGCTCTCTGTGGTTCGACCTCTACATGCTTGTCGCTATACATTTTGTTGTAGAGTAATAAAAATTAATTCACATTTATTTTTTTTGGACTTAATTGATACATTCTTGCTTTGTGGGTTAATTGTTGATTAACTTCGGGATTCGTGTGGTCAAGCACCGACTGTTGACTCGCCTTGTGAGTCGACATGACCGCATCGATCGCCCCGAGTTATCAAATGGCGCCGTTGCCGGGGAGTAATGAGCATAGCCTACTTTCTTCTTTGTCATTCTTGTGTACATTTTTGGTGATATTCATTTTTGATTCATGATTGATTATATTCTGTGAGCAGCCATTTTATTGACATTAATCACTATGCTTAATTGATTCAATTCTTGTGATTATCTTTATGTGCTCTATGATTGATTAAGTGAACGACTCTAATACACTCTTTTTGTGACTTTGATGCGAGGGTCCGCCACGCAAGGATGGCTTCTTAGGAGGCCAATGCAGCCAAGCTTGGAGGAGGATGGTCTTCCCTTCGCATGACCATCAGGAGAGAGTCTCAAGGAAGCAAGGAGATGTGGATTAGATAGGCTTAGAACACTTAGGATTATCTCTGTAATTTTTGGTGAGAGAGAGACAATTTTGGCATGTAATAACTAAACAGGACTCTACTCTTCACAATGAGGTCCAGTGCCTGGGTGTCTGTTCACCTGGGGGCCTCATCGCTGTTTTCCGCGATTTCTACCGCCTTCTTTATTTTGTTTCCCGCTGTTTTGAGCTTTCCGCCTTTCTTCTACTTTGTTTTGTGTGCTTGGAGCCCCTAGATATAGGTTGCTTGACTCGGTAGCTAGGTCCAAACATTAATAAGAATGCATGTTCCTATAGTCCACTTCGTATGGATCTAGTCAAACTTAAACAGCTAAGTCCTTTATCTCTTAACCCACGTGCCGTGAGCGAGCCCCATCAAGCGCTACTCCTAAACTCGAGTGTGTCGAGAAGAGGAGGGGTGAGCCAAGACCGGACCCTAGGGTTAAAGATGAATGACCAGCTTGTGGTTCTTCACGTTAATAGCAGCTAATGTTTAGGGCGATTTTGACGAATGCACACCGCCATGTAGATAGGTTTAAAAATTCTGTTTTGCATACCACATGGAGAGAGCTGGGATGCACTGTAAGTCTTCTAACTCAGCATGCATCATTCGGTTCAATGGTGAGATTTCCATCATAGAACCACTTGCACGGCTTTTCCGCTATCTCCCTCTGATTTTGAGCACCTAGGACTTAAATGAAAATCTACAAAAACGTTAGGCGCTGGTATGAAAACAGATCCAAAAAAAGTGAAAACCCAAAAATTAAAACAAGGGGACTGCTAAATAAACTTTGACCTTAATTAAAATCTGTAATGGACTATCCTTGTACCGGGTTCATAAAGCCCTCATTGTTTTCAGGTACTTTGGAGGGGGACCAAAACCCTACTCCCTTGAGCGAGTGCGACCCCTAAGGATTAGAGCCCAAAACCCAGTCTGCAACTGCCTTGTGTATCGCCTGGATTTCCGAAGTAATGGCGCTTCTATCGTACGTAGGCGAGTAGGACTTGGTCACCAATGGTGACTCTCTGTTGTGAGAGCATCGACCCTGTCCGAAGTATTGAGCATAGGCCACGCCTTCACGGGGGTGTCTGTCTCATCGTCCTACGTCCGAGTAGGTTCTTGCACGCTCACAGGTGATTCCGTTGCGAGCGAGAACCGAAGTATTGGTTTCGCCTATCGGCTTCCTCTCTCTTTTCTTTGGCTGAGTAGGGATCCAGGAAGGGTTACAAGGACTCCAAAAAGTACAGACTACAGGTTACACAGGAGGAGGACAAGTACGGGATACTCTTCCGGCAGTACTCTCTCTCCTATAGGGTAGCGTACTAAGGACTTGTTATAAGAAATGCCTGAAAAATCACAACTCTAAAAATGAAAAGATAATAAAAAGCCGAGCTTTCACGGCTTCACATGGCGTGAGTTGGTGAATCCGATTTTGTCTTGTGTTTGTATGGATCTAGATTAAGGTTCAAAGATCAAAGTCCCGCGCCTTTGCGCCAATTCTGTTATGTCTTCCTTTGACCACCCCGCTCAACCGAGCCTTTCTACTGTTTTACACTCCCTTTTGTCCCTCGTTGACCATCGTATCATTCTTCCAAAATCCGATATTCTCTTGTGCTCCGCGAAGCTGATCCATGGATGGTTTCGTCGGGACCATGCCGACACCTACATCGATTCCATGGACTCACCTTCGCCAATAACTTCGAGGCGATTCCCGAGAACTGATCCGGACTTTGCGGATCGGACTCCAAACTCCTCGTTTTCTACCTTTCTCTTGGCCACCCAATAAACTGGGATCACTTTTGTCCCACTACCGCCGTTGTGAATGGGAGTCGATTACAGTCTACATCATTTTTCCATTCACAACACGCTGGGGTTGACTTGAACTCCAGCCTCATCACGACAGCTGAGTATTTATGGCAAGTGATCTGATTCGGACCGTCTCATTATGCAGATAGAAGACAGTGCGAGCCCTGGAGACCACCCCAGAGTTCATTTCGTCCGATTCAGACCCTGACATGGCGCCAGGAGGAAAGGGCAAGGGTCAGCAGCCACCTACACCAGAGGGACAGATGCCAGATCAGAACCAAGTCAATGCACAGTTGCTGGCATCCATCCAGGCAATACAGCAGCAGCTGACTGAGCAGGCCCTTACGCAGACGGCTTTCCAGGACATGTTGAATGATGTGGTAAACCGTAACGACGGAGGAGGAGGCCGAGGCAGAGGAGGCAGGGGAAGAGAAGATGGAGGTGGAGGGGGTGGTGACGACCCCAATGATGATCCTGAATTCCAACCACTGCCGAAGCCAACACTCAAAGAAACATACAATCCGGGAGACAGCCAGATGACCGAGTGGATTCTCATCCCACCGGTACACGCTCACTTCGAGCTGAAACCCCAATTCATAGCCCTTCTCCCTGCATTCCATGGCAACACCAATGAAGAGCCATACATTCACCTGCAGCAATTCTCCCGCATTTGTCGCACCACCCACTATCCGAATGTCCCCCTGGACATTGTAAAGATGACGGCTTTCCCCTTCGGTCTACAGGATAAGGCCCTTTATTGGGTCAATCACATGGGAAAGGTCGTGACGACCTGGGAGGAGTTGAAATCCGCCTTCCTGCACAAGTATTACCCTCTGGGTCGACTCAACCAGATGCGGGCCCGTATCAGTAATTTCTCCCAAGGACCCCATGAGTCAATACATGAAGCATGGGAGAGATTCACTGATCTGCAGGAGAAGTGTCCCCATCATGATATTCCGAAGACCAGCTTGGTTCAGCATTTCTTTGGGGGACTGAACATTGAAAGTCAAAGGCTCGTAGACGCAGCATGTGGGGGCTCCCATTTCAACAAGGATGAAGATGTTGTCTGGCAAATTTTCGAAGAAATGGCCGAGGGAGAGGCCGCACTCTCTTCATCCAAGGCGTACCAAAAGCAGCCCCAGATCCTCCAGAAACAAGTTCACATGGCTGCATCGAAAGAAGCAGAGAGAGATGAGAGCTCCAACCTCAGTATCATTGGGGGCCATCTCTCTAAGGTTGATATTATTGAGAAGCGATCACAGGACCTTGAGAAACTCGCTGTGATCGAGAAGAGGACCCAGAGTTTGGATAAACTGGATCACATCACCAAGCAGCTAGAACTGCTGGTAGGTACCATCAATTCTGTTCAGTCGGCAGCACCGCTCGAAGCTCCAGCTGAGAGGAAAGACGAGCAACCACCGCTACACCAGCCTCAGCCAAGCCAGCAACCACCGACAGTTCAGCACGTGTACTACGTGCAGGCACCTGATCAGAGCCAGCCGCAACAGCAGATGGTTGTGTACCAACCAGAGTTCATCTCAGACACCGATTCAGTATTCCCGCCACCACCCCTGGTCCAGGAAGTTAATGGGGTTTGGACTAACGATGCACAGCCGACCCGTCCTCAGGGACAACTCCAGGGTCAGCCATTTGCCAACCGGCAGTACCACCAACCTCAGGGTGGACGTTTTGGGCACCCCTCTCAGCAGCACCAACAGCCTCCTCAGTTCGCACATCAATGGAGGCAGAACTTTCCGTATCAGCAGCAGCCACAGTATCGCCATCCACAGCCGTATCACCAATACGCGGCTGCTCAGCCTCAATCATACCAGCAGTATCCCTCTCCGTCCTACCAACAACTTCAACTTCCTGCTCCACCACAGCAACACCATCAGCAGCCTCCCCACCCATCTAACCAACAACAGCGTGGTCTGAACGCTGCATCTTCTGATATGCCCTCAGCTAATCCCACCATGGAGTGTCTAGCCCAGCTTGTCCAAGGGCTAGCGGAGATGACCAAGCGGCTTGATGACCTGACCGCCACTCGCACTACCATTCCGGCACAGGTCGAAGCCAACCCCAACAATTTCATGAAGAAGGAGCAGGTAGAATGTGATGTCCAGTCCGCGTGTGATAATGATATTACTGCTTTTTCTAATGCTGTTACTCTCAGGAGCGGTAGGGCCTTACCTCTGCCTGCTACCAGATATGGGGTGAATAAAGAAACAGGTGGATCGTCATCTTCCGCATCAGCCGTGCCAGCTCCAAGGGCGGGTGAAGAGGAAGAGGAAGGAGAAGCCAGTCCAGCCGTCGTGCATTGCCAGAAGCAACTCCAGCCAAAAATACAAAAAAATCCGCAAAAACAAAAACACCAAAAAGAAGCCTGTAGCAGAAGTGAAGCCGCGCCAGCCTTGGAGGAGCCGCCAGCAGCAGCCGATCCTGTGCCAGCCGATGGAGCCAATGCTACCCTTTTTGATCGCCCAGCAGCACCAGCAGAGTTAGATCCAGCTTGTACACCTTTTTGTAGTCCGGATGTACAACATTCTGTGGGCGATAATCTTGATGTAAATAAGAACTCTAATTTTCCTGCCAGTAATGTGAATATTCCTTTTCCGCATGCAATACAAAAATCCAAAAAAATGGCAAAAAGAAAAACTGCATTGTCTGATCCAGGTGTTGTAGATATTTTGGATAAATTGACTGTTGAGATTCCCTTGTTGAAGGCCGTGGAATACATGCCAGCTGTGAAGAAAGGATTGAAAGAGGCATGTACTAACAGGCGTCGCTCAGCGCAAGACAACAGACGCCAAGAGGTAGAAAAACACGTTTTGTCCATGGCCACAGTTGCAGCTATCACCAACCTCCCCCAGAAAAAGCAAGACTCAGGAGCACCTCTGATCAGTTGTGTGATTTGTGATCAGGTCTTCGAGCGTACCCTTCTTGACAGTGGTTCTTCCATCAACCTCCTGCCCTCGTCCATAATGCAAGAATTCAGGCTGGGACCGCTCAAGCAGACACGAATGATCCTTCAGTTCGCTGACCGATCCGTTAAGCAGCCCCGCGGTTTGTTGGAAGACGTGATAGTTACCGTGCAGGAGATGAAATTCCCCGCTGATTTTGTAGTCCTTGACATGGACTCTCCTGCACCACTTCTCCAGACTCCTATCATCCTTGGCAGACCATTTCTCCGTACTTCAGGTGCCGTGGTTGATTACGGGTCTGGAAGGATCACTTTCAGCTCGAACACCCAGCAAATCACGATCAACATGAACAAGGAGCAGAACGCCACGACTGATGAGAGTCAAGCAGCATCAGAAGCAGACTGTGAGTTTATTGCAGAGATCAGAGATTCAGAGTTATCATTGGACGATCCATGGACCCAAGAAACCCTCACTCTTGAGGAGGACTTGGAAAGCACAGTCATCATAAGCTCCGATGATTCATGGGAGACAGATTCTCAGACGCAAGCGTATCTTCTTGAGCATTCACTCCAGACCGAACATAATCAGCTCACCGCAGAACCGTTCGGTACATCACTGGGATCTCAACAGGATGTTGAGGATGGTAACAATCTCAAAATACATTCCACCACCAGCATGGTATCAGAAGTGACCGGTAAAGGGGACAGACCGAAACCAGAACTCAAGCCACTTCCTGCAGGCCTGAAGTATGCTTTCCTTACGGGTGAAGAACACATGCATCCAGTCATCATCAGCAGCAGGCTGAATCTGGATCAGGAATCTCGACTTCTCGAGATTTTAGAAAAGAACCGCAAGGCACTTGGTTGGAGCGTATCAGACCTCCGAGGGATAAATCCAGCTCTGTGCTCACACCATATCTATCTAGAAGACGATGCCAAGCCGTCCCGCGAATTTCAGAGAAGGCTAAACCCTAACCTTCGGGACGTGGTAATGAAAGAAATCACAAAGTGGTGTGATGCAGGCTTCATTTATCCCATCTCCGATTCAAAGTGGGTAAGTCCCCTGCATGTAGTTCCCAAGAAATCCGGGCTTACTGTGATCACAAATGAAAAAGGAGAGGAGATTTCAACTCGGGTACCGACATCTTGGCGGGTGTGTGTTGACTACCGCCGCCTGAATGCAGCAACCAAGAAGGACCACTTCCCCTTGCCATTTATTGATCAAGTCTTGGAGAGATTAGCAGGCAAGGAGTTCTTCTGCTTCCTGGACGGGTACTCCGGGTACAACCAAGTGGCGATCGCCCCTGAGGATCAAGAGAAGACTACCTTCACTTGCCCGTTCGGCACCTACGCCTTCAAGAGGATGCCCTTTGGATTATGCAATGCACCCGCAACCTTCCAAAGATGCATGCTAGCAGTCTTCGCCGAAATGGTAGGCAGTTTTCTCGAGGTGTTCATGGATGATTTCTCCGTCTATGGTGACAGTTTCGATTCTTGCCTCAAGCACCTAGACAGAGTGCTTCAGAAATGCCGGGAAGTCAATTTAGTGCTCTCATGGGAAAAGAGCCACTTTATGGTCACAGAGGGTATTGTGTTGGGGCATGTCGTTTCCAAACGTGGCATGGAAGTCGACCCAGCCAAGGTGGATGTCATTTCAAACCTTCAGCCACCTCAGTCAGTAAAAAAATGTGAGGTCATTCTTGGGGCATGTGGGATTCTACAGACGATTTATCAAGGACTTCAGCCGCATTGCCCGACCTCTGACAGAGCTTTTGTGCAAGGAGACAAAGTTTATTGTTGATCAGCCAGTTCTCCTTGCCTTCAACCAATTGAAGGAGCTTATCACTCAAGCTCCAATCTTGCAGCCTCCAGACTGGACTCTTCCCTTTGAAATAATGACCGATGCGTCAGATTTTGCCGTCGGGGCTGTTCTAGGGCAGAGGAAAGATAAGGCGCCCTATGCCATTCACTATGCCAGCAGAACATTAGATGAAGCTCAAAGAAATTACACAGTGACAGAGAAAGAACTGCTGGCTGTGGTTTTCGCCTTAGAGAAGTTCAGATCCTATTTGTTGGGATCAAAGGTCACAATTTTCACAGACCACTCTGCTATTCGGTACCTACAGCAGAAGAAGGATGCCAAGCCCAGACTGATTCGTTGGATCCTTCTCCTCCAGGAATTCGATCTGGAAATTAAGGACAAACCTGGAGTTCAGAACGTGGTAGCAGATCACCTCTCCAGAATAGAGCAGCATGACTCTCCTTTGAGCAAAGCACCTATCACAGAGACCTTCCCTGACGAAGCTATCTTAGCCGTGGATGCTCTCCCTTGGTATGCTGACATTGTAAATTACCTCGCCTCTGGGGTAATACCTTCGGATTGGACGAAGAATCAGAAGAACAAATTCATGTCGACCATCCGCTTTTACCAGTGGGAAGATCCCCTTCTATTCAGGGAAGGAGCAGATTGTATTTGGCGCAGGTGCATTCCTCAGACGGAGCAATCTAGTGTCCTCGAGCATTGTCATTCGCTCGAATCTGGTGGGCACCATTCTGGAGATCGTACGGCAGCGAAAGTTTTGCAGTGTGGCCTCTGGTGGCCCACTTTATTTAAGGATGCAGCAGAATTTGCTAAAAGATGCCTTGATTGTCAGCGACTGAAAGGAACACTCACTGCCAAAGACTCAATGCCTCTGAAAATCATTCAGATAGCAAATGTTTTCGATGCATGGGGCATTGACTTCATGGGACCTTTCCCTAATAGTCAAGGTTTTGAGCACATCCTTCTTGCCGTAGATTACGTGAGTCGCTGGGTTGAAGCTATCCCCGCCCGAGCCGCCGACAGCAGAACAGTTTGCCAGTTTCTGAAGAAGAACATCATTTCGCGGTTTGGGATACCCAAGATTCTCATATCCGACGGGGGTAGTCATTTCATCAACAAAGAGGTCAAGAAGTTAACGAAGGAGTACGGCATCGATCACCGCGTCGCATCTCCTTATCATCCGCAGACCAATGGCATGGCGGAGTTATCCAATAGAGAAATCAAGACCATATTGCAAAAACTTGTTAGGCCAAACAGAAAAGACTGGTCTCAACTCTTGGACTCAGCTCTTTGGGCTTACCGTACGGCCTACAAGTCTCCCTTGGGCATGTCGCCCTACCGTCTTGTATATGGAAAACCATGCCATCTGCCCGTAGAACTAATTCACAAATCCCTTTGGGCAATTAGTAATTGTAACTTGGACTCACGAAAAGGTGGTCAGAAGCGAAAGGATGATCTGAACAGGCTCTTGGAATTCCGAGACTGCGCATACAATAACACCTTGATGTACAAAGAGAAGGTGAAACGCTGGCATGACCGGCACATCAGACGAAAGACCTTCGATGTTGGGCAGAAAGTGTGGTTGTTTGATGCAAAGTTGCGGATATTCCCAGGAAAATTAAAAAGTAAGTGGACAGGGCCATTTCGAGTATGTGAAGTGCGTGACAACGGAAGCATTGCTATATCAGAATTGTCCCCTGACGCACAACCCTTCGTCGTCAACGGCCAACTACTGAAGCCTTACTTGGAACCAGATTCGTTCTTGGCCGTTGTTGACTCTATTCAGTTAGTGCACTCCGACGATGTCTCTACACCTCCTGCAGCACCAACAGATTCAGACGATGTACTCCAACCATTATTGCTCTGATTTTCTTCTTTTCTTCTTTTCTTCTTTTCTTCTTTTCCTTATCTATTTTCTTCTTTTATCTAAAAGGTGCCGCCTTTGTAGACAGTTTTCTATACTTAGGACGTACTTGGTCCTAAGTATAGGGGGATGTGCACCTAGGGTTCTTGAGTTCTGTTTGATCCTCTCCATTGTCTCCTCTTCTTGTCTATACTTAGGAGCACCTTACCCTAAGTATAGGGGGAGACAATCTGAGTACGATCAGTATATTCTCACCCTTGACCCTCCCCGCTTTGTAAACAGTCTGCTATACAAAGGATTCTTTGATCCTAAGTATAGGGGGGACGGTCAACTTCTAATTCATTCATTCGTATTTATTCTTTAGATCTGCCTATACGCAGTACGAGTTATGTCTTTGCTTTCTCCTTTCGATCTATGAGGACATAGCTCAAGCTAAGTATAGGGGGGTCGTATATACTGTGTATATACTAAAAGTCATAACTCATACTGAAAAATAAAATAAAATGTAAAAAGTAGCTTTATAATAATACAGTATGATTGTGAGTTCCTCAGACTAATTGTAATTATGCTGACTAGTAAGTCAGAAAAGGGTTTTGTATGAAACGTTTTCCTTTGAAAAATCCTGTGAAAGTTGTTTGAAAATAGCGTGAAAAAGTATTCAACGATTGAAAAATTAGTTTGTGTGTAAAACCTATTTTCTTTGAGTGAAAGCAAAAACTTTGTGAAAATTAGTGTGCAAATGATTGTGAAAAGTTGATTGTCAAAGATGTTTTGAAAAATCTATCTATGTTGTGTAAAACATTTGTAAAAGGATTTTCAAATGCGTGTACATGTTACAAAAATTATTTTTGGACTAGAGTTTTCGAAAACCCTTGTGAAAATGTTTCTCGAGTAAGTCTGAGGAATTTGCACAAAAATCTTTCATTTGTAAATAAGGAATAAGCCAAATAAAGTTTATAAGAATAGAACCATACTATACGTCAAAGACAATTTTTCTTCTTTTGTACCTACTGATTAATAAATCAGATACCTATACAGTATGATTTGAAAATTAGTGTGACCAGTTTTGGAAAATTTGATGTGAAATGATTTCAAATGCGTGAAACTGTGTTGATTGCAAAATTTTTCTTTGTGTGAAAGAAAGGATTTCAAAAACCTATGTGCAAATATTTTGAAAAATGCTTGTCAAAATTATTGTGAAAATTGTATATACCTACATATAGTGTGAAAAATCTTTGCAAAAATAGTTTTCAAATGTGTGTAAAGGATTGCAAAAATTATCGTGTACTATAGTCTGCAAAATTATTTTCAAAAAGTTAATAAGAACACCATTGCAGATAGTAGTAAATCAGAAACAAGATACATACAATTCTTTCTATACATACCCAAATAAACTCCTTCATTCATATCTGTAAAGTCGCTGAAAATTTTTCTAAACAAAGCAGCACGCCTGTGTAAATAAATGTACAGACCCTTTAAACATTTTCAGTTCGTACTTCCTGTGTAGAGATTCTTTTTGTAAAAACATTCTTTGATCCTTCCAAATTTTTGTGAAAAATTGCATCATTCATTGCACATAGCATAAGCATACCATTCATATTCTTTTTGAGTGAAGCTTGATGATTGAATCAGTCTAATAAAGTCTCAGAGTGGAGCTCGGTTGGACCTTACTGCACTTAACTGCACTGGAACCTTATGGGAACTAGGTTTAAGGTACTTCAGGTCCAGTCAGACTTAATTCTTTGAGAAAGCAGGGCTGGGTTCAAGGCACCTCAGTGGACTAACTAGAACTTTTCGAAACACACGCATGACTCTTGTCGGTCGTGACCTAACTTGGACATCTGCACCTTTCACACAGCTCTCCATGGATGAGGAGGTGAGGAGGCAGTTTCCTTTGGCTTGGGGTAGCATATGAGGGTAGTACTTCTAGGCGGAACCTCTCTTCTTCTTATAGTGAAGGAAGTGCACCTCAACTTGGTCTAGTGGTGATGAAGTCTAAGGACTGAAGCCGTGGGTTGCAATAAAGCTTCAAAAGAGGGATAGTCTACTGGCTCAAGGAGAAATTTCTTGCATATATGCTGCACCATGTAGATATGTTGTACAGATGCAATTAAAAAAAAAAAAATATATATATATATATATTGCAAAAAGGAACTCCAAAAAAGTGGTGGGTCGGATTGAAAATTTAATAACCCCACCGGAGTGTATATAGTTCAAGAAAGCAAAAGCTTATGGTATCCATGTTTCATCTCATGAAGCTTGCAGCGGGAGACTCGGCTACACTGGCTGAGCTTCCAAAAGTCCATAATTCTTCCCCCTCTCCTTGAGCCGGTTGCACTTGAACTTAGAAGGGAATACCCCGCTTCTCGAGGAAAGAGTTGCTAGACCGAGGCATTAGAGTTACCGGGATGGGGGAGGTTGTTTCTTTGCCACTTCTGAAGTGGGGAGCCACTGTCACTTACACTGTACAAGTCAGCTTCATAGTCATAAGGGTTTGCGTATGATGTAGGCTAGTTCTGACCTGGCTATTGAGGTGATTTGAACCAAGTTCTGTGACTCTCGAAGGCTGTTGTGTTTTAAATTTGGTTCCCAACTAGGTTCCACACACCTTCACACCCAAGGTCTGACAGGAGCTCCAAACTCAGATTTTGTAAAGACGTGCATTGCACTGAAAGCACCCCAATTCACTCTATTTTTCTTGCATTTTCCTTTTCTTTTCTTTATTCTTTTTGCGCTTATTGCATAAGTGTTTGCTAGGGACTAGCAAAGGCAAGTATAGGGGGGTGATGAATCTCCATTTCATCACCTTTATTCTATCATTTTGGCCTCAAAAACCCCAGCAAATGCATGTAAACAACAATAACTTGTACATAATAGCATTCATTATTCAGTGTATTAATTGTACATTAAATAAAGTTTTTAATGCCAAAATTATAGAATAAAGAGAGAAAAGAAAAAGGAATAAAATATTGTAAATATTTTATGACCCTAACCCCGAGACCAAGGCCAGCATGGTATTGGTCGACAAGGAATAAAGTAGGGGGAGATAAGGGCTGATATACAATAATATCTCAGTTATTCATTCATCCATTTATGCAGTCTTGACACCTATTTTGTACATAACTATTTATTCCTCAAATAAAGAAACTTTGTTCATGAAAGTTGTAGATAATAATGTAAATAAAAATACAAAATTGAGTTTGTGTAAAAATAACACTCAGTGTACATTTTATACACAGAATAAAAAGCCAAAATCTCAACTTCACAGACCCATATCTTGCAAATAAAAACTCCAAATCACCCAAACTCACCTTTAATTGTATATAGCATTTCATAAACTATTTTATAAAATTGGTTTCATAATTTTTGGAGTCCATCTGTAGAAGTTAGGTTTTTGGCCCTTCTTGTACACAATACCTGATTAAAATATTCATTTTATTCAATATTCATTACTTTTACAAACTCATATTTTTAGAATTTTGTAGATAATGTATATAATTCAGGTACATATTGACATTAGAATAAAACCAAAAATAATTTGGAAAATAAAATAAAACTATGTAATATATATAGGCAAGATACCTATATGGAGTATATATACAAATAAAAGGGGAAAAAACATTCTTTAATTATCCAAATCTCTTATATTTTTGTAATAAAGTATATAGTATATGTGTCCTATTAAAAATACAACTCCTTAATAAAAACACATAAATAAATACAATGTGTATAAAATACAGGTAAAGTACCTATATATATACTTACAAATACATAGACCTATTTATTTAAAAATACAAATAAACTTATAAAAATCAAACAAAAATACCTTTATACTCACAAAAATAAGTTATAAAATTATAAAATAAGAAACTAAAATAATAAAATAAAATAAATAAATTAAAAATAAAATATACAAAAATACATATAAAATACATACATATACACATTATTTTAATAAAACCGTAATAAAATACTTCAAAAAAATAAATAAAAATCATAAATAAATACTACATTAATTTATAAACATTTTCTATTTTATAAGTAAAATCTAATAAAATCATTTACTAGGTTAAATAATTCATTTTGTAATAAGGATCCCTATTTTGGCGTGTAGCGGCTGAGGTGGACCAATGGGCGCGTCGCGCCTGTTGACCGCAGGTCAACTGGACCTCCAGGCGTCTGACTTCACGCGACCTGTCTTTTCCCCGATTTCCGCCATTTTTCCCGCCTGGCTCAGTGAACCATCGCACTCGCTTCCTTCACAAGATTTGTCCTCTGATCATCCATGATGCCCGCCAAGATCATAGATCAATCTGATACTCAGTGGTTTAATCAATAAACGCCGGTCATTGGGGGTCCCTCGGAATGTCTATAAATAAAAACCTCCGACTTCCCGGCCAAAGTTGGCCATTTTCACTCCACCAAAAAGCCTTGTTCTTGCTCCTGGTGTGTTCCTCGTGACAGGAGGAGTCGCCCAGCACCTCGACTTGGCCGGAGGACGGAGAAGTTTTGTCGCGGTGGTGCTCCGGCGACCACCCTGCTCCCTGGCGGCCCCCAGGTATAAGAGCTGTCCTTTTAATGCATTCTTAGGTAGTTTTTAATGTCAGCATTTCATTTCAGTAGTTAGTTTAGTTGTTAGTTGATCACATTAGCGTAAAAAGCGAAAATCGAAGTTCGCCGGAGCTCTGCTCCGGCGACTTCTTCATCGTGAACCTCACTATATCCGACCACCTCGATCATCCCATCTCGTTCCTCGTCGTCTTCTCCATCTTTCGCACCCATCAGATCAACCCAGGACCCTCGGTCTTGGTGAATCAGGGTTCCAACTCCGCCGTTCGCCGGAGCCCTTCTGCCCTCCTCCATCTTGCACCGCAGCTTCATAACCCCGGGTCGAGGAGATAGCTCTCTCGCCCGCGGTTCTTCCTGTGCAGGTACCACGAGGAATCGAGCCCTTCTGGGCTTGCTTTGACCAGGAAGAGGTTCCTGGGGGCCACCTTCTTCTCCGACCTCGCTCCACCGACTCAGGCCCCCAGGAGCCATGAGATCACCGTCAGACGACGCGGAGGCCTCCCAGCTACGATCAGGACGCTTCAGATGCGCAGGAGGTGCCCGGAGAAGCTCGAGCGACCCGATCGAAGCTCGCCGAGGGCGAGTTCATTCCCAGTTCTTCCTGGTGCCCTCTGCACCGTTGGATCGAGCGGGGCGGCCCAGATTGCATGCCAGCCGTCCGATGAAGAAGCACACCCACCGTCAGATCACCTCAAGTGATCTAATCTCAAGCGTTCATCGGCGAAGCGGTACCAGCCGTTGGATGAGCGACACGTGGCAAGTGAAGAAATCGCAACCGTTCGCCAGCGCGCATTTTAGGGGTAATTTGCATATCCAGCCCCTGCATTTTTGTATATTTCATATTTAATATTGTAAATAAAATATAACGTTGTAAATAATGTGGATATTTTGCTTATGACCCCCTGTAGCTTTTGCATATTACACTTGGGTCCAGTCCACGTCACCTCACGTGTTGTCCCACGTGAGGTGGTAAAATTGCACAAGTCCCCCTGGAGATTTGCATATTTATGTTTAGTCCATTAAATAAAATATTCAGTGTATTATTTTTGTGAAAAAATTGCAACAAGGACCCTATATTTTCTGTAATTGCATTTTGGTCCCTGTGAGTGCGGATCACGTGCTGTCCCGCGTGATGGTTAAATTGCAAGGGGGCCCTGGCGGGTTTAGTTAATTAGTTTTAGTCCTTAAAATCACAAATCACGTTATAATGTTCTGGTATTTTTGCACATGTGCCCCTGGAATTTATTTTATTTGCAAAAATGCCCCTGCCAGGCTTTAGTACTTTTTGTGTCTTTATCTATTTATTAAAAATACCTACATGGCTTCTAAAAATTCACAAAAATTAGGGAAGATGCTCCATGCCATGCTTGTTCACGCACATATTTTATTTCGCATTTTTTGCATTTTTCCTACTTATTAAAAATGAAAAAGGAGCCATTTTTGTACTGTCTAAATTAGAAAATACAAAAAAAATTAGCAAAGGTTTTAGAAAAATTCCAAAAAAAATTATATGTGATATATTTATATGTATATTGAGTCCAGAAAATGAAAAACCCTAAAAATATGAAAAAGAAAATTAAAAAAAAATCATAAAACCCAAAGGCAACATAAAAATTAGAAAAACTCTTTAAAAACCCTAAAAATACATTTCTCTCTTTTATAATTATCTATATATTATTATTATTGTGTAAAAATTAATTTGGGTAATTTTGGGATTTATTTAATATTTTTAAAACCCAAAGTACACACGGCTATTTATTTAGTCCTATATTGTGGACATTTTTGAATTGAAAAAAAAAATACATAAAAATTAGAAATATAAAGAAAAAAAAATATAAAAAAAAGGGGTTAAAAATATAAGTCTATATATTAAGTTTTTATGTCTATAAATATATATATATTCTATATTAATTCTCTCTCTCTTCTTATAGATATATATATACCTCTTTATATATACATATATATATAGTATATAGATTGATATAATTAATAATATAAAAAGAAAAAAAAAGGGGTATAAAATATAAAATCAAAATAAAAATTATAAAAACAAAAATATAAAAAAAAAATTACAAAACCCAAAACCCACCTAAAAACAAGCTTCACACATGGATGACTTGGTGATACATCTAGGCTACGCATTTTGTATTGCTCTCTGTGGTTCGACCTCTACATGCTTGTCGCTATACATTTTGTTGTAGAGTAATAAAAATTAATTCACATTTATTTTTTTTGGACTTAATTGATACATTCTTGCTTTGTGGGTTAATTGTTGATTAACTTCGGGATTCGTGTGGTCAAGCACCGACTGTTGACTCGCCTTGTGAGTCGACATGACCGCATCGATCGCCCCGAGTTATCACCCTCCAAGAAGTGGGTACCCGGGTAGCGATCTCCTCTCCAGACTCACTCACAACTGTAGTGATGCCCGTCTTCTTGGGCACCACATGTAATGGACTAACCCACATGGAGTCGGAGATGGGGTAGATAAAATCAGTGCTCCACCATTTCGAGATTTTCTTCATGATAACCTCTCAAAGGTTCGGGTTCAGCCGTCGTTGGAAATCATGCGACGACTTGGCGTCCTCTTCGAGATAGATATGGTGGGAGCACAGGGCCGGACTTATCCCCTGGAGATTAGCTATGCTCCATCCTATCTCCTTGCGGTTCTTTTCAAGAACCTTAATCAAACGAGATTCTTGCTCTCCAGTCAAATCTGTTATGATAATGACTGGGTACATCTTATGCTCGCCTGCAAGGAACCTATACTTTAGCGACTGCGGTACGGGCTTCAGCTCTAGGCAACTGGGAGCTGGCAGATCTGGCCTCAGAAAGGTCTGAGTGAAAACAACCAAATCTGCATGGGAGAACTCTCGATGATCAGGAAAATAAGGTGAAGACTGCTCTGTCGGTGTGTCGGTGCTCTGAATAGGATCAATCTCCACCCTAGTTGCTGGCTCTGTAGGAATCAGACATGGAATCAATTCATCAAACTATGCCCAATCAATATCTGACTCTGAGGGATATGAATATGAATCAAGAGAAATGTCAACTGCCTCACTATCCGGAAGCGGTCTACAGCCTCAAATGTGTCCTTTGCTAAGAATGCGTGCTCCAAGCTCTCCTCTGCTGAAATCTGGGAATCGATGGGATCTGAGAGTGAGAGGAAGGCTCATGAAATGGGATCTATCCAAGCGGCTTCATCATCTATAATCACAAAATTGCACTCCTGGTGGACGTCTCGCTCTACCTCTATCATCTGCTCTGAATCACTGAGCGGCTCTGAGAAAGATGAATCTCATGCTCTGGTCTCATCAATCATCTCTATTTGTATACTCTCACCCTCGATGTGAAAGTATACCTTCCCACTATCATGATTGGGCAGTGCCTTGGCTGTGGCCAAGAACGGGCGTCCTAGAATGATGGAGGTATTAGTCACAGACTCAGATTTCTCCATGTCCAACACAACGAAGTCCACGGGGAATTTCAGAACCTGAATTATGACGACCACGTCCTTCAACAAACCCTTCAGCCTCTCGACAGATCTATCAGTAAACTGAAGGACCATCATGCTCTATCGAAGAGGGCCAAACTCGAATCGGTCAAGTAAGACTGTCGGAAGTAGGTTGATAGAAGAGACGTTGTCTAATAGAGTCTGATCGAACCTCTGCTCATGTATGTGACATCTGACATAGGGAGCTCCTGCATCTGGCCTCTTGGCTGGAAGACGGTTCTTGATGGCGAAGCAGGTGGCACGAGTGAGCACATGGATCTCAAAATGATGGTTCCTCCTCTTCCTGTGAATGGTGGTCTTCTCTGTAGAGTCAGCTGAATCTGGAATCTGTCTATTATCTGCTGGATGAACTCTAGCTGCTGAGATTTTTTGGATTTTTTTAGTCCCCTTAGGCAAGCGGAGTGCTTGAGGGAAGGGGATGGCTGGATCCTCCTCAGATGGAGGGCTAGGATCGGGTCCCTGCTATTGCGGTGAAACAGAATCCATATGCATATCTCCAGGCATCACAGATGGACGCACAAATAAAGAACCCTTTCCTTTATTAGATTTTCTAGAATAGTCCCAAGATACAAAAATAGAAGGAAATGCAACAGGAATAGAATGGGTGGCCTCAGTACCACCCTCATCATCTGGACTTGCGGCATCAGCACCACCTCTGGATCATCATCATCATCTCTGGTGGCATCAGCACCACCTCCTGCATCTGGTGAAGTGATGGCCTCAATATCGTCAGCTGGTTCAATATCCTTGGTGGTGTCATCACCACCGTCATCATCATCATCATCACGAGCGGTATCAGCACCGCTCTCCTCCTCATCTGGCGCTCCTGAGTCCTATGTGGTCGTCGCTCAGAGGAGGCACCGCCGGCTGGCATCCTACCACTCTTAAGTGTAATAAAGTCAGCATCGAAAGTATATGCAGAAATATCACCAAGTGAGTCACTAGGAGTGGTAACCTCTATAAACTCTACTTGCTCAGATTTCCTCTTCAGGTTGTTCGGATTCGGCTCGATCTGAGCGGGTATGGCGGCCTTGCCTTTCACGATCTCCCTCATCTCCTGACGGAACTGGTCCATCTCCCGCCTGAATGTAGCATGCTGATCGGAGATAAGGCAGGTTAAATCATCTAAAATTGGGTTCTCATAGGCAGGCCCAGGAGAACTGGACGAGTGGCCTCTCTGAAAGTGAGGTTGCTGCTGCTGCGAAGGATGAGTGGGATACTGGTGATGAAAATGCTGAGGTTGTTGCTACTGCCTCCACGACTGTCCCTACTGATAGGGACGAGGACCCTACTGGTAGTGTGGTTGTGGTTGTGGGAACTGGGGCTGATGGAGATGCTGGCTGTACTGGCCACCCTGAACTGGAGGCTGCTGTTGGGATGAGGCACCTCTAGTCGACCAATGGAATCCGGGATGGTCTCGTTGGATCCCAGGCTAAGGTCGGTCATACCAAATCCAGTTGACTTCCATCAACGGCTCTTGCTCGTAAGTGGGTGGGGGAAGAACTGCCAGGGGCTGATCCAGCTGGTAGACCACCATCTGGCTGTCCGAAGATGGTGGTAGCTGGACATACTGCTGCAGCTGCTGGAACGGCTCCACCTGAATATGATGCACCTATTGGTAATGGGCGGAGGGCTGGGTCGAGTTGCTGCTGGGATCTGCATGTGTCCTAAGACAAGGCTGAGGAGCCGTCTGTTCCTTCGGGAGACACATGATCTGGATCTTCATGTCACTCAGTGTTCGTGCCATCTGATCTATTTGAGAAATGCCCTGGCACTGCTTCTTCTCTATGATCTCGATGTGGTCCAGCTTCTCACTAATAATCCCCATATCAACGGTCGATGACTTTGCCTGTGTCGCAGCTGCTAACAATGTAGAAGGACCTGCATCGACCTGTGCTATCCTCTGATAGGACACGACCTGTGGTGTGGGCTTTCCCTGTGTATAGAGGCATGTATGGGGCATAATTGTGTAATTCTCTGCCATCTCCTCATAGATGACCCAGACCTGATCCTCATCCTTGGCGAAATAGGAACCCCCACAGGATGCATTCACTAGCCCATGCAACTCCAGTGTAAGCTCGCGGAAGAAACTCTGAACAAGGTTGGGCTTGGATATGTCGTGATGGGGACACCAATCAATGAGCTCTCTGAATCAGTCCCATGCCTCGTGGAACTGCTCATTGGGAAGCATGGAGAAGTTGTTGATCAAGGCTCTGGCTGTCCGGCCGAGTGGATAGTACTTATTCAAGTACTCGTTCCAGAGTTGTTCCCATGATGTGACGTAGGAAGGGAAAGTTTCGGCTCAATCGACCGGGGGATCATGCTAGGGGGGAAGATGAATGTACTTCTTACCTGCTCATTCGATAAGAGAGGGATTGGAAAAAGAAGTAAGTCTACTGACCTATACCGAGCAAGGGTCGAGCTTAAGCTGATTCCATCCCTACCTGATAACCGGATCACCTCTGCCTTCGCCTGACGGGCTCCTAGGTCCTATCCTCTCAGACCAGGAAAGAGCGTCGAGAAGTGGCTAAGCATATCAGACAAAGCCTAAGGGACGGCTATACAGCGCCTCGGTACGTCCCTGGAATTGAGAGAAGATAGAACCACCTTGCTCCACTAGGGAACTCGCAAACCTACTTGACTGTGCCCTTGGGGGGTCGACCAAGAGGAGAGTACGGGGAGATGAAATTCCTCTTGTTCAGAGAAGAAGATCGGTTCTCTCCAAGTCTAGAAGTAGTGGTATGGATGACCAAGAAAAGTCTGGAGAAGAAGCAAGCTTCAACGCTCCCCAAGACAACAGAGCATCATATATGATTAATGTGTGCATTCCATTATCGCGAAAATATTCCCCCATGGCACAACCAGAATATGGGGCAAAAAATTGGAGAGGAGCAGGATCCGAAGCGGTGGCAGCGACAAGAATGGAATATTCCAATGCATTGGCTGATGAAAGAATTTGTACTAATTGTGCCACAGTCGAGCGTTTAGGTGCTTCAGCCATTAGGTTGCTCTGTCGACGAGGGAAAATGGAAACGCCATCATCTTGATGGTATCCTCGTCCACGAGGTGATCGTGGACCGTGCTGCAGATCATCTCGAACTCCTGGAGATGGAGGTGCGGCTCCTCGATGGCAAGACCGTGGAATCGGAGTAGTAGCTGGATGGTCTGAGGCGGGAGCTTGAAATCTCCTAGAATGGATGGCAGTTGAATCCATCTGTGGGTCAGAGTTGCACCAGGGTTGTGCAACTCTCTCATCGAACATGCGGGTGCTGCTGGCTGTGCGGGCTCCTCAGGCTCTCCTCCCTCAAGAATGTCTCCTCCTCCACCGGCTCTGCGCTGCTCTCTATCTGCTCGCATCTGCTCTATCTCTCGGTGCATATCCACCATGAAAGCCCCCTGGTCTCTGATCTGACACTGTATGGTCTCCAGGGAGGCTAATAGGGTGTTGTTGGTGGCACCCTGATCTAATACGTAGGTCTGGTTCCTACTGGTTCCATCGGTCCGCTCCTCACTGTTGGCCATGATCTCTGCAAAGGCAAAAGATCCAAACTCATGTGCCGTCAATTGATCAAATGTCTGTTGCTATCTCTTCTCGGGCACCTCAGGACTGGTAAAAGGGTGGCCGAGGGGGAACATGGCGGAGTCAAACTCGGGTTCGGAGAGCGGGTCTGGGCTCTCACGAACCATCCTAGATGAGCGGACCAGAGTGCTCGAAAGCGGAGCAACTAAAGGCTGTCTAAGGGACCTCCGACCCATCATCGTGATGTAGCGAGTGAATGCGGATGAGACTTGGAAAACACACAAGATAGGGCAAGAAAAATCCCAAATTCACCTACTCATGCCGAGCTGATGACCGTAAAGGTTCGGTCTTTTATCTTGTCGATTTTATTTAGGTGATCAAACAGTCTTTCAGAGCGATTAAGCAAGCTGTTGGGAATCCAACACTCCCAGGAGACTGTCCTGATCCCAAGACTAGATCTTTCCCAGCTAGTACAAGTCGCGGACCGTTTAACAGCTACCTGATCGACTCGCTCTGTTAAGGATATCGCGGCCTGCTTTATCGAAAACCAGAGCGATCCTCACTGGAGAACGACTAACCTGAAATCAGTAGTCTGAGGAGAGTTCGGATATGGCTCTAGCCTAGTATGCGGGTCACTCTCTCGCTCATCCAAACCAGACAATGAGGGGATTGCTCTTCCGAGACAAGTTTTTAAATCAGGTGTCTTTTAGGGTCAACTGTGTTTAGCGATACCAATTTTATATTTTTTTCCTTTTTTAGGTATTTTTAAAGAAAACAATGCCTAACGAATTTTTCGATTCTCCTGATTATGTTTAAGTCCAAAACAAGGGGGAGAAGTCGAAAAAGCCAATGCCCGGTCAAACATTATGATGCATGCAGAGTAAGAAATGCGTACCTGACTCCAGCTCTCTACATGCAGGGTGATCCGAGTATAAAATAAAGACTGAATTAAAACTACCTATAAAATGCAAAAAGAAATCGGCCTTAGACATAAAATTTCTACTCGAGAAGAACGATAGCTAACGAGTCAACAAGAGGGGTTGGGTTCCAGTCTCTGATGCCAATCGGTGTCCGCCATAATGGATCATGCCAGCGCTATATACGGCCTCTAGCGGCACATGACCCCTCAGGTGATCGAGTTAACTTTTCCTTTTGTGATTTAATTAATCCGGTCCACTTATCGATCTATAGGAATATGCAAGTAATTAGGGCTGGGACCTTAATTAATTACGTCACCGTCAAGCAAAAATCCCAAGTCTAAGGGCCAAAAATTTCAAAAATCAAAAATAAAAGAAAATGCGATAAAACACAAAACCGGCGTAAAATCTGCAGTGAGGTCCCCTGAGCACACTGGTGCTCGGCGAAATAGACCCCGAGATCAAGCCAAGTCCAAGTCTGAATCCTGAGTCATGTCCTATATTATTACAGCAATAATAACAGAAAATAAAACTAAGGCTAAAACTACACTACAACTCCTCTCAATGTTCATGCTCCTCCTCTCCTACGCTCTCCTACGGCTCGATGTAGGCACCCGAGCCGCCTCCGCTTCGCTCGGGTGCCCCAGCGCTCCGAAGATAGTCGCCCTCGTTCGTCGGACCCTCGCAAGAAAGAGAAAAGAAATTATGGTCAGATCCCAATTATATAAAAATAAAACGAAATAAAATAAAATAAAATAAACGAAAACAAAAACAAAGAAGAAGAAAGAAAAACAAAAATAAAAAGCAAATAAAGAAAAATAAAAAGAAGACGAGAAAGAAACAAAATCGAAAATAGAAAACTGACTACTAAGTCGTGCTCCCCAGCAACGGTGCCATTCTGATAAGCAAGCTGAGCGACTAAGGTTAATTGATATCAAAGGTCGTTGTGACCTCAACCACTCGGACTGGGCTCAATCAAGAAAAACAGACCACCAATAAAGATATCAAACAATCAAACAAGGCAAGCGATCTTGCTAATTTATTTTACCTGGTATAGCTACCGGGTTCGATCACAAGGAGCACGGGATGACAAGTCTATGAAGTAGTCGGGAAACCAAGAAAAGAAAGAAAATTGGTGGTTTTTAATTTTTCAAAATTTTTTTTGTGATTTTTGATAAGAAAAAGAATAAAGGAAAACCAAAAAGTGAAACTAACAATTATTTAGAGGTCCAAAAATACTCAAAAATTCAAAACAAAAATGCTTTTGTGTTTTTATATTCAAGTGTTTTTGTGATCTTTATGGGGTTTTTCTGATTTTTAATTAATTTTCTAAAAATAAAAGAAAGTCAAAAAGAGAAAATAATGTATAGCTGGGATCTAAAGGCAGATTAAAAGTAAATAAAATTCCTATAAAATCCTAGCAGTAATTTTATGTAAAACTACAAACTAAAATCTACCTAGAGAAGAATAAAATTCTTTTTGATATTTTTTATGATTTTTAATGATTTTTATAATATTTTTACTCTTTTCAATTTGTATGGGTTTTATAAATGGAAATAAAACAAATCTTGCACATAAATTCAAATAACCCACAACACACACAATCAGGAATTTTTTTTATAATTTTTCGAGATATTTTAATGTTTTTAGTTGATTTTTCAAAACAGACAGTGACACTTTTTAAGGCTTTTGAATTTTTAAAAAAAATAAACGAAATCAAAACACCGCCCAAAAATCACCAAAATTCCTACACAGTAGCAGGGGCTACATGTCAAAATTTCAGGATTTTTGGAGCAAAGATGTTATTTATTTAATTAAAAATAAAACACACTGCTCTAAGGGACCAAAATGCAAATAAATTAAGTCATGGGACCAAACAATAACACGCGAGAAAATCATAGGGTCAAGTCTATAATTTTTCCATCAAAATCCGCACATGTCGTAAAACAGCATTCACAGGGGCATATTTGCAAATATGAAAAGTAAATATACAATTAATAACAGTAAAAAAGTTTGGAGTACATAGTGCAAATAACCCAAAAAGACACGTGACAATGCATGTGGGTCCACACAGGCAGGGACTAAAGTGTAAATATGAAAAACTACAGGTACTGAAGTGCAAAATGATCCAACTTTATATTTTATTTTACAGACTAAAATATAAACTAAAATAAACGCGGGATAGAATGAACAATATACCCATGGAGGCACGTGAGCAGCACGTGGGGTGACAAGTGTCATCCGCTGATTGGGCGTGAATGGGTGGCTCTAGACGCGTCAGATGTCAGATCTGACAACTGTAAAATGTCACAGACGTGGCTGGTATGGGACCGTTAGATCTGACAACTAACGGTCTGACACCTCCAGGTGATGGATGGCTGCGATGAGGTCTGGGAGGTGGACTCGATCGGATGGTGGAGAGGGCCTCTGGAAGAACTGCATCAAGACGACCTTCACCGGAGCACCGGGGATGATCTGTAGCTCCGATGAAGGATCCGAAGGTGCCAATGGGACTGTGGGCCCCTTCCGCGTCGGATGGCTGGCTTTGATGGAGTAGCTGACGGTCTGATGAACGTGGCAACGACTAGGACCTGGAAGCACTCCGGTGAAGGTGGTAAAAGGGCGATCTGGATGGTCTTCGTGTGCATCAAGGCCTGCATGAGAAAGCTCTGACTTGGAGCGATACTCCGGTCGAGGTTATTAGGTCTGAAGAACCAAGAAGCGATAGTGGAGTGGGGGTGGGTCTCCGGCGAGGATGATAGAGGAGTCTGATGTCCTAGCCTCAACACAAGGATCGATGGTCAGGGTGATCAGGATGAGGGAGGAGATGGAGGGCGAGCGGGTGCGTCGATCTGAACGGATAAGTGATGGTAACGGGGCTCCGGCCGACTGGTCGGAGCTGGCGGAGCAACCACGGCGGGCAAATTAAAGATTAGGCAAATAAAGGAGCTAGGAAGGAAACGAAGGATACCTGAAGGTCCTAAGATGTTCCTGAGCTCCAGGGGAGTTGGATGACGGGGTTGTGGCCTCGACCACGCTGCGGCTGGCAAAGGAGGCTCCTCGCGGCAGTTCTCCAGCCACGACAGGTGAGCGTCGGCTAAACAACACCTCTCCGAGCACCAAGAGTGGCCTCCTTCTGCTGTCACCAAGGCGAAGGTGTCTAGGGTATCAGAAAGGGGTGCGGCACGAGCTAAGGAGCTGGGGAGATGATGGAAGTATTTATAAAACATGCCAGGTGGATGGAAGAAACAGGCTAGGGCATGCAATCCAAGAAGGATCCGTGCTTCCCTAGGGATCCGCGTGGATCTTGGATCCATGGGGAAGGTGCAGACGGAAATTCAGGGCCCGAGAATGCAGGACCCGATCGGGGTTATTGGAGAAGAAGGTCTGGCGGGTCGGTCGGGTCGGGACAAGCCCTGGAAGAGGGGGTTGACCCTAGTCAACAATCCGCCCTGGACCAATCAGAAAATAGTATGCACAAAATATTTATAAATTTAATTAAAAATAGCAAATGATTTTAAATTAAAAAGTGTATAAATGAAAAATATTTGTTATTTTCCAAACTATTTTTCTGTGAATTTATTTATTTTTATGAAAAATAAATTATGGTATATACAGTATAATGTGTTATATATAGGTATAAAATACCTATGTGTTTTATACAATTATTTTTAATTTGTTATTTTTACAAAAATACCCCAAATTTATATTTTATTTATTTACAAAATAATGTTTGGACTAGAAAACAATTTTTATTATTATCATTATTTGTTTACAAGTATAAAATAAATAGGGGAGGATACACATATACATGTATTATATACAAGGTGAGAGAGAGAAAGAATTTATTCTCATTTTATTTTTATTTTATTTTTCTAATTTTTATTTAATTTTGAGAAATGTATATAAGGAAATAAAAATACATTTTTATTGTTATTTTTGTAGAAATAAATTATATACATAGATGGTATATATGTACAAGGTGAAGTGGCCCAATCTCTCTCTACCTAATTTTATTTGGTGATCAGGCCAATGCTTGGCCCACTCTTGGGTTTATATCACTCAATATTTATTCTAAATATTTTCTTCTTTTTCTTTTATTCTTTATTCTTTTATTTTTGCACAAATACATGCTAATTATGGAATATTAACACATGCATGCTTTTTGCTAAATTATTGTATTTACAACTATTTACTTGATGCTTTGCCAAGATAATTAGCTAAAATAAAAGAATAAAGAGTGATAAATGAGGCTTCATCAGCATCCTGGATTTTTTGTAATTTTTTTTAAAATTTGTAAAAGAAAATTAAATATCTAAAAGTTAAATGAAGAAGAGGTGATGATGATGTATGGAGATGATAATGATGTAAGAATAATAAAAAAGATATGATTATGAGGTGGTGTGTGATGAAAATGATTTGCTAATGAAACAATAAGGAAAAAAATGTTGGATAAAATAAAATGAAATGATGAAGAAAGAAAATTTACATGTGTAGTCTACTGGAGAGTCAGAGCTAGGCTCAACCCGAGTTGTCACCTCGATCCGATTCGATGAAAAATCAAAGAAGCGTATGCAGATTAAATGCGCCTACGATGAGGTTGATCTCTCTACCTAAGATATCGCCAAATACGATGGAAACAGGCGTCGCGTCGAAGACTTACTCGGTCGTTGTCACCGTCGAGCAGGCTGAGCTGGTGGTTCCATTTCTCTCTCGATTTTAAAGAATGAAGATGAATGAAGGGGATGATGGGAATAAAAAGAGGAGGAAGTTGGAAAAGAAGTGGAGAAAATGAAGGAGTGGTGGAGAAAGTGGTGACTGGGATGAGAAGTTGGAGTAGAGAAGAAGTAAAAGGAGAAAGAAAATAAATAAATAAAGTAAATAAGTAGGCTACTAAAATAATAAAGGGAAATAAGTAAAAGAAAATAAACAAATAAAAATAAATAAATAAATAAATAAATAATAAAATAAAATAAAATAAAATACGAAACTAATAAATGAATAAAAAATATGGTCACACGTAGTGGCTGCAGGAGCTGCCACGTGTCGCACCTAAAAAATTTAAAAGTAATTGTAAAGAAAATTAAAAAGAAATAACAAATGAGTCAAATCAAAAAGTGGTCAACATAAAAGTTTCTCGTATTGACGAGATCTACAACTTTTGTGAAGGATCGAAAATAAAATAAGCTGTATGTACAATGTTTATTTTGGATGGTATATTATAGGTATAAAATACCGTATTTTTATGTTTTGCAATTTTGTTATTATTTTTAAATAAGATAAAAGTCAAAATAAAATAGAGACAAAATGAAAGAAATATTTACAACTTAATCTATTTTTTTATTTTTTAATAATTAAGAAAAATAAAAAGATAAAATGAAGGGTATTTTGGTCAATATGTACAATACACAATATGGGTCCAAAACCCAAGTTTCACATACGATATCCGATTTTTATGAAACTTATCTTGTTTTGAAGATCTTTGAATGTATATTACTTTAAAAGTGGGTAGACCTAAATCGGACACTATATGAGAGAGATATGCACATTTTAAGGTTCATAGTCTCAAACTTGGATTTGGGTCTTATTGGACAATTTGCAAGTTAGTATTTTTTTGATACGTTTCATTTATTAGTGTTAATAATATATACATTGTAGAGTTGATTTTATAGGATTTGGAGTTAGTATAAAATAGATACAAATATGGTGTTTTAGCTAATATACAGGTGAATATTTACAAGTGAATTTGGCTCCTTATTTAATGTAAATATGAATGCTAAAATGCAGATATTATTTACACATGCATGAATGCTAATTATGCAATATAAGTGATGAAATGTAGCTAATTACACAGGAACAAAGCTCTATTTTCAACTTTTAGAGTGATAAATCACATATTCATCAGTGATCAGAGCTGTACGCCAGCGCCCTTCTCCACGCGTGCCATGTGTCCTGCAAGGGTAAATTTCCTTTTAGCCCCTACTTGTTTCTGCATTTAGCTTTAGTCTATTAAATAAATGTTGTAATTGAGATACTTTACGGTTTGGACCTTATGTTTTTGGATATTTGCATTTTAATCCTGCTCAGTTTGTAGCACGTACGTGATCACGTGATTTCTTGGTCATTTGCATATTATTGCCTGAACTTTTACGATGTCATGGAATGAATGAAAGGTTTTAATATTTGCATTTATACCCCTGTTAGTTTGGATCGCGTGTGTTGCATGCGCTTGATTGGGCTTTTTGTAGAATAGGCCCTAAACTTTTTTATTGTGTTATTGTTTGGTCTGCGATCTGATTTTCTTTGCACATTGGTCCTTGTAAAATGTACCTAATCACTTGTTGTATTTTGGACGTAATAAATAGCATATTAATTTGAAAAATCACATAAAAATACCACTAAATCCTGTTGGCATGTAATGTTTATTGTTATTTTCTTGAGTTGATTTCTTTGCATTCTATAATTTTAAAAATCCAAAAATCATTAAAACGTCCTTGTTTGGCTTAGAAAAATCATAAAAAGATGAAAAATATTTTAAACATTCTATAAAAATTACTGTAGTTGCCTTATTGCGTGTTTTATTTACAGTATTATTTTTTTGAAAAACCTTTATAAAAACCCTAAAAATTGCAAAAGAGTGAAAACCATATAAAATCATATAAAATCAAAGAAAAATCCAAAAATTGTGTCTTCATTTTCTATTTTTAGTATTTTGCATCTATTTTCTCGTAAAATTTCTAACCAGGTTCGTGGGGCATTTTAGACACTTTTAGTTTGCAAATTAGTACTGGTTGTGCATTGCTTTCATTTTCGAGTTTATTTGATTTTTAGAAAATTATAAAAACATCAGAAAAATCCTAGAAAAATTATCAAAAATACTCTAAAACTTAAAAAATCCAAAAATATTTTTATCCTAATTTTATGTATATTTTTAGCTTTATAGAAAAATATAAGAAGATTTTTGTGCTTGTTTGTCCTTATTGATTTTGATTTTGTTTTTTGATTAAATTTTTAAAATTTGCAAAATTAAAAAACCACTAATTTTTTATTTTATTTCTGATATTTGACTACTTTGTAGATTTCGTGCTCCTTGTATTCGACCTAGTTACTATACCATGTAAATAAAATAGCGAACCACTTACACATTTTGTGATTGATTGATCTTTTAAGTGGTTTAGTTTTCTTATTGAGCCCGTTTGATTGGTTGGGATCACAACGACCTTGTTTAATTCTTGATACTTAACGTTGATCGATCGGACGCTCATCAGTCTACTCCTTAAAGAGGAAGGATCAAGTCCTTGGTGTTTTTAAAGACTTCCATGCGCTAGTGGAGCGACAATCTAGGAAGAAACTTAAGTGCATCCGCAGTGATAATGGTGGTGAGTATATTGTGCCATTTAATGAGTATTGCAGATCTCATGGTATCATGTACCATAAGACTACACCCAAGATGCCACAATTGAACGGGATAGCAGAAAGAATATATATGACCTTGATGGAGAGAGTCAGATGTCTCCTTTCTGAAGTTAAGTTGCCTAACACTTTTTGGTGTGAAGCACTTTATATTGATGTTCATATTATTAATCTATCTCCACATGTACCCTTGGATGGTGATGTTCCTAACGGGGTTTGGCATGGAAAGAATGTCTCATACAATCATTTGCAGGTCTTTGGATGCTGCGCATTTGTGCATGTTCCCAAGGATGAAAGGACCAAGTTGGACGCAAAGACAAAGTAGTGCATCTTCTTGGGATATGGATAAGATGATTTTCCCTACAGGTTATATGATCTAGTTGATAAGAAGCTGGTGAGGAGCAGGGATGTGATCTTCTATGAAGATCTAACCATTGAAGGCATCTAGAAGGTTGCTAAGGACTCTGCTTCGAGCAACTATCAACCAGATGATATAGAGCTAGTCCATTTGCAGAGGGCTCCAGATGTGGTGTCAGATGATGCATATGAGCAGGTACCAGGTGCAGGACATGAGGAGGATGTACCACAGATCACCACTCCTGATGATGATGATACAGATGATGGTAGTGATATGGTGGGCAGGATGATGAGAGCTCTTCTTATTCCGAGGCTCTCCTACAACAGAGACCCGTGAGAGAGAAGCAACCCTCCACTAGATGTTTTGCACATGAGTACATTTTATTGACAGACAACGGCGAGCCTTAATACTATGAAGAATCCTTGCAAGATGCAAACAAGGAGAAATGGGTAGAAGCTATGAAAGAGGAAATAGAGTCCCTACATGACAATCATACCTTTGAGCTTGACAAGTTGCCCAAAGCCAAGCGGGCATTGACAAACATGTAGGTTTATAGAGTGAAACATGATGAATACTCTACAAATCTAAGGTACAAAGCTAGGTTGGTTGTGAAAGGTTTTAACCAAAGGAAGGGAGCAGACTTTAAGGAGATCTTTTCTCCTGTGGTGAAGATGTCTTCTATTAGGTTGGTTCTTAGCTTGGCACTAGTCTTGATTTGGAGATTGAACAGATGGATGTGAAGACAACTTTTCTCCATGGTGACCTTGAGGAAGAAATTTACATGTTGCAACCAGATGACTTTACAGCCAAAAGCAAGGAAGACTATGTTTGCATATTGAAGAAGAGTCTATATGGCTTGAAGCAAACACCCAGTCAGTGGTACAAGAAGTTTGACTCGTTCATGGGGGAGCATGATTACTCTAAGATCACTTCAGACAATCGTGTGTTCGTGAAGAAATTCTCAGGTGATGGTTTCATCATATTGTTGCTTTATGTTGACGACATGGTGATTGTAAGCAACAATGGAGAGAGAATTTCTGGCTTGAAGAAAGAGTTGAGCAAGTTCTTTTCTATGAAGGACTTGGGGCATGCAAGTCAAATACTAGGCATGAAGATCACTCGAGACTGGGGAGTAAGGAATCTTCAGCTTTCACAAGAGAAGTACATTGAGAAGATACTTCAAAGATTTCATATGGAGAAAGCAAAGCCAGCTAGTACCACCTCTTGGAGCGCATTTAAAGTTAAGTTCCAAACATGGCCCACAGAACAATGCAGAGAAGAAAGATATGGAAAGAGTTCCCTATGTATCAGCTACATGTAGTCTCATGTATGCTATGATTTGGACAAGGCCAGGCATTGCTCATGCAGTTGGAGTTATTAGTAGGTTCAACTGAAATCCAAGAAAACAGCATTGGGAAGCGGTTAAATGGATCTTGAGATATCTTTGAGGTACTAGCAGTTACTCTCTTTCTTGTTGAGAAAAGAAGCCTATTCTTCTTGGATACACAGATTCAGACATGACATGTGACATTGATGGGAGAAGATCCACATCATGTTACATGATGTCCTTTGCATGTGGTGCAGTTTCTTGGCAGTCTCGTCTCCAGAAGTGTGTTGTACATATGTTGATTTCAGTACAGTTACAGAGGTGTGCAAGGAGTTTATGTGGATGAAGAAGTTCATGCAGGAACTTGATTTTTATCAGGACAAGTACGTGCTTTACTGTGACGGTCATAGTGTTATTCATATTGGTAACAAATCTACATTACATGCAAGATCAAAGCACATAGATGTCAGATATCATTGGTTATGTGTGATGAATCCACGATTCATCGCCTTTATTCTTTTATTTTAGCCTCTTTTCCTTAGTCAAATACCTGTAAATAACCACTAATTATATAAAATTACCATTTTGCATGCATTTGTTAATTATGCATTTTTAACACTTTTTGTACATAAATAAAAGAATAAAGAAGAAAAGAAAAAGAAAATGAAGTATTTATGCAATAAATACAGACTGACCCAAACCCCGAGAGAAGGTCAAGACTTGACCTGATCGACCAGGAATAAAGTAGGGGGAGATAAGGTTGTCTGTCAGAAAATCCAAAAAATAACTTGTACATATTTGTCATGTATATTTGTATAAAACGTACATTATTTTATTTGTATATAATTTGACCTCAAATCAATTATTTTTGTAAATAAAAGTTGTGAATAAAATTGTGTTGTAAATAATAAAAATATTTGTAAAATAAAAAAATTGTATATATTGTAAATAATTACACCCAAAGAAAGACGTAATGCGATAATTGAAACATCAATTCCGGCTCCATACGATCTCAAATCGAACCAAACTCACTTCCATAATACTACAAATTAAATTATCTTTCAAATGGCTGTGGTTTTGTATTTTTTGGAGTTACGGTTAAAAAGTCGGTTTTCTGGGGTGTATTGTGCAATTTACCCATATATTTATTATATATATTTTATTTTATTTATTTTTCATAATGTATATATTATAAATATTGTTTTCAATAAAAATAAAAATTTAAAAAAAAATAAAAAAAATCTTGTATAAAAATTATTTCCTTATTTGCACCTATGTACATTATGTTATATATAATATATGTATGCCACTAACTTCCATTTATAAAATCCACCAAAAAAATTAATTACTTAACATTAATTAATTTATTTTATTTAATTCTTTGATTTTTTATTTAATTCTTTGATTTTAATGGATTGATTTGATTTGATAACATGCCTTATATACATGATTTGATTGCATGCCCTTAATGGCCACCATTAAGGTGGCCAATTAATTTTCAATTAATTTATTAATTTATTTAATTTATTAATTTCGAATTTCGTAATTAATTATTTTATTTATTTATTATTTTATTAATCCACCCAATAAACACCTTCCTTTTCTGTAGATATTTTCCATTTTTGTTTTTTTGCCTCTTTTTAATGGGCTCCCTCTCCCTCATTCAAACTTGATCGATCTTTGGCGGAGAGGAGCCCGGTTTCCGAGAGGTTTCTTGTTGAAGAGGGTCCTAGCCTCCGATCCAGTCGGTGACAGCGACGTGAGCTTCGTCGAGGCCATCATGGCTTGTCCAAACCCCGAGGTGAGATCCACACTTACTTGTCGTTTTTCGTAGGTAGATCATAGGTTTATATTTTGCGTAGGTGTAGTGAGTAGTTCTTAGACTAAAAATCCCAAAATTTCATCACACTTTAATCCACATCCGACACCGATTTTTCGCCTCATTTTCGTGTCCCGCCAGTTCTTTTTCTATCTCACGCAACCACACACCTCCGACCACGCACGGTGGTCGGAGTCCACGGATCTATCTCCCATTTCGCGCAAGATCCTTCCATTCACCGTTCTCATTGTTGTATATAAATAAAAAAATTTAAATAAAATTGTTTTCCTGTTCATCTCACATATGTGTTTGCAGGAAAGAAAAAAAAATATAATAATCGTTGTTCTATCTCTACCCTCTGTTTTGAAGGAATAAAGGAAAATAAAAAAAACATAGTTGTTTTTCTTTTCTCTCCGATAATTTGTTTTGCAGGAATAAAACAATAAAACAAAAAAAATTATATATTTTTTTTCTAACATCTATTTTGCAGGATTAAAAAAATACAAAACTAAAAAAAATAAAAAAAATACATTTCTTTTAACTAACAGTTTCTGCAGGTTAAAAATAAAAAAAACAAAAAATAATAAAAAAAATTTGCAGCAGCAGGTCGTCACCCCCGCTGCCGCATCCCCTTGCTCTTCAGCGTGGCCCCCCTCTCGCGCGCACGCCGGCGGTGCTGCGCCGTCCAGCCGCTTCCGCCAACTCGGCCAGATCCGCCCACCCACGTCCAGCGGGTGGTGCTACCACGCATCCTCGCGCCCACGCGGCGTCCATCTGCAGCACGCCCCGCCCTCCACGCGTCCGGCCCGCCTCCTCCACTGCGCGACCGCGCGGCCGGTCGGCTCCACGCCCCGCTCCAGCACCTCCTCGCGCGCCGCCCGCGCGCGCCCCTCGGAGCCCCGTCTTCCTCCGCGCGAGCCGACGTCCCCCGCTCCTCCTGCTCCTCCGCGTGGCGCCACCGCGCGACCGCGCGGCCTGTCGGCGCCGCCCACGTTGCCCCTGCACCATCTTGAGAGGCGGCGGCCGTGTGCACCTCCCACGTTGTGAAGAAGATACGAAGGAACCCTAGGGCTGTGGGGTCTTTAAAAAAATGGAAAAACTGCGGATGAAGTCTTGAAAGATTTGAAAATTACAAATAAATCCTTGGCTCCTCCAACACAGCACGTGCATAGCATCATGCTTATGGGTAAATTGCAATATCTCCTCTACATTCAATTCTGTTATATTATCAAGCCACAATTTTTAGACAATTTCCATTCAGTCCATGTGTTTCAGACCATAAACTTTACATGCTCTTTTCATCGGAATAAATATTTTTATGTTTTGAAAAATTTTGTAAAAATTAGTGTATGTTCTTGTTGTAGTTCTTGCCATTGTATAAAATTTTCATAGCATTCTGTGTTTATCTAATCTATTTAAAAAATCAAAAACAGTGTATTTTTGTGTCTTTTTCTCTGCTTACGTTTTGAAAATTCATAAAAATTCGCAAAAGTGCCTAAAAATTCCACAAAAATTCCTGTAGATGTGTTTTGATTTGTTTTAATTTCTATCCAATTTTTGTGCTTTTATCCCTTGTGAATATTGTTCTTCTTTTTAAAAATTAAAAAAAAATATAAAATTCAAAAAACCACTAAAAAATTAGCATTTCTGAAAATTGACTACTTAGTTTTTAAATCGTGCTCCTTGTGTTCGACCCTGGTCGCTATACCAGGTAAAAAGAATAGCGAAAGACCGCTTACATTGTTTTCATCGTTTTATATTTTCCGAGTGGTTTTAAATATTTTTCTCATTGACCGATTCCCGTGGTTGAGAACGACGACACATTTTTGATATTATTTACACCTCTCTCGACCGCTGGGTTTTCGCGTCATCAGAACGGCGCCGTTGCCGGGGAGCACGGCTTTGTAGTCATTTTTCATTTTTTTTTGCCTCTCTATATTATAATTATTTTCTGACATTCTCTCTTGGATTTTTGTGCGAGGTACTGCTTGGACGACTTGGAGTTTCTTTTTAGAGGACCCGCGTAGGAGGAAGAGAGAGAGGAGAAGGAATTTTTATTTTTGAGAGAGAGAGAGAACAATATTTTTGTAATAACTTAGACTTTGGACTTGTGGACTTGGACATTTTTCGGGGTCTGTTTCGCCAAGTGCCGGTGCACTTGGGGGACCTCACCGTTGTTTTTCGCTAGTTTTGTTTTCTCGCATTTTTTTTATTTGATTCACATGATTTTCGAGCCCCTAGCCTTAGAATTTTCTCTTGCTTGTGCCGTAATTAGTAGGGTCCCCACACTTAATTATCTGCCTGTTCCTATAGTGCGCTTAATTGGACCTACTAATAATCAATTAATAAAAATAATCGACTCATCTCCTTCGTAGCCTACGTGCCGCAGTCCACCCTGTAAAGCGCTTTCTCCTACCCCTGATTTGTCGGGCAGAGGAGGGGTGGGCCAAGACCGGACCCTTTGGCTTGGAGGTCGGTGGCCAATTAGACGATTCTGCGAGTAGAACTTGCTCATCTAGGACTCGGATTTCCGCTTGCATCATTTTAGGTAGTTTAAATTTCTGTATTTAATTTTCTGCGCGGATCATATTGAATGTAGAGTGCTGGAGTAAGGTACGCATTTTCTATCTCTGCATGCATCATCGTTTTTGACCGTGCATTGGCTTTCTCGATCCCTCCCCCTGTTTTTGGACTCAAATCATTCAAAGAGGAAATCGGAAAGCTCGTTAGGCGTTGTTATTGAAAATATCCAAAAAAATTACAAAATTAAAAAATTAAAAATTGGGACTGCTAATTGAACTTGACTCTAAAATCAAACGTAATTGATTCACTTCATTGTATTGGGAGAGCAATCCCCTCATTGTTTGCGCTTTTACTCGCTCGCGTACACACTAAGGAGTAGTGCCCAAATCCCATTCAAGCCTCCTAAGTGTTTGTACAACTTTTCTTCTCACTAAACTCTAAAATTGAAAAGATAAAAGACCAAATCTCACGGTCTTCACTTTGTGTTGAGTTGGTGAATTGGGGGTTTGCTTTGTGTATTGTATGTCTATGGCGTGAGTCAGTTACGATCACTCTTAGAATCATTAGTAGTCACCCACTCTCCCTCCCTTCTATCTTTCTCTTCGTTCCTACCTTTTCTTTCTTTTACTCCCTTCTATCCCTCCATCCCTCCATTCAATTCTCTCTTCGTGATGGGTCACTTACCATTCCAGCCGAATTCTGCGGCTACTTATCTTCATACCCATCAGTCCCGTCCACTTCCTTGGGAGGTCGGAACCCCATCCGATTTCCCATCTTCTCCCTACCCACCCGCCCATTTGGGACATGCTGTGAGTGACACTCGAGGAGACCAGATTGACCAAATAAGAAACCCGGGTGTTCACCTTGCTGAGATGAGAGTGCATCCCATAGGCGATCAAATGGGGCATTGGCAAGTTTTAGATAACTTTAATCCTAAGATGATGGATGAGTACACAGATCATGAAGCACAATCCACTTCTACTTTGAGACCATTCATTTTGGATTTAGAGTTAATTAATATACTGCCCAAATTTTTAGGGGATATGCACGAGGAACCATATTTACATATCGAGGAATTTGAGGATATTTGTAGATCACGATCATATTCGGATATAACTTCTGAGGACATGATGTTGATCACCTTCCCATTTACACTTCAGAGTAGAGCCAAGAGTTGGCATAGGCGATTGGGAAGGAAGATTACTACATGGGGAGATTTACGATCATTATTTTTGAAGAAATTTTACCCCCAGTGTAGAGCAGAGATGATGCGGTCATGTATTCGTGATTTTTCTGTTAACCCCCAGAAGCCATTGATAGATTCGTGGTTGAGGCTACGAGAACTTGTGAGGCGATTTCCAGATCATGGATTTTCGATGACTTACCTTATCCATATCGCCATGAGGGGGAGGACCGCAGAGCAGATTGCATATGTCATTACCTCGTGTGGTGGTTCACACCACAGTCCTGACCTGGATTTAGTTGAGACCATCTTGAGAACACTTTCTGATCCTCCTTATTCACAAGATGAATTATTCAGGACAACGCATGACGGAGAGATGACAACTGTTGAGTGTGTGACACACCATGTTGATCTTGATAGCACACACAGATCCGAGGGTATGGATGCTACGACTTCTCATTTGATAGATGTGTTGCCTACTGTTGTGAGTTCCCAGAGCCGGACATTGGTTGAGGACCAATTAGATTTACAGTCAGATTTTGAGCCAGTCCCGCTCTATCATGTAGAAGATTCGTCGATTCTAGATCTGCTAGGATCCCAAGAGATAGAGGAGGAACCCACATCTCAGCCATCCTCTGATTCTTTCCAGTATCCATACGTAGTTGATACAGTGTCTTGTCTTCAGGAGATCTTCTCAGATTCAGAGATACATTTGGATTCATCTCAGCATAGAGAGCTTGATGAGGGACCGATTTTGGATTTTACAGACCTTGATAGTCCCGTACTTGAGCCATGTGTCCTCCCATTTGATGAGGTCGATACATTTTTAGAGGACATGACATTTGACAGCATTGATCCCAAGTTTCCTGATGATTTGGCATTACTCCCCGAGGGTTATCTGCGGGAGGATGCCATGGACCATGTGTACTCGGTATCACTTTTTGGGAGTGCATCCGATCTGTCGGATCACGAGACCGAGTATTTTAATATTTCTGATAATGAGTTTGATGATTCTCTCCTCGACGACCCTCGCGAGGATGAGCCGATCTTTGAGGTATTCGATGATTTCACTGATTTGTCTACATTATATGCATCGGATATCAACCTTTATAGTGAGTCTCCAGATCAAGATCTTCCATATCTATTTGAGACGGTGATTGACGTGGAGGATTCCCTGACAGATCCTTCCTTCTCCGCGTTTGATTACTTCGGCTCCATCCTTTCACTCCATACAGATCTTGAGCCGATGATTTCTTTTGTGTTACCGGAGCCCGACTTCATCTGCACATATCTTTACCCGGTAGCAAACACCCGCATGATTGATTATCTGGGTGTTATCATCTACTCTGTTGACCTCGTCGTCATTCTCCCGCAGAGACTGCGACGACAGTACGGTATTCGCCTGACAGATGCCGTCCTGAACCTTGACACAGCGTTATCCTAACATTTGCGCCCAGCTAGGGGCGTAAACTCTAGCGCTTGTTGAGAGGCACCTCAACATTGATTACTCACATCTGTATAGATCATCTGTCCATATCATACATTCTTTCTGTCTCACACCCCATCTCCATCGTATGATCATGTTATACTTAGGGTGTACTTTACCCTAAGTATAGGGGGGTGTCAGACGTTTGATTATTCTTTTGATTCTTTTTACCTCTGTTGTGCTGCCTATACTTAGGGATATTTTACCCTAAGTATAGGGGAGGTAGACTCTGTATATTCATCTCCTCGGTTTTCCCTTTGTGTACAGTCTGCTATACTTAGGATTACTTGATCCTAAGTATAGGGGGATCACCGACCTCTATTGATTTCATTCTTTTATTCGTCGTTGGAGTATACTATTCTTTTCACTCTTCTATACGCAGCACGAGTTATGTCTTTCTTTCCAGCTCTTTGATCACTATGAGGACATAGTTCGAGCTATGTATAGGGGTTGTCGTATATATTGTATATATACTTTAACCATAACTCGTACTTTCATATATTATTTTTATATGGCTAAAACACTGTGTAAATACTAAAAAAATCTTAAAAAAAAACTTCTAAAAAAAATTAAAAAAAAACCAACTCTGTATATACTTGTATAATTTACTCAAGTTGTAAATTCTTGCATCTCATTCTTATGAAATAATCAACTCACTCTTGTGTAAATATATATCTTTTCCTTAAAAAAAATAATAAAAAAAATCTCTTGTATATATTTGTATATATTACTAACTATTTGCAAAAAAAAAAAAACCTTTTTGCATGTGCATCATCATTTTTCAAAAATCCATAAAAATTTCAAAATTTTGAAAATTGTTTCACAAAAAGATTTTGTTTTCTTTTCCTTGCATGTACATATTTTCTTGCATTTGCATTTGCATGAGCATTTTTCAGGATGATTTTGACATTTAGACTAAGTCTGGAATAAATTTGAAGAATGGAGCTTAGTTGGACCTTAATCCACTTAATTTTAGAGGAACCTTATAAGATTTGGAGTTAAGACTTTTCAGGTCCTAGACTTAATTCTTTGAGTCCATAAGACTATGTTCACATGTCATCTTGATGAGTCTAAGTAGAACATTTAACAACACACACATGATTCTTTCAGACCGTGGCTTACCTTGGACACTGCACTTTACACGTAGCTCTTCATGGATGAGGTAGTGAGGGAGCAGAATCTTTTAGCTTGGGGTAGCATACGAGGGTAGTACATCTAGGCGGAACCTCTCGTCCTTCTCTAGGGAGGGAAGTGCGTCTCAACCTAGTCTGGTGATGTTGAGGTCTAAAGACAGGAGCTGTGGGGTTGCAATAATGCTTCAAAAGAGGGATAGTCTACTGGCTCAAGAGGAAAAACTCCTTATGTACATGCTGCACCTTGTATATATTTCAAAAAAAAAAGAAAAGAAAAAAAGAAGCAAAATCTCCAAAAGTGGACAGGCTTGATAGAAAAATAAAATGCCTGTAAAAAAAAAAAGAATAAGAGTTTCAAAGTCATATATTTATGAGCTTGCAGCGGGTGACATGGCTACACTGGTCATGCATCCAAGGATAGGTAACTACACTGGTTACCGTCCATTCTCTTCTCCATCCCCTCTTCTTGAGCTGGTTGTACTTGAACTTAGAAGGGAATATCCCCGCTCCTCGAGGAAAGAGTTGCCAGACCGGGTTATTGAGTTACCTTGTTGAGAGAGGCTGAATCTTTGCTACTTTTGAGATGAAGAGCTAAATTTCACTTACACGTACAAGTAAGAATTCATAGTCATAAGAGTTTGTGTCTGTAGACTTGTTCTGATCTGACTGTTGAGGAGACATGAATAGGAGTCTTATGGAACTTAGAGGCTGTTAGGTTTTAAATCCATGTCCCATTAAGGTTCCGACACATTAATAATCCAAAGGTCCGATAGAGCTCCAGACTACATTTATATGAAGATAAGTTTAAAAGTCAACATTGTTCTAACTTCTTTCCTTTTTCTTTTCTTTATTTTTATTTTCACTTATTTTCCAAATAAGTGTTTGCTAAGGGACTAGCAAAGGTAAAGTATAGGGGAATGATGAATCCACGATTCATCGCCTTTATTCTTTTATTTTAGCCTCTTTTCCTTAGTCAAATACCTGTAAATAACCACTAATTATATAAAATTACCATTTTGCATGCATTTGTTAATTATGCATTTTTAACACTTTTTGTACATAAATAAAAGAATAAAGAAGAAAAGAAAAAGAAAATGAAGTATTTATGCAATAAATACAGACTGACCCAAACCCCGAGAGAAGGTCAAGACTTGACCTGATCGACCAGGAATAAAGTAGGGGGAGATAAGGTTGTCTGTCAGAAAATCCAAAAAATAACTTGTACATATTTGTCATGTATATTTGTATAAAACGTACATTATTTTATTTGTATATAATTTGACCTCAAATAAATTATTTTTGTAAATAAAAGTTGTGAATAAAATTGTGTTGTAAATAATAAAAATATTTGTAAAATAAAAAAATTGTATATATTGTAAATAATTACACCCAAAGAAAGACGTAATGCGATAATTGAAACATCAATTCCGGCTCCATACGAGCTCAAATCGAACCAAACACACTTCCATAATACTATAAATTAAATTATCTTTCAAATGGTTGTGGTTTTGTATTTTTTGGAGTTACGGTTAAAAAGTCGGTTTTCCGGGGTGTATTGTGCAATTTACCCATATATTTATTATATATATTTTATTTTATTTATTTTTCATAATGTATATATTATAAATATTGTTTTCAATAAAAATAAAAATTTAAAAAAAAATAAAAAAATCTTGTATAAAAATTATTTCCTTATTTGCACCTATGTACATTATGTTATATATAATATATGTATGCCACTAACTTCCATTTATAAAATCCACCAAAAAAAATTAATTACTTAACATTAATTAATTTATTTTATTTAATTCCGAATTTTTTATTTAATTCTTTGATTTTAATGGATTGATTTGATTTGATAACATGCCTTATATACATGATTTGATTGCATGCCCTTAATGGCCACCATTAAGGTGGCCAATTAATTTTCAATTAATTTATTAATTTATTTAATTTATTGATTTCTAATTTCGTAATTAATTATTTTATTTATTTATTATTTTATTAATCCACCCAATAAACACCTTCCTTTTCTGTAGATATTTTCCATTTTTGTTTTTTTGCCTCTTTTTAATGGGCTCCCTCTCCCTCATTCAAACTTGATCGATCTTTGGCGGAGAGGAGCCCGGTTTCCGAGAGGTTTCTTGTTGAAGAGGGTCCTAGCCTCCGATCCAGTCGGTGACAGCGACGTGAGCTTCGTCGAGGCCATCATGGCTTGTCCAAACCCCGAGGTGAGATCCACTTTTACTTGTCGTTTTTCGTAGGTAGATCATAGGTTTATATTTTGCGTAGGTGTAGTGAGTAGTTCTTAGACTAAAAATCCCAAAATTTCATCACACTTTAATCCACATCCGACACCGATTTTTCGCCTCATTTTCGTGTCCCGCCAGTTCTTTTTCTATCTCACGCAACCACACACCTCCGACCACGCACGGTGGTCGGAGTCCACGGATCTATCTCCCATTTCGCGCAAGATCCTTCCATTCACCGTTCTCATTGTTGTATATAAATAAAAAAATTTAAATAAAATTGTTTTCCTGTTCATCTCACATATGTGTTTGCAGGAAAGAAAAAAAAATATAATAATCGTTGTTCTATCTCTACCCTCTGTTTTGAAGGAATAAAGGAAAATAAAAAAAACATAGTTGTTTTTCTTTTCTCTCCGATAATTTGTTTTGCAGGAATAAAACAATAAAACAAAAAAAATTATATATTTTTTTTCTAACATCTATTTTGCAGGATTAAAAAAATACAAAACTAAAAAAAATAAAAAAAATACATTTCTTTTAACTAACAGTTTCTGCAGGTTAAAAATAAAAAAAACAAAAAATAATAAAAAAAATTTGCAGCAGCAGGTCGTCACCCCCGCTGCCGCATCCCCTTGCTCTTCAGCGTGGCCCCCCTCTCGCGCGCACGCCGGCGGTACTGCGCCGTCCAGCCGCTTCCGCCAACTCGGCCAGATCCGCCCACCCACGTCCAGCGGGTGGTGCTACCACGCATCCTCGCGCCCACGCGGCGTCCATCTGCAGCACGCCCCGCCCTCCACGCGTCCGGCCCGCCTCCTCTACTGCGCGACCGCGCGGCCGGTCGGCTCCACGCCCCGCTCCAGCACCTCCTCGCGCGCCGCCCGCGCGCGCCCCTCGGAGCCCCGTCTTCCTCCGCACGAGCCGACGTCCCCCGCTCCTCCTGCTCCTCCGTGTGGCGCCACCGCGCGACCGCGCGGCCTGTCGGCGCCGCCCACGTTGCCCCTGCACCATCTTGAGAGGCGGCGGCCGTGTGCACCTCCCACGTTGTGAAGAAGATACGAAGGAACCCTAGGGCTGTGGGGTCTTTAAAAAAATGGAAAAACTGCGGATGAAGTCTTGAAAGATTTGAAAATTACAAATAAATCCTTGGCTCCTCCAACACAGCACATGCATAGCATCATGCTTATGGGTAAATTGCAATATCTCCTCTACATTTAATTCTGTTATATTATCAAGCCACAACTTTTAGACAATTTCCATTCAGTCCCTGTGTTTCAGACCATAAACTTTGCATGCTCTTTTCATCGGAATAAATATTTTTATGTTTTGAAAAATTTTGTAAAAATTAGTGTATGTTCTTGTTGTAGTTCTTGCCATTGTATAAAATTTTCATAGCATTCTGTGTTTATCTAATCTATTTAAAAAATCAAAAACAGTGTATTTTTGTGTCTTTTTCTCTGCTTACGTTTTGAAAATTCATAAAAATTCGCAAAAGTGCCTAAAAATTCCACAAAAATTCCTGTAGATGTGTTTTGATTTGTTTTAATTTCTATCCAATTTTTGTGCTTTTATCCCTTGTGAATATTGTTCTTCTTTTTAAAAATTAAAAAAATATATATAATTCAAAAAACCACTAAAAAATTAGCATTTCTGAAAATTGACTACTTAGTTTTTAAATCGTGCTCCTTGTGTTCGACCCTGGTCGCTATACCGGGTAAAAAGATCCACACAGATGACAACGGTGCCGATATGATGACAAAGACTTTGTCGCTTGGAAAGTTCGAGAGATGCTGCTCCCTCGTAGGTTTGGAGCAGTTCCCACATTGTTGGTAAGAGGAGATTTGTTGGATGGGTTCCTCTCCTTGTGGGAACCTAGTCCATATATATATGACATTGGTACTCCTATTTGGAAAAGAAAAGATCAGTTGCCTTTTAGGATTAGGAGTCATCTTTTCCTAATCCTATTGGAAATAGGAGTCCATGTTTCCTTATTTGCTCATCTCCATGGAGTATAAATAGGAGGTATGGGGTGCATATCAGGATCATCCCCACACAAGCTCTCCTAGCCCAAAAAAGAAATAAGAGAGAGGAAGAAGAAAGTTCGTGGTTGCCACGGAGTTTGGAGGGAGTAACCTTTGGAGCAGTTCTTCTCCAGCATTCTTCCCTACAGTTTGGCGACGGATTTACCATTGAGTGATATTTCTCCTCTCTATTATTCTCTATTGTTTGGTAATCTGTAGCACCGCCCTCGCGGGAGATTACTTCGATTATAATGCTTGGTTTTAGGTTGTGATCAGCCCCGTGGTTTTTTCCCCTCACAATGAGAATTTTCCACATTAAAAATTCTCCGTGCATTTGTGGTTGATTTTTTTGGTTGAGATACTTTCTCCTAGTTGATATATCGTGCAGGATCCGCCTATCGACTTTGGTTATTTTTCCGCAATTCAATTTATAAGAAGAATCTGTTCCCAACAGTGGATTGATGCGTCTACTGGACAAAATATGATGATGGGCTCTTTCCCTTGTAGTTGTCATTCCTTTTTGTTACTGTGGCTCCTTTTGTTGGACGGATCTTTGGCTGCCACATTCTTCTTGTGCTCTAAATCCTATGATGCATGCAACTCTTCGTGTTGATGATCTCTTTTTGGATAGTTGCTCTTATGAACATTCTGTTTGATATGCAGTTATCCGTCATTTTTTAAATCTCATGCACTGTCTGCTTTTTTAATCTCATGTACTGTTCGCCTTGGGCGTATGTTATACTGCAAAATGTGCAGTTGCCCATCTACTGGCATGTATCTTCAAACTCCTCAAACTGCCTTTTGCATTGATGAATGGATAACTACATTGACCATTTTTTCAGAAAAAAATTAAGAATAACACAAAATAAGATGGAATCACAACCATCACCCCCACAATCATATTCACATCCACCACCTCCGTCATAGCCATTACCATCAAAACATACCTATCACAACTGTCACACAGCCATCCAAACCACCACTACCACCAAACAACCACCACAACACAACCATATTCACAGCCGCCACCACCACCATTACTGCCAATGCCACCATCACATAACTATCATAGTCACTAGACACCCACCATCGTTACCACAATACAACCAAAGCTTTAGAAAATCCAACCAAATCGTTTCGTTGAATCGGTTAAATCAAATATCGAAAGAAAATGGTCCAACCACCTAGTTTTTATTCGGAAAATAAAAATCAGTCAAAATCTGATTGGATTGTTTAAATCCAGTTGAACCAACTGAATCAAACCATCGATTCAACTTATCCTATTTTTGACAAAAATATTTTTCAATAATTTAACAAAATACAAACTTTTTAGAAATATTCACAATCTAATCTCATTCTAACCCATATTATAATAACCCATATCTTCCCCTTCGCATGTGCCAATGAATCATTATCGCATTTCCCATATGAGCATTGCCTCTCTCCCCGCATTGTGTATGATGTTGTCCACTTCTAACAATAACAACCAAAGAAGACATTGTCATAGTCATACTATGAGAAGTAATAAACTAAACACTTGTCATTAATTGGAGTATAAATAGTTTTAAAATTGTTAATTTTTTACATCACATATATATATTCTTATATGATTTTTAAAAATATGTTTATTATACCATTTCAAGTTTTTTAATAACAGTTATACCCTTAACTCTTAAGCAATTTCACTTGTGCCTCTTTATTCTTAAAGATTCACAATATTATTCTTATGTTGGTATGATATATGAGCACAAGTGTATTATTAAAATATCGTTACTATGCCTTTTGTAAAAATGAAGGGGTACACATGTAATTGTATAAAAATAAGGATTGTATTATTGGAAAATTTGAAAAGACACAACTGTTCGATATAACATTTTTCATATTTATTTGTATGATATATTTGTCTAACTCGGTTTGATATGGTTAAACTATACGAACAAAATCAAGAATACAACAGTTTGATCTTTTCCAATAAACTATTGATGTCATTACCGATTCGACCGATCGATCGCAGTGTTACGACCATAAAAACCAAAAACTGCTTGATTTGATATCCGATTCAGTTTTTAAAACTTCGTACAACCATTATTAGCACCACCACACACCCATGGACACTATCACGTAGCCTCCTTCGTAGCTTGAACTGATGTTGTCCATCAGTGACGTTAAAGATGATAAATATCAGTTAGCACAGTCGCTTAATTTGCATCCTCAGCTCTCCATTTAACACTGATAAATGAGATGTTCCTTGACAATTTATTAAACCGTCAAAAAACCTGCGCTGCAATTGTTTATCGGGGATGTTAAAGATGACAAATATATGTCACTAGCATCTTCAATTAGCTGCAACATCGAAGATTTATTAAATACTGATAAGTATTTTTGTTGATGTTGGCGATGCCGTAGAGAACAGTCACTGACGTGTACGTGATAATGGCAAAACATAGACGAAAAGAAAGGAAATTAAAAGCCAATTTCCAGTAGTGAAATAGAGTTGATCTATCTATCTTTCTGGCCTTAAATCACATTAGCGTGAAATCATTTTGAAACAAATCTTAAACTAAGTCAATAATTTTGTTCCGGATTCTCACTTTCAGCGCATTTATTATTAATTGGTGTCTCAATCTAGACAGTATAGGAGTAAAGGTGGGATCAGTTTGAAAAAATGTGCTACATGACCTTGATAGGCTATTGAGATCAGAACAATCTTCGTGTCCTGGAACCTATAAATGCATTATTGTCAACAAATGATCTAGAAAAAAAACTGACTTCTAGCAGAAAGATGAGAAGCAGATCCTCACTACCTACAGAAATCCTACAGCTGAAACTAATCTAAACATCTCTCAGAGTGCAACACACACTGCAGCCAATAATCCTGAAGCAAGTACCCAAGTAGAGCTCGTCGAAGACGAGGCACCGGATTTTTTCTTGGATGCCGCCGGGGTCAGATCATCTGGGATCGAGGAAGGAGGCACACTAGGCTTGACCGGACCTGATAGAGGAGGAGGAGGAGGAGGTGATAATGCAACGGCTGGCGAAGGAGGCATTGACGAGTTGCTGTTCGCAGGAGGTGGCGGGAGAAGCGTTCCATTGCCGGAAGAAGGTGGTGCCGGATGAGATGGTTTTGGGGGTGCTGCAATAATTCAAAGTTGCTTTAATACATAACAATCATCTAAACAATCTTTAATGGAACTTGCACCAAAAAAACTCTTCCATGCAAATTAAATAACATATTGGCTAAAATAATGGATTAAACCACATACCCGGGACAGGAGCAGGAGGCGGAACCGGAACTGGAACAGGGATGGGGGTAGGAGTAGGAGCAGGAGCCGGAGGACTCGGAGGTACCGAACTGTTTCCTGAAACATAAATCGTAGAAGAGAAAATCCGCAATCAATTATAGTTAACCCCATTGCATCAACAAAAATAATACCATGCCGAAAAGATACGGAACTTGTTTTAATGTAATCGCATTTTATTTCTTCTGATGAGTAGACATGGTAACTGCGATTTTTACACTAGTTTTAGTTTGTTATGGAAATCCCAATCTTATATATAGTGATTTCTTTTGGTCGTAAGAATCATGATTTTGTATTCCTAATCCAATTACCGGGGCAATTAATAACAGGGACTTGGATGGAGCAGCTGGCCGGGAGCGCGGTGGCCCTCGTCATATTGACCGGGACGTTCATCTGCGACGCCATATCCAGCGCCTTGCAGAGGCACGTCAAGCCCGCACTCACCACTTGCTTCACGCCCTCGCAGCACGCAGCCGACGGCACCAATGCATTGCTCCCTTGCGATACGTAGTCGATGCACTCCATCATGCCGACAATCACGCCTGAGCAGTCGGGAAGGGGCGGCAGAGCGCTCGCCGGAGCGACCGGGGTCACGATGGAGAGCAAGGCCATGAGGAGCACAGCGCACTGGAGCGACATGGCTACGGGATTGTTATGTTAGTTGCTCCGTGCGATCCAATTTATAGATAAAAAAGATATCCGTTGTGGACTGGGCGCCAAGTCAAAAGCTCTCTGCGTGGGAATTTGGACGCGCCGGTTCCACCGGATCAGGAGGGGCGGTTGCGAATTGGGCTCGCGACGTGCTTGGCCATAGCCGGAGGTGTTCGTTTCCGCAAGGCAAGGATTCGTTTCCACCGATTCCCCATGCAAAATTTTACATGATTTTTTGTATAATTATAATTTATGTCCGATCGATGCGCCTTGCTCCTTGTATTGTGCTCAAAATGTTTATAAATCTTATTATATTATACACCATAGCCATTATTTTGTAAGATATCATTTGGATTTCCAGGTTTGTGTAACGTGGCCATTGTTTTATACGAGATGAGAGCATTATTATAGATCATTTGAGTAATTGCGTGCATGGTCGATGGATCTTTTTTCTTTCCACGTAAAATTGGATAGGAACATGAATCTGTCGTGCATGGATAATTAAAATCTCAACGAAGAAAACTAATTGAAAAGTATTGAAGTTCCAACTTGACTGCATGCACATCCACAAATATGTAGACTCGGAGATCTTCCATAGAGTACGGCTAATGGACGTAAACGGATCTTCATGACATAACTAGAATAAGTAAGAGTTGGCGAAGAAAAATATTCCTGTGATGTACTCACAGTCATGTCCTCGATAAAGTGTCGATACAAATAGTGTCCTCATCCATTATGTAGTAGCTAGCAAACTCTTGCGACACCCCTGCAAAACATGCCATCGTAGGAAAAAGAGTTGGCAAATTTAGCAAGGTTTCCTTCTTCCTTGTTCAACATGACGTACCTACACACACGAGCCACGACAAGTTTGAATGCCTTCTCCTAGGTTATCCGCTCTTCGTATATCCTATTCTTCCTAGTCTATTCTACTGCTATTTTCTGAATTGTGTACACCCCCGTTCAATCCTCTACACACCATTCTCCCTTTTCCTTTTCACTTGTATCCTCTAATGTTCATTAATCAAAATTCCTTTTCTTTCTCTTGTTCGGGTTCTTCGTTATTTTAAAAGTGTAGAAATCGCATTAAAAGATCACTCAAATAAATACATAAAACAGAAAATGCAATATGTAATTTGTAAAAGGATAAAAGTATTGAAATAGAAGATGGTTAAGAGTTAAGCTCGACATGTATTTCTTCACCGTGCATACATCATACAATGATAAAAAAAATAGTACCTCTTGCCTCCATTAAATAGTTTCTTGAAGACCCTACCTATTTTATCCTTTTTTTTTCGTCTATTTAGATGATTGTTGCCTCCTATCATAATCCTCACTGCTTATTTCTTATTATCTAAAAATTTATCAGATAACATTCATTAACATATGCAATAAAAGTATAGGAAATATATGTGTAAAAAATGATAGATGTGTGGAAGCATGAGAGGATGAGCCAACACTTTGACTTTTCTTCTTCGTCGTCGTTTTCTTCTTTTGAGGCGGACCCTTCCATGCTGAATGCTTCTGACCACATTTCCTATTGAGTTGTGCAACCATTGCACTGCCAGCATGATTCTCTTTCTTCGTGACATCTTCTACGGACATCAGCGAAAACATGAGTTTAGTGTTTGCACCATATACCATTGATCTCAAGTATGGAAGAATGATCAATATCATCAACTGCAAGAATCGTGATCTAACTCTGGTTAGCAGTGGACAAATCCTCATGCCAGTGTAGTTGTGGAGCCTTAGAAAAACACCCTGGCTCACTCTGTATCTGATGAAACCGACAGGTGGGAGGAGCGGGCAAAGACCTCTATGTAAGCTTAGAAGAAGAAGAAAGTGATTGTTGGTACTATAGTTGCATCACAGCCATTTTATTCGTCAGATCACTCAGTTGTTGTGTTAATGATGAGAGTTTCTCCAACTCTCACAGCTTTTGCAAGTCATGTACTTGCTTCTAAATCACATTGACAACTATCATCTTCTCTCTAATATAGCCCATGTCGGCAGATCGTGACTAAAAATCAGAAATGTGTGCCACCTTTTGATGATCTCGTTGGTGTAGTGGTCATGAGGCTTTCTCGAATACCCGAGTAGAATCTACAAATCTCGAGTTCTCGGCCATCCCCTCAAAGATAGTCCAAATAGACTCAACATCCTTATTCAAATAGCTACTGCCAAATGCGATGCTCACTAACCCTTGAATATATGGTTGGAGCCATCCAAATAAGGTCTGTACTAGAACCTTCAAAGGTATCTCATAATGAGGACGTTTATCAGCCATATCCTTGAATCGTTTCCATGCCTCGTGGAACGACTCATGTGGATTCTGCATGAAATTGGAGATTTGACTCCTCATCGCATTCATCCATCCCATAGGAAAATATTTACATAGAAAGGTTGACTTGAGATCCTCCCAAGTCGAAATCTCTCTCCCTAAATGATTCATCCAATAGAGTACCTTATCTGCTAAGGCAAAAGGTAAAGCCTTGAGGCGTATAGCCTCCAATGTAACTTTTGGATAGCTCGTCATACCACAAATCATTTCAAAATGCCGAAGGAAGGTGAACGGATCCTCTATCATGTTCCCATAGAACTTGGAAAGTGAGGAAATAAAGGATGGTCTCAAATTGTATGGCCCTTTATTCGGTGGTAAACCGAATCCATTGTTGTAGCGTGTTAGCTCTAGGGTCATACTCATCTCTTAAAGTAACGGGGACCACAACAACTGGTGGTAGGTTCCCTACTCCTACTCTAGGTGTAGTGATCTCAGCTCTCAACTCATCCTGGACTCTAAACTAGTCTCAAATCTATGTGTTCATCTGTTGAAGTGTGTCTAGAATCGCGGATGTAACATCCATAGCTGGATCGGGTCTCCCATATGTGTATCTCTCCTCATCAGCTCGCTCCTCAACTGGTCCCTTCCCTCTAGCCATGGTGTCTGTCAAATAATTTGGGAAGAAAAAAGTCTCGTAGTCACTCAAAGAAAAATGTATAAGTAAAACAGATGAAAAGCTGAGGTGAGAGTCATCCTCGACAAAAGGGCTGTGAGTTGAGGGAGTCTGGGTTTGACTCACATCGTGACTATATGGGATTGACTTGGGAAGAGGGTCATCATGAGTTTGTGAAGATGTATGTGAGACGGTGGAAGATCGATGGCTCTCAGAGTCTGGTGAACCGATGATTCATTAACTTTTCTTGAGCATTTTATCTAAACATCCTTAACAAATACATGTAAATATGTATTAAATCTCATTTCTTATAAAATCATCATTCAAGAATAAAAATGCAATTGTATGCATCAAAATCATGTAAATAAATAAAAGAATAACAAGAAAGAAAATAAAAGAAAGCCATACAGTAAATATGTATATATTGTACAGTATGACTAACAAATATGAATACAGCTGAAAGCTATATTTATATAATCTGACCCAAAGATCAAGTCAGCATGGATTGGCCAACAAGTAATAAAGTAGGGGGAGATAAGGAATAAGACAACAAAAAGAATCAATTTTGCACATAGAACATTATTCATTATTATTAGAGAGTACAGTAGATTATGTTCTACTATTCATTATAACCCAACGGGGGTGTTTATGTATTTTGTCATTTTTAGCTCTCTAGGGTTTAGTCCTATAAAAGGACCCCTATACCTCGTGAATAAACAATTGTCGTATTCTCCCATCACCTTTTCCATGTGCTATTGGAGCAACGGTCCTAGACCGTTGTTCTGACCTAAAATCAGTTGCCACCACCAACCCTACTCCATCCCTTGCATACCACCAGCCCTAATAGGCCCCCTCGCATTCCTAGAGCTCTGCATGGGCTCCCAGTGACACCCTAGCATCGCTAACAGGCGTCCTTATCGTCGCCGAGCATCTCTAACGTCGTTGTAGGTGCCCTCGTACTGCCTGGAAGCATTGCTAGCCCCCTACCTCTGCCTGTAGCCCTGCCTAGCCCCACGAAGGGCTCCCAGCACTACTCGGAGGCACTGAAAGGTGCCTTAGCACCGCCTCATACGCCCTAGGACCACCTGGAGCGTCACATTGTTGCCATAACGTCGCTCGAACGTGCAGTCGGCCCTCCATTCGCGCAATACTACTTAGAATTATTCTATATTGCTTGACTAGGCACTTAATGCTTGACTAAGAAAAGTTATATCTTCTAGGTCATTTTTTCTTGACCTAAGCCGCCACCATGTTGTCCTCCGTGACCAAGCTTGTGTGCCCTACTTCTTCTTTAATGGTACATTGCACTTTTATCAAGTCGAAGAGCTCCGAAAACTATGTTCTATGGTCTCGATATTTCAAAGTGGTTGCTGGTGACCAGTGCAAAATCTATGTTCTTACAAAGGTTCCACCTATTGAAACAGACAAGGACTATGAAACTTGGTTTGTTGACAATTGTCAGGTTATCACTTGGATGACGAACAATGTTGATCCAAATATTGATGTTAATCTTCTTTATAAAGACACTCCTAAGGCGATGTGGGAAAACCTTGAGTGCAATTTTCTTAGAATATGACCAAGTCTCGTCTTTCTGACATATAGCAAGGATCTGGTCTGTTACTCAGGGAGAGTCGAGCTTTATTGTGTACTATAGGCTTCTTACAAGCCTATTGAGGAGCTTCTTATTTTTCAACCGGCATGTTGTGATAAACAGGTGGGAGAACGTGTTGAATGGTAGGTTTACAGATTTCTTTCAGGAATGAATCCAAAATATAAGCCTATGAAAGATCAGCTTCTGATGGGTGACACTTTACCCACCCTTGAGGCCATCTTCAAAAGACTACAGGAGCTAGAGGCTCCAGTTCATCTCTCTACCATCCACACATCCACAGAAATGATGGCTCATTATGCTTCCTCAAGATATAGAGGGCATCAACACTATCAAGGAGGATGGGGTTGTGATTCTGAGCGTGGACCCAGTCGCGATTTTGGACACGGTCGTGATTCTAGACGTAGACGTGACCGTGGATGTGGTTGTGATTCTTCTACTGCTCGGTATCCAGCATGCATGCACTATGGACACTCAAATCACCCTTCTGACCGCTGTTGCGCAACGTTTGGGATGTAATATAATGCCAACAATGTCTATGATGACGTTCACTCTGGAGCATATACTCATCTGACTAGAGAAGGAAGTTTGCTCATGTCTTCCCAGTCGTCTTCCTCGATGAAGACTATTCATGTTGCTAACAGGGACCATTCCCATGTTTTTGTTGACAGTACTATTGATTTCTCTTCCAATATGTTATTGACAGATGTTCACTGTGCCCCTGCCTTTCCTCTCAGTCTCTTATATTTATAGAAGTTATGCCGTGAACTTAATTGTTATGTTATTTTTGATGAGTTCTGATGTTAATTTCAGGACATTCAGACGAGACAGATTGTTGGTGGGGGCATGAGAGGAATGCCCTCTATTACCTCGATGTCCCTTCTGATTCTAATTTTGTCAGCCTTGTCTCAATCTCTAAAGATCATCTTCTGTGGCACCTTCGTCTGGGTCATCATTCTACCAATGCCCTCTGCATGATGTTCCTTGAACTCTCTATGCTCAAAACCTTTGAGTGTGAGGCATGTTAGTTCGTGAAACATCATAGAGCATCCTTTCATGCACGAACCAAGCCTCACCGTCGTGCTCCTTTTTCTCTCATCTATTGTGATATATGGGGGCCTTGTCAGGTGCGAACTCTGAGTGGTCATAGATATTGATGACTCGATAATCTCACGATCGGGATAAGGTGTAAATCAGGGTTGTTGCGACCCGAACCGCGAGGCTAAGTCGACAAGAAAAAGAAAGGCCACCAATAGTAAAAATCAAACAAATCAGGAAAATAGCGGTCTCGCTATTTTATTTTACCTGGTATAGCTACCAGGGTCGAACACAAGGAGCATGGAATGAGATGGCTACGAAGTAGTTGGGAATCAAAAATAAAAAGGAATAAAATATTTTTGGTGGATTTTTAATTTTTCATTTTTTTTTGTAATTTTTAAAATAAGGAGAAATATAAAAGCACTCACAAATATCACAAATAAACAATTATTCAACACAACAAAACAAGTCAAAAATTAAAATAAAACTATTTTTGGTTTTTATAAATATTCAACTATTTTGGATATTTTTATTATATTTTTTGATTTTTAGTTAATTTTATAAAAATGAAACAAGTGCAAAAATGTAAGCTACTGTGCAGCCAGAATCTAAAGCTATTTAAAAATATCCAAATAGCCTATAAAATTCCAGCAACAATTTTATTGTAAAGTAGAAATACAAAGCTAACTAAAGAAACTAAAATTGCATTTTTTTTAATTTTTAGGAATTTTTAATTATTTTTCTCAGTTTTCTAGTATTTTTCAATTTTTAGGGTCTTTTATAAATCCAAATGCAACAAAAATTGTACTGAATTAAAACAGAACAAAACAAACACACAATAATTTTTTTGGATTTTTTGGATGGTTTTTAATATTTTTAGTTGATTTTTCAAATTAGATAGTAACAATTTTTAGGGTTTTTTTAATTTTTACAAATAGAAATTGAAAACAAAAAGGGCCCAAAAATTCACAGAAATTTTTACACAGTGACAGGAGCCAATGTCCAAATTTCATGAAATTTGGTGAGATTTGCTATTTATTTCAACCTATCAAACACGTACAGCACACAAGGACCTAAATGCAAAGAAAGTAAGTTTCTGGGACTTAAGCATAACTGATGAGCCGCCCGATAGACTAAGGTAAGTATATCTCTAAGGTCGTTGCGACCTCAGTCACTCGGGGCTCAGAGCTCAATCAAGAAAACAAAATCAGACCACCAATCGAAAAGACAAAAATCAAAGAAAACCAAAATAGTGGTCTTGCTATGTGATTAACCTGGTATAGCACCCAGGGTCGGTCTCAAGGAGCACGAGTTGGCCTCGCGGCCTATGAAGTAGTCAGAAATAAAACAAAGCAAAAACAAGTATTTTTTGTGGTTTTTTAATTCTTTTTATATTTTTTTTGGATTTTTAACAATGGAGGAAAATAAGAAAAAGATAAAATCAAGCACAATCAATAATTTATTTAAACACTCTAAAAAGCTCCAAAAATTCAAACAAAAATATTTTTAAGTGATTTTTTACTATTTTTTGGTGAATTTTTGAGATTTTTATAATTTTTATAGAATTTTCAAAAAATCAAAGAAGGCAAAAATAGAGACAAACTGTACAGCTAGACTTCAAGGCCTCATGAAAAATATCAAATGGGCCTTTCAAATTCTGGAGGTAATTTTTATGACAAATATACACAACAAAGAAAATTTACAAAAAGAGTTTGGAATTTTTGCGTTTTTTTATAATTTTTAGAATTTTTTATAAGTTTTTAAGTTTTTTTTATTTTTAAGGTTTTTCTACATCCAAAAATAACCAAAAATGGATAGAAAATCAAACACACGAAAACAAATAAAACTTCATTTTTTTGGAATTTGTAAAATAGTTTTTATATTTTTTATGAATTTCTATCTGGACAGACACAAAAACAGCAGTATTTGAATTTTTTAAAAACACCAAAACACCTCAAAAATGTACCCAAAAATTAGGGAAATTTTTATACAATGGCAGGAGCCACGTGTCCAAATTTCACACGATTTGGGTTAATTTTCTTATTTTATTTAAATCAAAGAAAAGCATATAGTGCACAGGGACCTATATGTAATAAAAAGTATGTCTGGGGGCCAAACAATAACAATGCAAGAAAACTTAAGGCCCCTCGTGCAATTTGTCCAACAAATCACGCGTAGGGCACGTGTCTCAGGCACAGAGGGGTATCCTTATAATTCCTATTTTAAATCATCCAAACAATAAAACGCAAGGAATACGGGATAAAATGTGTAAATTCACCACAGCCTCACAGAAAAATGAAATTGCAAGAGCCGCTAAATAGCGGTATGACAAATCAGACTCACCGTCGCTGATGCGACTACTCAGGCCTTCCCGTTTGTCAACAATTAACCCAATCAAACAATCAATCAATCAAGAGCAAGGATTAAAATTTATTATTCCCTACTAAAAATGTACAATGGTAAGCAAGTAGGGGTCGAACACAGGAAGCAAAGGTGTAGAGTGTAGACAAAAAGTCAACTCCTAGGTCTAATAGACTACTTAGCCAATCTGGACTTTTTTGTGGGTTTTTATTTTTTTTTATTTTTTATTTAATTTTTAATTTAATATATTTTTGTATTTTGATTTTCTAATTTTCTAATTTTTTTTATTTTATATTTTTTATATTTTCTTTTTAAATATTGGAATATATATAATATAAGAAAGGAGGTACTAAGGTATTTATAGAAATATGTAAAAATACTCAAAAATTCAAAAATAAAATATTTTTGGTCTTTTTATGAACTTTTACTATTTTTATAATTTTTGGGTATTTTTCAGAATCTTTTTGATATTTTTTAAAAATGAAAATAAAGGAAAACAGTGACTTAGCTACTGGCTGAAGGTAAAATGGGAATTAAAAATATCAAACAGCAAGAAAAATTTTCCAAACTAATTTTATAATAAAGATAATAAAATATAGAACCTACAGGAACTGAGTTTGCTTTTTTTGGAGTTTTCTATAATTTTTTAGATTTTTTTGAAGTTTTAAAGTATTTTCTAATTTTTAGGGTTTTGGTTTTGAAATTTTTAGTAATTTTTGGACTGACACTAATAGACACTAAAATACACTGTAGGTGATATTTTTAGGATTTTTAAAGGTGTTTTAATTTTTTTTGGTATTTTCTAAGCTAGACAGTAGCTAAAATGCCTATTTTTGATTTTTTAATAAATGCTAAAATGCCATAAAAATAAAATGCAAAAATATGGGATGAAAATGCAAGTTAACAGGAGCTTAAAATAATTTTTGTGGAATTTTTGGCACTTTATTGATGCATGAAATAAATAGAGCAAATAAACAAAAATCCTATGCCTAGCAGGGGTATATGTGCAATTATAAAAACATCCAGGGGCTTGGGTGCAAATGTCACCAAAAATACATGCGCGATGCACGTGATCTGTCGTTCACAGGGGCATATTTGCAAATACTAAAAACCGGCAGAACAAACATGCAATTATTCCAGAAATATATTTAAACCACTACGCACAGGGGTATAACTACAAATACATGAAAGTTCAGGATCAAAACTGTAAAATACCCAAAGTCATGTAGCCCAGTCACGTGAGGTGACGTGGCTGAGGACTAAAGTGTAAATAAAAGAAGTTCAAGGACCTAATTGCAATTATTACAAATATTTTTAAACTGTAGATGAAAGTTTTAGGGCTAAAACGTAAATACAAAAACTCTTGGGTTGAAAATGCAAAATACCCAAGATGAAGATCGTGCGACCGAGGGCGATCCACTTATCCACGTGGCCTGATCTGGTGGCCCGATGGCGCTTCGCACGGACGTCCAAGATTGGATCCCGCGAAGAGATCCGACGGTGGAGGGTGCTGAAGATCTGATGGCTCTGGTGCGTACTGGAGGGTGCTCCTGATCCGACGGTGGAGAGGGGTTCACAAAGAACACTCTCCCCGGCGAGCTTTGGCGAGCGAATCCGGCCAACACACGGCCTCTCCGGCCCTAGGATCAAGGGCAAAACGATCCTGGGGCCCCTCCGCGTCAAATGGAGGTCTCAAAATAGCCTGAGACGGCGAGATGAAGGCAGACGGCGGTGGCGACCTGGGAGGTGCTTCTCCGAGTTGTCGAGGCTTGATAGAGCCTCCTCTTGGGCTCTGACCTGCAGGGTTAGAAGCGCAAAAACCAGACGAGGCGAATGGGGGTATTTTTGGGTTAAATGGAGGTGGCGCGCGGCTCGGGCGTGTTGCTCTGGCGGCGGGCGAAGATGGGAGCTCTGATCGCTCGATCTGGGCGAGATCGAGGTGGATGGAAGGGTGGTTTGTGATGACGGAGTGACAAGGAAGAAGATGGAGGTGATCTTGGAGGCTGTAGATGATGGAGGTGGCTGGAAAGTGGAGGCAGAGCTAAGCTCCGTCGTGGTCTTTGATCGAAGATTCACGGCGATTAATGCAAAGAAAACCTAAACTGCTACTATGCTAAATTACAGTAAGCTAGAGCTACAAGAAAAGGGAAAGAGAAGGGGGTGAGGCTCACCAGAGACGACGGAGAGAACTCACGACGGAGCTCCAGCGAGGGGATGGATCTACTTCGATTCGACACCAAATGGCACAAACCTACGCTCGAATCGCCTCCTGCTGTCACCAGGAATGCAATGGGCTAGGGGTTTACGGGTGAAATTGGTGGAAGAAGGATCAAACTTCGAAGGGAAGTCGGGGGTGGCTTTTGAAGAGTTGACGAAGTGGCGTCAAAAATCGATGAAGATGGACCGAATCGTGGGTCCAATCCTCGATGTAAGATAGGGGTGTAATTCATGGGTCTTCGAGCAAGAAGTTTGCAGAAGGTCTCAACATCAATTGGTGAAAGATAAGACCTCGAAAAATCCATGAAGAAGAGACAAAATGACTCTCTGACAGGTCTAAGGGAGGAGGTCAGACAGTTGACCGAGGTCAACTGTCAGACCAACCTGGTTGGTCCACGTGGACCAACCAGGAAAAATCCCCTAAAATTATTTCAAAAATCATTTAAAAATAGAAAATGGATTAATTAAATTGTGGTTATAAAATAAAAAATGTTTATTTTTTTATGAATTATTTTATTATAATTTTTAATTATTTTTATGATGTGTATTATTATAAGTTACCTTTATACCCCTTATAGGTACAATACCTATATATTCTATTAATTGATTTTTATTTTGTGTATTTTAATTTCTTTAATTATGTTTATTATTTTATAAAATTATAAAATACTTTTATGCACTTAAATATATTTTTATTTGATTTTTCTGAGGTATTTTATACACTTAATAAAATAAAAGTGTTAGAACTATAGGTAGAGATACAGGTGTTATACCTATGCATTCTATTTACAAGTATTTTTATTGTATGTTTCTGTTGGGTTTTTCTTCTGATTTTAATGTACATATATATTATAAGTAATATTTACAAAATTATAGAAATATAAAAATACAAAAATAATGAATAAATAATAAATTGAATATTTTAATCTGTACAAGTATACAATGTGGGTCCAAAACTCAACTTTCAAACCGTAGCTCCGCCAAATGCGAGACCACTGCCATTAAATAGCTTATTTTATTCTATATACCATTAAAGGTGAGTTTGATGCATTTGGAGTTTTTATTTGGGTGATATAGGTCTGGGAAGTTGAGATTCTGGATTTTTATTCAGACCATAACTTTTTATCTATACATTATTTTTAAGTGAAATCAATTTTGTATTTTCCTTTATTTAATTATCTACAACTTTCATGTACAAAGTTTCTTTATTTGAGGTATAAAAAGTGAAACCAAAAATAGGTCCCAAAATGCATAAAGAATGAATGAAATGAATAGCTATTTTAACTGTATTTTGACCTTATCTCCCCCTACTTTATTCCTTGTCGACCTAGTCATCGAGATGCCTAGGTCTCGGGGTTTCATGTCATAAAATATTTACAATATTTTATTCTTTTTCTTTTCTTTTCTTTATTCTATAATTTTGGCTGTAAAAACCGCATTTTATACAATATTTACACACATATGCATGAATGCTAAAATGCATGAATGAAGCCTATTTACCCGCATTTACTAGGGTTTTTAAGGCCCAAATGATAGAATAAAGATGATGAAATGTAGATTCATCACTCACGTGTCTATGCACGTGGTCCACTTTAATAAGGACTAAAATGCAAATGTCTGAAGCATGAAGGTCCTTTGTGCAATTTTTACAAAATTAAAACAACTATATAAACTATTTATAGGACTATATTGTAAAAACAAAATGATTGGGGCCTAATAGAAATTTACCCTTTATTATAGCAGACAGCGGAGACGACGCCACGTGGATGATCGAACGGTGTAGGATCGCTAGTGCCTCTTCGATGAACCCTGGCTTGGATCTGACAGACGAAGGCGCGCCACGTGTATGATCTGACGGCTCTGGTGTGGGCTCGCCTCTCCTTTGCTATGGACGCTCCAGATGAGGTCCATACAAGGATCAGACGACTGTTAGCTCCTCGCGGATGGATGGTCGTGATCAGAACTGGGCGAAGGAGCACGATCAGACGGTGACAGAGGATCCACCAAGAATAGGTAGCCGGCGAGTTTCGCCGGCCTAATGTGCATGCTGAGGTCCTCCTCTGCTACTGATAGGATAGGGAAGAGCTCCGCCTCGATGCTCCGCAGCTGATGAGCCCCTCCGATGAGGCCGGGAAGCTCCGAGGAGCTCCAGCGACGAAGGCGGAGCTGAGCCTCTGTGCTCGAACCTTGGACCTCCAGATGAGGTCCCTTTGACCTGCAAAACTGCACGAGAGGACTCCTGGGTCGAGGTCAAACTTCCTCGACCCAGTTATGGGCAGTGTGGTGGCTGGATGGGTCACGGCGAGGACCTCCGGCGAAGCGACGGCGAGGGAGGTCGAGCCTTGACTCCGGGACAAGCCAAAGTGGATGCGTAGGTGAAGAACGTGAAGAGGGGTCTCGCAGAGATGATGGACGAGTCGGATGGTCGAAACGATGATCGGAGTGGACGGAATCGATCGGAGAAGGCGGTGGAGCGAATTAGGAGTAATCGGAAATTAAAGGAAACTAAGGGGAATAGGGTCTACCTGATGAATGCAATCGACTGGGAATGAGCTCCCGGAGCTCTGGGTCGTCGCCTCGAGGGTTCGTCGGGTCCCGAGGCTCGGGCGCAGCTCGCGGCGGCGCACGGCGGCAGATATCGTTGGATCAGTGGCAGCAGGCGTCCTCTCCTCTCTTCGACACTACGTTCACTCAGCTGTCACTCTGGGGAGCATAATGGAGGTCCTGGGACGAAGGGGCAGCGCCAAAGATGGCGTGAAATGGCGATCGGAGTTCAGCTATATACCTGTGAAGATCCATCAAAGAATGGGTCGGGTAAAGCACGGTGATGCACAGATCCCTACGGTAGGTGTCGGGCGTGAATCGCGGATGTTTCCTGGAAGATCGGAGCCCGGGGTTTAGGTGGGAGGTAGTCGGATCATCGCTCAAAAATTAGGTGAAGTCGGGTCATATGCGAGATCCGCGGGGGAAATGGTCTGGGGGGAGTTGATCGGGGGTCAACATCCCCCGTGGACCAATAGGAATCCAGCATTCAATAATTATTTGGAAATTAAATAAAAAATCATAAATGACCGAATTTCGAAAAAGTTAAAACATGAAAAATGTTTCTTTATTTTAAAATTATTTTTTTAGTGATTTTTATTTATTTTTTTGAAATAAAAATTATGTATTTACAAAATATTATTATTATATACAGGTATATACATATGTATTTTTTATTTTTTCTTTTAGTTATTTATTTTATACATTTTATTCCAATTTTATATTTTATTTTTTTATAGAATAAAATTTAGAATAATAGGGTATTTTTATTTTATTTTTATTAATTATTTACAAGGGTGAAATAAATACTTTTATTTATATACATACATGGTATATATACAAGGTGGTTTTTGGTTTTTATTTTATTTGTTTTTATTTTATTTTCATTTTTTTAATTTTTATTTTATTTATTTACATCATGAAATGTGGAATTTGAAAATATTTTTATGGAATTTTAATTTATTTATTTATAAGGAGAAATAAATAGATATGTGGTTTCTATACACATGGTATATATATAATGATGAAGGAATTTTATTTCTATTTTTGTTTTTCCATTTTTATTTTGTTTATATTTACAAATAAATAAGCACACATTTTTATTTTGAATAAGAGGAAAACAATTTTTATTTATTTATATGTATATGTACAAACACGTGAGCTTCCCTATCTCTCTCTACTTGGGATCTTTTGCGGTCAGGCCCATGCTGAGCCCTCCCTAGGGATTAGGTCGCTCAATATTTATTCTAAATATCTCCCTCTTTTTCTTTTATTTCTTTATTCTTTTATTTATGCACAAAAACATGTTAATTATGCATATTTACACAATGCATGCAATTTGACAATTTATGCTATTTACATGAATATACATGTGTTTTGCATAGGTTTTGTAGCTACAATAAAAGAATAAAGAGTGATGAATGGGTATTCATCACCCCCCTATACTAAACTTTGCTAGTCCCTTAGCAAACACTTATTTGAAAAAGAAGTGAAAAATGAAAAAGAAAAAGAAAAGAGGAGAAAAGCATGGATTAATGCTGATTATTAAACTTGCCTTCATTAAATTGAAATATGGAGCTCGATCAGATCTTTGGATTATAAATGTGTCGGAACCTTATTTGGACTTAAGTTTAAAACTCAACAGTCTCTAAGATCCACTAATCTATAGTCAAGACTCCTCAATAATCCAGATCAGAACAAGTCTACATACACAAACCCTGAAGACCATGAATCTTTCCTTGTACAGTGTATGTGATGTATAGCTCTCCACCTCAGAAGTAGCAACTTAACAACCCTCCCCAACAAGGTAACTCTATGACCCCAATCTGGCCACTCTTTCCTCGAGGAGCGGGGCATTCCCTTCTAAGTTCAAGTTCCACCGGCTCAAGAAGAGGAGGAAGAAGAGAATGGACCATGGCCAGTGTAGCCATGTATCCTTGGGAGCTCAACCAGTGTAGCTAAGTCTCCCTGCTGCAAGCTACATAAGATGGAACATGAGTCTCAAGCTTTGCTTATTGCACTAGATACATACTCCGGTGGGATTATCATTTTCTATCAGACCCACCACTTTTTTGGAGTTATTTTCTTTTTGCATTTTTTTCAAGTGCATCTATACAACATACTTACAAGGTGCAGCATATGTACATAAGGAGTTTTTCCTCTTGAGCCAGTAGACTATCCCTCTTTTGAAGCATTATTGCAACCCACAACTCTTGTCGTTAGACCTCATGGCAACCAGACCAAGTTAAGACGCACTTCCTGCACTAAAAGAAGAAGTGAGGTTCCACCTAGAAGTACTCCCCTCATATGCTACCCCAAGTCAAGGAAGACTGCCTCCTCACCACCTCATCCGTAGAGAGCTCGGTGTAAAGTGCAGGTCCAAGTCAAGCCATTGTCTATATGAGTCATGTGTGTGTTGTTAAGTGCTCTACTTAGGCTCATTGAGATGACATGTGATCATAGCCTAGTGGACTCAAAGAATTAAGTCACCATGGACCTGAAAAGCCTTAACCCTAAGCCCTATAGGGTTCCTCTTATAATTAGGTGAGTTAAGATCTTAATCAAGCTCCATTTTCCAATTTAATTCTAGGCTAGTTTAAATGTCAACTATAATCCAAGAAAAATTATACAAGTATATACAAAGATGCAATTTACACAATATTTACACATTTGCAAAATTTTTGAAAAATGTATTGAAACCATGGATGTATGCATGAATGCAAGTTTTGCAAAATATTTACACACATTAACACAAGGTTTTTGCAAACTTTTGATTTTCAAAACATTTTGGAAAAAATTTGTACTATATACATAATTTTGATATGCACATATTTACACACTATTTACACAAAAAGTTTTTGAAAATATTTTTACAAAAATAATTTGTACAATAGCTATGTATGTGCAATAAAAGAATGTGTATTTACAAGGAAAAATTTTTAATTTTTATGGGTTTTTAGCCATTTGTATTTATTAACACACTCACACAAAGTACGAGTTATGGCTAAAGTATATATTAAATATATACACACACCCCTATACTTAGCTCGAACGATGTCCTCAGAGTCAAGAGCGATGAAGAAGACATAACTCGTGCTTAGTATAGGGAAGTGAAAAGGAAGGCTATATACAAAGACGAATGAAAGAATAGAAAATCAAGAGGGTCTCAGAATTTCCCACTATGCTTAGGATCAAATAATCCTAAGTATAGCAGGTTGTACACAAAGGGAAAGCCGAGTGAGAATGTACAGGGTCTACCCCCCCTATACTTAGGGTAAAATATCACTAAGTATAGGCAACAAAACAGAGGTAGAAAGAATCAAAAGAATACCCGAGAGTCCTACATCTCCCCTATACTTAGGGTAAAGTACACCCTAAGTATAGCATAATCATAAGATGAGAAAAGGGATGTGGGACTAAAGAATGGAATGATATGGGCATCTGGATCTATACAGGTCAGGAGAACAGTGATAATCAGGCGTGAGATGCAATAGATGTGAGTCAAGAGACCACATCGCACGCAAAGTGAATAGGGGCAACATCAACGACCCGCGGCTCATGATCTAGATATGGCTTGAGCCTCTGGCCGTTCACTGGAAAGGTACTCTCAAAAGACAACTCAGATATGTCAATACTCCCATTGTCATGTACCTTTCTCACCAAATACGATCCCTTCCATTTGCTCTGTAGCTTCCCTGGAAATAGATGAAGCCTAGCATCAAACATCCATACTCTCTGTCCAGGCTCAAAATGCTTGTGGCTGATATGAGAATCATGCCACTCCACTCTCTCCTTGTACTGTAGGTTGTTTGAGAAGGCGGTATCACGAAGCTCCTCCAAGGCTGCTAACTCTGCCCTCCTCTGATCTCCTACACTATCTGGATCCAAAAGTATATCTGTGACAGCCCAAAGTGACTTGTGTCTCAACTCAACAGGTAAATGGCACGGCTTGCCATAAACGAGGCGAAAGGGAGATGTACCCAAAGGTGTCTTGAAAGACGTCCTATATGCCCACAAGACCGAGTCCAAAAGCTATGACCAATCCTTTCGTTCAGGGCGGACGACTTTCTGCAATATAGTCTTGATCTCCCTATTCGACACTTGGCAAGACCATTCGTATGAGGATGGTATGGAGTGGCAACTCGATGGTCTATTTCGAACTCGCTAGTAAGGGCCTTTACCTTGTCGTTGACGAAATGAGACCCCCCATCAGATATCAACACTCGAGGTACCCCGAACCGTGAAATGATATGCTTCCTCAAAAATATGCAAACAGTCCTAGCATCTGCGGTTCGGACGGGAATGGCCTCAACCTAACGACTAACATAATCCACGGCCAACAGAATGTACTCGAATCCCTGACTCTTAGGGAATGGACCCATGAAATCGATGCCCCATGCGTGAAAAACCTCACAGAAGTGAATGGGCTGCATCGGCATCATATCACGTTGTCCACAAGTGCCCATCCTCTGACAGTCAGTACACCTCTTCACGAACTCATCAGAGTCCTTGAAGAGAGTAGGCCACCATAGGCCGGATTGGAGCACTTTCTGTGCCGTTCTCCTCCCAGAGTGATGTCCTCCTGCCTCAAGCTTGTGGCAGTAAGTGAGGACGCTGTGATGCTCATCCTGAGGAATGCACCTACGCCAGACGCTATCCCCTCCTTCATGGTAAAGGATGGGATCCTCCCAGTGGTAGGACTTGGCCTTCACGAGAAAGGTCTCAAGTCTCTGCCTGGGCCAATCTTGTGGCACTCTCTTAGCAACAAGAAAGTTCACAATATCGGCGTACCACGGGAGAGAGGCGATAGCAAGGATCGCCTCATCTGGTAAGGTCTCACATATGGGCTCATTCTGCTCAGAATCCTCAAGATGTTCCAATCGGGAGAGATGATCCGCTACCACATTCTTGACTCCAGGCTTATCCTTAATCTCTATGTCAAACTCCTGGAGTAGAAGGATCCATCTGGTCAATCTGGCTTTGGCATCCTTCTTTGCTATGAGGTACCTGATGGCGGTATGATCAGTGTATATGGTCACCCTAGATCTGATAATATAAGATATGAACTTATCTAGGGCAAAAACTACGGCTAACATCTTCTTCTCAGTGACGGTGTAGTTCCGTTGCGCGGCATCCAATGTACGGCTAGCATAGTGAATAGCAAATGGAACTCCATCCCTCCTTTATCCCAGCATGGCCCCTACGGCAAAATCGGAGGCATCCGTCATGATCTCGAATGGGAGAGACCAATCAGGCAGCTGAAGGACAGGAGCCTCTACAACACATCTCTTGAGAGTCTCGAACGACGAAAGACACTTGTCATCGACAAGGAAATCGGTGTCTTTCGTCAGCAGATCAGTCAACGGTCGGGCAATCTTACTGAAATCATGAATGAAGCACCGGTAGAAACCGACGTGCCCCAGAAAAGATCGTAACTGCCGCAGGTTGGACGGTGGTGCGAGTTTTCTAATGACATCTACCTTGGCCGGATCAACCTCCATGCCTCTGTTGGAGATGATATGGCCAAGCATCGTCCCTTGAGTCACCATGAAGTGACTCTTCTCCCAAGATAGCACTAGGTGAACCTCAATGCATCGCTGAAGGACTCGGTCTAGGCTGTCAAGATAGGAGTCGAATCAGTCGCCGTAGACCGAGAAGTCATCCATGAAGACCTCCAAGCACTCTCCCACCATGTCCGAAAATATAGACAGCATGCACCTCTGAAATGTCGCAGGGGCGTTGCATAGCCCAAATGGCATGCGTCTAAAAGCATATGTGCCGAAGGGACAGGTGAAGGTAGTCTTGTCCTGGTCCTCGGGAGCGATGGCCACCTGATTGTAGCTGGAGTACCCATCCAAAAAGCAATAGTGGCTCTTCCCCGCCAGTCTCTCAATGATCTGATCTATAAAGGGCAGGGGGAAATGATCCTTCTTGGTGGCCTGGTTGAGTCGTCTGTAATCTACGCAGACCCGTCAAAAAGTGGGTACCCGGGTAGCGATCTCCTTTCCAGACTCGCTGACAACAGTAGTGATGCCCGTCTTCTTGGGCACCACATGCAACGGGCTGACCCACTTGGAGTCGGAGATGGGGTAGATAAAATCGGCGCTCCACCATTTTAAGATCTCCTTCATGACAACCTCTCTCAGATTCGAGTTCAGCCGCCGCTGGAACTCACGCGACGGCTTCGCCTCCTCCTCGAGATAGATATGGTGGGAGCACAGGGCAGACTTATCCCCTGGAGATCGGCTACGCTCCATCCTATCACCTTGCGGTTCTTTTCAAGAAGCCCCATCAGACGGGATTCCTGCTCTCCAGTCAAATCGGCTGAGATAATGACTGGGTACATCTCATGCTCACCTGCAAGGAACCTATACTTCAGCGACACAGGAAGTGGTTTCAGCTCTGGACATGTCGGTGCTGGCGGATCTGGCCTCTGAAAACTCTGAGTGAATGCTGCCAAATCCGCATAGGAGAACAGAAACTCTCGCTCACAATCAGTATCTGGAGAAGGCTGCTCTACTGGACTGTCTATGCTCTGCATGGCATCTACCTCCTCCCTAGCTGTAGGCTCAGTAGAAGTCAGATCAGGTATAAGATCATCAAACTCTACCCAATGATGACCGCCCGAATGACTAAGGTAAAGGTGTAGAAAAATAGGTCGTTGCGACCTCAATCACTCAGACTAAGTCAATCAAGAAAAATCAACCACTCAGGACATGTAAAACTAATCAAGCACAAAAGAGAGCGGTCTCGCTATGAGATTAACCTGGTATAGCACCCAGGGTCGAACACAAGGAGCACGGATTGGCCAAAGGCCTACGAAGTAGTCAAAATGAAATAAAACACAGAGAAGATATTTTTAGTGATTTTTAATGATTTTTATATTTTTTTTTGAATTTTTAATATGTGAAGAAAATAAAAGAAAGTAAATATCAACACACTTCTACAATTTATTTCACACACCAAAAATAAAGCAAAAATTCAAGAAAAAAGGTTTTTATGTTTTTTAAGTTTTTAAGTGTTTTTGGTGAATTTTTGGTAATTTTCTTTGGTATATTTTATTTTCTAAAAATCAAAAAGTGAGAGAAAGACAGGGTACTGTCCAGCCAGAACCAAAACCCTTAAATAAAATATCTAAGGATCACAAAAGGCTCTGGAGGTAATTTTCCTATATTCTAAATAAAATAAGGAAAATTTGGGCACCAGAATTATTGCTTTTGGATTTTTAGATTATTTATTATAATTTTTATGGGTTTTTAAGGGTTTTTAAGTTTTTAGGGTTTTTACGCAATGAAAAATAGCCAAAATTGGCTAGAAAATCAAACAACACACAAACAACAGTAACTAAAATTTTTAGAATTTTTGGGGGTGATTTTATATTTTTTTGTGATTTTTCAAGTTAAACAGTAGCAAAAATAGGGGTTTTTGAATTTTTAAAAATAGCAAATGAAATCAAAAATGTCCTCAAAAAAAATTCTACACCATGGCAGGAGCCATGTATCAAATTTTCATCGAATTTGGAGGTGATTTGATATTTTATTCAAAAATAAAGGAGGGGCACAGTGCACAGGGACCTAAGTGCAAATACCCAAAAGTTCTGGGGTCCTGGTGCAAAATACCCAAGAAATCACGCGCATGGCGCGTGCCTGGGGCACTCAGGGACCTAAATGTAAGAAAAATAAGTTCCGAGGGCTTATTGGTAACAAGTACCAAAAGTCCAGGGGCTTATCTGCAAAATACCCAAAATAAAACGCACATGGGGAATTAAATCACGCACAGGGGCATAAATGCAAATAAAGAAAACTTTTTATTCAATCCGATAACATCCAGAACTACAGGGCTTAAGTCGCAAATAACCCAAAATATCACGTATCGATGCACGTGTCTCACACAAACAGGGGCATAAATGCAAATACTGAAAAGCTCGAGGTCTAATGTGCAAATAACCCAACGTAAACAAAATACTCAAAATATTTACAGGACTGAAATGTAACACAAAAACTACAAGGGGGCCTAAGGTAATTTACCCCTTTTATTAAGTCGAACCGATGGATGAGCGCCACGTGGATAGATGGACGGCTGAGAAGGGGGTGGCGCCCAGGTCTCCGGTCCTCGACTGTGATCCGACGGTCCAGGTGCTGCCACGTTGCAGATCGAACGGTGGGCGGACGACGAGGCTGAGCTGCGCTGGATCGACGGTGGAGATCGACCCTCGGATGGATCTGACGGTTGAAGCTGCTCCTCGAATGGACGTACGTGATTGGATCTGGAGCTCGGGGGTCAATCGGACGGCGGAGGAGAGTGATGGAGGAACAGGGCTCCGGCGAACTTCGTCGGACTCGTGACGGCGCTGGTCTCCTCGTGGACGCTCGCTGAAGGTTGGAGAAGGAAGCTGCGATCCCTCCGCGTCTAATGGAGCCCTCCGATGGCCCAACCGATCCTCTGGGAGGTCCGGTGAGGTCGGCGGAGGTGGAGCAGCTGGTCCAAGTGGTCCAAGCCCTCAGATGGGCTTGGATAGACCTGCAAAGTATCCCAGCAAACTCGCGGGTCGAGGGCAAAGTGCCTCGACCCTGTTAGGCGTGGTGAAGGTGCATGGTGCGTCGGAATGGAGAGCTCCGGCGAAGGTGGTCGGCGGAGGAGCTCGATTCCCAGATCCTATGCGATCTGGGTTGGGTGAATGGGTGAAGAAGATGCGGAGAAGTCTGGTGAAGATGATGGTCGGGTCGGAATGGCAGATGGGAGATCGGAGGTGGCTGGCGACGGCGGCGTAGCTACGCTACCAGTAAGCTAAAAATCGAAAGCTACGCTAATCTACGGCCTAAGAGATCTACCTGGGTGGTCGGAGAGACTGGGGAAGAGCAGGGGGTGCTCCTGGTCTTAGCCTCAAGGGTCGTCTCGGCCCGAGGCTCGGTGCTCACGCTAGTGGCGGAGCAACGGCGGCGACACACGCCGGATCAGTGGTTTCACCTCCTCGCCTCGCTGCAACAGGGGCGATCGCTTGCTGTCACTCTCACGGTGCCTCTGGAGTTCACTGGGAAGAAGGGGAAGGTCCAAAGATAAGGCGCGGAGGCGGTGGAGGTCGAGATATATATGGAGACAGGGCCGATTAGGGTTGGGTGGAGACGGCTATGGAAGGCGTGGATCCTTCGGCGAAGGATCTGGCGAGGATGTCGGATGATTGGCGAAGGATCCGGGCATGGGATTTGCGGAGGCGACAGGCTGGAGACGCGTGGAGAAATCGGCGAAGTCGGGTCGGGCGCGGGTCTCCCCAAAAGGAAAGAGTCAGCGGGGGAGTTGACCGGGGTCAACAATCCCCCGTGGACCATTCAGGAGCTGCCACGTATTTGATTTTTTTGTTTATTTATTTTAAGGCAGAAAATGGCCGAATTAAGAAAAACTTAAAACATGAAATATTTTTCTTTTATTTTTTTCTATTTTTTGGTGATTTTTAATTAATTTTTGGAAATAAGAATAAGGTATGTACATTATAGGTCTATACATAGGTATATGTACAAGATGTTTTTGTATTTTTAATTTTGTAATTTTTATTTGATTTTTGTTTTGTTTCTTTTTATTTATTTTATTTACAAAATATAATCTAGAATATTTACAAAAAGTTTTAGAAATAAATAAATTTATTTACAAGGTGAAATAGCTAAGGAAGGTGGTATATGTACATGGTAAAAAGATATTTTTGGATTTTTGATTTTTAATTTTTATTTTGTTTTTAATAGCTTTTACAAAATATATACAAATATTTACAACATATTTTTGGGTGAGGAAAATATATAGTTTTATTTATTTACAAATATATACATATGTGAGCCCCTATCTCCCTCTACTTGGCTTTTATGCGGTCAGGCCCATGCTGAGCCCTCCCTTGGGTTAGGTTGCTCAATATTTATTCTAAATATTTCCCTCTTTTTCTTTTTACTCTTTATTCTTTTATTTTTGCACAAAAACATGCTAATTATCTATTTTTACAAAGATGCATGCTTTTGCTAATTAATCCTATTTGCACATATCTACATGCATTTGCATAAGTTTTTGTAGCTAAAATATAAGAATAAAGAGTGATGAATGGGTATTCATCACCCAATCAAAATCTGACTCCGAGGGATATGTATCAGACTCACTGAACAACTCTGTCTCGCGGTCAAGAACCGGCTCTGCTGCCTGAAAGGTATCCTGGACCAGGAATGCGCTCTCCAAGCTCTCCTCTTCTCTCGTCTCTGCATCAGCGAACTCTGAAGGTGAGAGGATGGCCTGTGCATCTGGGTCTGCCCAAACTGCCTCGTCATCTGTAATCACAAAGTCGCAGTCCTGGTGGATGTCTGGCCATGCATCTGTCATCTGCTCTGAATCTATGGTCGGCTCTGAGCATGCTGAATCTCTGACTCTGATGTCCTCGACCGTCTCTATTTGTACACTCTCACCCTCAACGCGAAAGTATACCTTCCCGCTATCATGGTTGGTCACTGCCTTGGCTGTGGCCAAGAATGGGCGACCAAGAATGATGGGGGTATCGGTCACTGACTCAGGGATCTCCATGTCCAACACAACGAAGTCCAAGGGGAATTGCAGACCCTGAATCGTGACGACAACGTCTCTCACCAACCCCTTCGGCCTCTTGACAGATCGATCAGCAAACTGAAGGACTGTCCTGCTCTGTCGTAGAGTGCCCAACTCGAAGCGGTCGAGAAGGGCTGCCGAAAGTAGGTTGATCGATGAACCGCTGTCTAATAGAGTGCGGTCGAACCTCTGCTCTCGGATATGGCATCTGACATAAGGTGCTCCTGAATCTGGCCTCTTGGCCGGCAGACGGTTCTGAATCGTGAAACAAGTGGCCCGAGTAAGCACATGGATCTCTGACTGGTGGTTCCTCCTCTTCCTCCTAATTGTAGTCCTGTCTTTGAGTGATCTCTGGAGTAGAGGGATGTGCTCCAAGGCCTCCTGAAGAGTCAGATGAATGTGAAATCTGTCGATCATCTGCTGGCTGAACTCTTCCTGCTGCTTCTTTTTTGGGTTTTCTATTTTCTTCCCCTTTTCCATGTGAAGTGCTCGTGGAAAGGGGATCACAGGGTCCTCAGATGAAGGACTAGGAGAGGGTCTAGGCTGCTCAACGGCAGAATCCACACATACATCAAGCACCACAGGTGGATCAGAAGAAAACAAACCCTTTCCTTTATTTCGAGAAGTGTCCTAAGATACATGAACAGAAGGAAAGACTACAAGACTCTCAGAAGTAAAAATGGTGGCATCAACACCACCCTCGGCAGGTCGACTCGTGACATCAACACCGCGCTCTGGCTCGGCAACAATGGTGGTGTCTGTACCACCTCCTCCATCTGGTGAAGCGACGACATCAGTACCGTCGGTGGGATCAGCATCCATGGTGGCATCAGTACCACCGTCATCATCTCCCGCGGCATCAGTACCGCGCTCCTCCTCGCCTGGCACTCTAGAAGTGGCCTGGGGTCGTCGCTCAGACGAGGCGCCGCCTACTGGCATCCTACCGCTCCTAAGTGTGACAAAGTCAGTATCAAATAGATTTGCAGATATATCACTAAAAGAATCACTCGGAGTGGCATACTCTGTGAAATCTACCTGATCAGACTTCCTCTTGAGGTTGTTCGGATTGGGCTGAACCTGGGCAGGTATGGCGGCCTTCCCTCTCACAATCTCCCGCATCTCTTAGCAGAACTCGTCCATCTCCCGTCTGAAAGTAGCCTGCTGATCAGTCAAGAGGCGGGCTATGTCATCTAAGGCGGGGTTCTCATAAGATGGCCCATGAGAACCTGACGGGTGGCCTTGTTGGTAATGAGGCTGCTGTTGTGGCAGGTGATGACCGAATGATCACCAAGACTCGGGTGAAATAAAATGGATCAAGGGTCTTTGCGACCCGGATCTCGGAAACCAATAGGTCGATCAAGAAAATGAAGTTCAGACCACCAAAATCGAAGAAAATCAATTAAAACACGATAGCGGTCCTGGCTATTGGATTAGCCTGGTATAGCGACCAGGGTCGGACTCAGGGAGCACGTGATGGCCTCGCGGCCTACGAAGTAGTCAAAAATAAAACAAAATAAAATAAAAGGTATTTTTGGTGGATTTTCAATTTTTATAATTTTTTTTAGATTTTTAATTAATTGAGAAAATAAGGAAACCAAGGAAACAAGGCAATTCGACAATTTATTTAATGCATCAAAAATCAAGCAAAAATTCAAATAAAAATGTTTTTGTATGTTTTATAATTTTTACTGTTTTTAGTGAATTTTTGGGATTTTTCTGGTTTTTATTTAATTTTCTAAAAATCAAACAAGGTAAGAAACTGAAGGTACTGTCCAGTCAGGAGTAAAAGGCCAATTTAAAATGCAAAAGGGCCTATTTAGCTCCTGGAGGTAATTTTACTATAAACTAGAAAGTTTAAGGAAAATTTGGGCACTGGATTTATGATTTTTGGGTTTTTAAATTATTTATTAGAATTTTTATAAGTTTTTAAGTGTTTTGTAATTTTTATGAGTTTTGTATAATGAAAAATGGCCAAAATTTGCCAGAAAATCAAACACAACAAAAGAGACAGTAGCTAATTTTTTGTAATTTTTAGATAGGTTTTGATATTTTTTGTGATTTTTAAAATCAAATAGTAACGAAAATGGCTGTTTTTGATTTTTTTTAAAATATCAAATAAAAACAAAAATGTCTCTAAAAATTCTAGAAAATTTTACAACATGGCAGGAGCCATGTATCCAATTTTCATGGAATTTGGAGTTAACTTGCTATTTTATTAAAAATAAAAAGCAAGCCACTATGCACAGGGACCTATCTGCTATTATATTAAAACCTTGGGCCCCTTGGACAACAACCATGGAATGTGTAGGGTAAGGATTGCAAATTACCCCCTGGGCCACGCACGATACATGTGACTCAGGCCTGGGGGGACCTAATTGTCATTCCTATTAATAAAAATACAAAGCATAACAGGGCAAAAACACAGGGCAAATATTGCAAAAACACCAAATATCACGTGTCGATGCACGTGCTCACAACTGGCAGGGGTATTAATGCAAATCAGATAAACAGTAGGGTCCTTAGTGCAATTTTTACAAAAATAAAAGAACTAAACTACGTATTTACAGGACTAGAAAATAAAAACAAAAGCTAGAGGGGCCTAAGAGTTATTTACCCCTTATTAAATGTCGAAGGCCGGATGTGCGCCACGTAGCAGATCCAACGAGCGAGAACGGTGACGCCTTTGGTCAAGAAATGCTGGCCTGATCGGACGGGTGAGGGTCCTCCACGTGGAGATCTGACGGTCCTCATAGGTCGTGGCTGACCCTCGGTTGATCGACGAAGGAGAAGAGGACACGTGGAGATCTAATGGCTCTGAATCGCCGGTGCCTCTTCCTCCGATCGTGCGGTCAAGATCAGTCCTCCTACAGATCCGACGGTGGAGAAGCTCCTGGATGGACGGCCTAGATGTGAACTGGAGCGGGAGGACGATCTAACGGTGCGAGGAGGTCCTGGAAGAACTATCGGCCGGCGAGCTTCACCGTCCCGAAACTCGAGCGTGGGGACTCCTCGTTGGCTGCCGGAAGGCTAAGAAGAATCGTGGGAGCCTTCCGCGTCTGATGGACTACTCCGATGATGGCGGGGAGCCCTGGAGAACTCCGACGGCGATGAAGACCTGGAGCTGCTGTGCTCAAGCCTTGGACCTCCAGATGAGGTCCTTACGACAATCTGACCTGCACAAGCAAAATACGGGGTCGAGGGCAAAATGACTCGACCCGTCATAGCAAGCGGGATGTGAAGGATGAGGCGGTATGAGGGCTCTCCGGCGAGCGGCAGAGGGTGAGAGCCGATATCCCTGCTCCGGGGCGAGCCAGGGGAATGGAAGGTCGGAGAAGGTGGAGAGGATTCTGGTGAGCGTGAAGCGACGGTCGGATAGGCGAATGGGTGATCGGAAACGACAGGTGGGGGCGGCGGAGCTACACTACTGAAAACGGAAAAATCCTATTCTAAGCTAATCTACGAGCTAAAAGGGTGACCTGGCGGGTGTTGTCGACTGGGCAGGAGCTCGGGGAGCTCCTGGGTCATTGCCTGCAAGGGGGCATCGTCTCCCCGAGGCTGGGCACGCTCGCGGCGGCGTACGGCGGCGAAAACCACCGGATCAGTGGCTCCCGGCTTCCCGAGCCTCGCTGCTACTCCGGTAGGCACGGCTGTCACTCAGGCTCACCAGAGGAGGTCATAGGCGACAAGGGGAGATCCAAAGATGCGTGAAAAGCTCGCCAGAGTTAAGATTTTATATGCTCAGGGATCCGGGAAGAGATGGGTCGGGTGAGTCGCTCGTGGCTCGGATCCCTAAGATCCACCCCGGCGAAGATCTGGAATGATCAAGGAATAATCGGGGCCCGGGGTTAAGGTATTTGGCGATCGGGTCGTCTGTGGAGAAAATGTAGAAATCGGGTCGGTCAGGACAAACCCGGCTCTGGTGGTCTTGGGGGGAGAGTAGACTGGGGGTCAACATCCCCCGTGGACCAATCAGAGCCTGCCAATTATTGGGATTTTGTAAATTAGATAATAAATAGAAAATGCACGAATTTCGAAAAACTCAAAACATGAAAAATATTTATTTTATTTTTTTCTATTTTTTTGTGATTTTTAATTAATTTTTCAAAATAAAAATAAGGTATTTACATAATAGGGCTATATATAGGTATATATACAATATGTGGATTTTTCTTTTTGATTTTTAATTTGTTATTTTTATACACTTTTATTCCCATTTTATATTTTATTTATTTATATCATAAAATTAGGAATAAAAAGATATTTTTATTTTATTTTTATTATTTATATACATAGGTGAAATAAATACATATGTACATATATATACATGGTATATTTACAATGTATTTTTGGGTTTTTAATTTTGTTATTTTTATTTTGTTTTTGTTTTAATGGTTTTTATCTTATTTATTTACACCATAAATTATATAATATTTACAAATTTCATGAAAATTAATTTTATTTATTTATAAGGTGAAATAAATCTAAGTGTGGTTGTATGTAGAAGGTGGATATATACAAGTCATCTATTTTTGTTTTCTTTTTTATTTTTCTATTTTTATCTTTATTTTATATTTATAAATAGATACAAGTATTTACAAGCCCATTTTATTCTATTTTTGGAGGAAAATATTTTTATTATATTTTTAAATATATTTACACACATGAGACCCTATCTCCCTCTACTTTGGCTTTTATGCGGTCAGGCCCATGCTGAGCCCTCCCTTGGGTTAGGTTGCTCAATATTTATTCTAAATATTTCCCTCTTTTTCTTTTTGATCTTTATTCTTTTATTTTTGCACAAAAACATGCTAATTATTACTTTTTACACCATGCATGCTTTTGGTAATTATTTGTATTTACAAATATATAAGGTTTTTGTAGCTAAAATATAAGAAAATAAAGAGTGATGAATGAGTATTCATCACCCCCCTATACTTAACTTTGCTAGTCCCTTAGCAAACACTTATTTGAAAAAGAAGTGAAAAAGAAGAACGAAAAAGAAAAAGAGAAGAATGTACATGGATCAAGGTTGATTATTAAACTTGCCTTCATTAAATTGAGATATGGAGCTTGATCAGATCTTTGGATTATTAATGTGTCGGAACCTTATTTGGACTTAAGCCTAAAACTCAACAGCCTCTAAGTTCCACTAATCTCTAATCAAGACTCCTCAATGCTCCAGATCAGAACAAGTCATCAATCACAAACCCTAAAGACCATGAATCTTTCCTTGTCCTGTGAATGTGAGGTATAAGCTTGATGAATACTCATTCATCATTCTTTATTCTTATATTTTAGCTACAAAAACCTTTGCAAATGCATGTAGATATGTGTAAATACAAATAATTACCAAAAGCATGCATTGTGTAAAAACCTATAATTAGCATGTTTTTGTGCAAAAATAAAAGAATAAAGATTAAAAAGAAAAAGAGGGAAATATTTAGCATAAATATTGAGCAAACTAACCCAAGGGAGGGCTCAGCATGGGCCTGACCGCATAAAAGCCAAAGTAGAAGGAGATAGGGGCTCATGTGTGTAAATATTTATGTAAATAAATAAAAGTATTTTCCTCACAAAAATAGACTCAAATATGCTTGTAGATACTTGTACATATTTATAAGTATAAAAACAAAAGAAAAAGATAAAAATCAAAAAGAACAAAAACATCACCTTCACATTGTACATAGAACCTCCTTCTATATTTATTTAGCCTTATAAATAAATAAAATTAATTTCCAAAACTCTTGTAAATATTCTATGTTATATAGTGTAAATAAATAAAATAAAAACAATTAAAACAAAAACAAAATAAAAAATAATAACAAAATTAAAAACATAAAAATATATTGTAAATATACCATGCTTATACATGTACATACCTATTTATTTCACCTATGTATATAAATATATAAAATAAAATAAAAATATCTTTTTGTTCCTTATTTTATAATGAAAATAAATAAAATAAAATAAGAATAAAATTGTACAAAAATAAGAAAATAAAAATCAAAAATCAAAATCCTATATATTGTATATATACCTATATATGAACCTACTATGTAAATACACTATTTTTACTTTGAAAAATTAATTAAAAATCACTAAAAAATAGAAAAAAAAATAAAATAAAAATATTTCATGTTTTAACTTTTTACAAATTCGGCCATTTGCTACCTTAATTTTCACCTTCAAAATCCAGCCACGTGGCCGCTTCCTACTGGTCCTGGGATTGTTGACCGCCCGGTCAACTACCCCCACCTAAACCCCGGGTCCGACTCCTTAATGCTACATTCGAGACCCTCGCCAGGGTATCCACATCGGGATTCGCGCTTCTCCACGCCCTACTCGCGCCTGTCTTCCCGGACCCTCACCCATATTTAGCTCGAGCTCCGCCTCCTCATTTCGCATCTTTGGCCACTCGATTCCACCTCCCGTGAGCTCCATTGCGTAGGCGATAGTGACAGCTTATCCCCCGTGGTGTCGAAGCGAGGAGAGGGAGCGAGACCACTGATCCGGCGAGCATCGCCGCCTTGCTCCGCCACCAGCAGGAGCATCGAGCCTCGGAGGGAGACGCTCCTTGAGGCGACGACCCAGAGCTGCGCAAGCTCATCCCCAGTCTCATAAGCCACCCAGGTAACCTCTTAGGCCTTTCCTTTTCGTTGATTTCCCATTTCCCCCAAATCGCCGCTCCGTCGTCCATCGTCGATTCCGTCCACGTCCGACCCCCAATCGATCATCGGGCTTCACCATAGCCTTCGCCGTCCTCCCGCGCATCTTCTCCGCATACCCATCCAACCCAGCTCGCACAGGAGCTGGGATTCGAGATCCACCGTCCCCCCCTTCGCCGGAGCTCATCCGCTTCGACCCTCCGTTCACCGTCACCCCGCCTAACCGGGTCGAGGCAGTTTGCCCTCGACCCGCGAGCCTTCTGGACTGTTTTGCAGGTACAGTGAGGGCCATCTGAGGTCCTTCGACATCGAGCCAGGAGGCGTACCTCCGCCGACCTCGCCGGATTCCTCCAGGGCTCGGTTGGGTCATCGGAGCCTACCGGCAGACGCGGAAGCACCCCACGCTCCTTCTCCGACCTTCAGCGTGCTTCCAGGAGGATCCTAGCGCACGCCCGAGGCCGGCGAATCTCGCCGGCGAACAGTTCGTCCAGCATCCTCCGTCGTCGTCCAATCGCCTCAGCCCTCCAGTTCTGATCTCGACCGTCCATCTCCGGAGGCCCCTGCACCGCCAGATCTTTGGAGAGGCGATCCCAGTCGTTGGTCCAGTGAGGGGTTTGGCCACTGACATCCTCGACCGCTAGATCAGACACGTGGCCACGCCTTCGCCGTTGGATTCACCCCAGGAGCTCAGCCTTGGACCGACTCTCACCAGCCACCGTCAGATGCTCCACGTGGCGTGCATCCATCGGCCCGCATTAATAAAGGGTAAATTACCCTTAGGCCCTCCTGTTTACTTCATTTCGTGTTTAGTCCTGTAATTAGTTAGTTTAGTTGTTTAGTTTTTGGGATATTTGCATAGAGGACCTCGTGCTTAGTTTTATTTGCAGTTATGCCCCTGTCTGTGATGTGACACGTGCTTCGACACGTGATTTCTGGTGTATTTGCATTACATGCCCTTGTAGTTCTGGTTGTTCCTTAATGAATGAAAGTTTTTGATTATTTGTATTTATACCCTTGTGAGTGATACATTTGAGCATGTGCGGATATTTTTGGGTATTTTGCGAATAGGTCCCTGGACTTTTGGTACCTGTAACCAGAAAGCCCTTGGAACTTATTTTTCTTACATTTGGGTCTCTGAGTGCCCCAGGCACGCGCGTAGCACGTGTTTCGCTGGGTTAATTGCACCAGACCCCCCAGACTTTCGGGTATTTGCACTTTGGTCCCTGTGCACTGTGCCCCTTCTTTATTTTTGGATAAAATAGCAAAATACCTCCAAATCCAACGAAAATTGGACACATGGCTCCTGCCATAGTGTAAAGTTTTGGAGGATATTTTAGGACATTTTTGTTTTCATTTGATGTTTTTAAAATTAAAAAACCTCCAGTTTTGCTATTGTCTAACTTTTAAAACCACAAAAAAATATTAAATAGTGTCTAAAAATTATAAAAAAATTGTCTACTGTTTGTTTATGCTTGCTTGATTTTCTAGCCAATTTTGGCTATTTTTCATTACTGAAAACCACTAAAAATTGAAAAACACTCAAAATCTGATAAAAAATCTAGTAAATAAATTAAAAATCCAAAAACAATAATCTAGGTGCCTAAATTTTTCTTATTTTATTCTCTTTACAGGAAAATTACCTCCAGCTAATTTGTTGGCCTTTAGATATTTTATCTAGGCCCTTTCAGCTCGGATGGACAGTACCTACTGTTTTAGTCACTTTTTGATTTTTAGAAAATTAAATAAATCTCAGAAAAATCCCAAAAATTCACAAAAACACTAAAAATTATAAAACACATAAAAATATTTTTGTTTGAATTTTTGGTTGAATTTTAGTGTGTTTAATAATTTGTAGAAGTGTGTAGTTCCTTAGCTTTTATTATTTTCTTAATTCACTAAAAAATCCAAAAAAATATAAAATATTCAAAAACCACCAAAAATATTTCTTTTATTTTCTTTTATCTCTTTTTGACTACTTCGTAGGCCGAGAGGCCAACCCGTGCTCCTTGTGTTCGACCCTGGTCGCTATACCAGGTTAAACTAATAGCGAGACCGCTTTCGTGTGTTTGATTGATTTTCATTGGTGGTCTATATTTTTCTTGATTGTTCGCACTTGATCGCTCGGGTCGCAACGACTGATTAGCACCTTATACCCGATTGGTCATTTAGCGTATATCAGAATGGCGCCGTTGCCGGGGAGCACGGCTTAGTAGTTTTTGTTTTCGCTTTATTTTTGTTTTCGCGGCTTTTGTCTATATTTTATTTTTGTTTTATTTTTATTTATTTTCTTTTCTTTTGTCTTTGTTTTGTTTTATTTTGAGTGTTTATTTTATTTTGCATTTTTACATATATACCCTCATTTCAGTTTCATTTATTTTTATTATTATTATTTGATTATTTTGGTCTGACCACTTGTCTCTGTTTCTTGCGAGGGCCCGAGGACCGCGGAGGCGACTTTCGAGGAGCCGACGCAACCGCAGGACTTGGAGGCGGCTCCCTTCTTTACGGAGCCGTAGGAGAGAGCGAGAGAGAGAGTTGAGTAGGAGAGGTTTTATTTTTCTTTTATTTGATTATTATTGTAATAATACAGGTACTCAGACTTGGACTCTTGGACTCTTTGGCTTAGCGGGTCTGTTTCGCCGAGCACCGGTGTGCTCGGGGGACCCTTAGGTGTTTTTGCGGCTTTCTCGCGGTTTTGTTTTCTTTTCTTTTTAGCTGCATTTTCCGGTGTTTACGCGGTTTTTATCGAGCCCCTAGACTTAGGATTTTCTGCTTGCTTGTGCCGTAATTAGTAGGGTCCCCACACTTAATTATCTGCTTGTTCCTATAGTGCGCTTAATTGGACCTACTAATAATCAATTAATAAAAATAACTGCTTCATCTCCTTCGTAGCCTACGTGCCGCAGCCTGCCCCGTAAAGCGCTTTCTCCTACCCCCGATTTGTCGGGCAGAGGAGGGGTGGGCCAAGACCGGATCCTTTGGCTTGGAGGTCGGTGACCAGTTAGACGGTTCTGTGAGTAGAATTGCTGATCTAGGACTCGGTTTTCATCGCTGCATCATTAGGTATTTTACTTTATGTCTTTACATTTATGCGCGGATCATATTGCATGTAGAGTGCTGGAGACAGGTACGCCTTTCTGACTTTGCATGCATCATTGATTTATCGTGCATCGGCTTTTTCGTCTTCTCCCCCTGTTTTTGACTTAATAACCAGGAGAACCGAAAAATTCGTTAGGCATTTGTTTTTATTTGAAAAATATTAAAAAGAAAAACCATAAAATTGGGTCTGGCTAAAACTATTGACCCTAAAAGACACCTCACTTAAAAACTTGTCTTGGGGAGAGCAACCCCCTCATTGTTTGGTTTGCTTGCACGAGAGAGTGACCCGCACCCGAGGTAGAGCCCTCCGGTGCTATTTCCAGCTGACTACTGACTCTTTCGTGCGGGCCAATCGGTTGGGATAGTATCGGGTATCCTAACAGGTCACGTAAGCGCTCTGATATCTTGTGTGTTCACCTAATAAAAATTGACAAGATAATTTGACTGAGCTTTTACGGTCTTCAGCTCGCGTTGCGTTGGTGAACCGGGGGTTTGCATTTTGATCATAGTTTCTCCAGATCCCATCCGCACTACTCGACCAGATCACGATGATGGGTAGACGCTCTCTTAGGCAGCCTCTGGCTGTACCGCTTTCGGGCACGTCTACCCAATCATCTAGGTTGGCCCGCGAGAGCCGAGACCAGTTCTCCGAACCCGAGTATGATTCCTCCCTGTTTCCCCTCGACCCCTTTCTTTCGGTTCTGAGAGATATGAGCCAGAGGAGAGAATAGCAGATTTGACAGCACCTAAGTATGGCTCATTTGATTTTGCAGACGTCATGACCGGTAGTTCAGAGGATCGCTCCAGGACAGAGCACATTGTGATGGACCAGGGAGCGATCAACTCCACCCTGATCGCCTCGTTAGAGACAATGCAGCAGCAGCTGAGGGATCAGGGAGCTTTCATGATTGAGATGAGGAGAGAGTTGGAGCGACTCAGAGCAGAGAGAGATCAGAGCGAGTGTTGACAAGATTCTTCACGATTTAAGATGATGATTTTATCATGTCGTTGTTGTTCCACGAAGAATCAAGGTCAAACAGATAATATTACAACTACTTGCACAAGATGACATAAATAAATGTAAAGAGCAAGTTGAGGTTCGAATCCACAGGGACAAGGCAAGTTTGCATTTTTCTTGAATGTATTTTTGACTAGATTTTAACTCAAATAGATTGCACTATCGTCAATTTCTATAGTTATAAAGTTCACCACAAGATTCTAGGGACATATGCGCAACTAAGTCAAATTTTGGAGGGCTGAAACACACATTAAAAAATAGTATTCTGAATTAGCAGGGGAAATGTATAAATTTCACGGATATCTCACAATGTGATACTTTGCATTAGAAACGGGCAAATTTTTAGAAATAGTGAAACAGTCCTATTCCAAGGATCATAATGAGAAAATGAAACTAAATGACCAAAATGCAAATACGAGGTTTTAAAAAGTAAATAGATTATTTCTCAATCAAAGACTTAACATAAATACTACTAAGTTTACGGATCATGAAATTTAAAAACTAAGGATAGAGAAGTAGAGAAAAAGGAAGTCTGCTTAGTTTGTCGAGCCCCTGCGTTGGAGAAAATCCGCAAAGAGCGACTGCTAGGAAGGAGGTATCGCCAGGCAACCCGGAGCTCGATGGATGGCAGTGACGGTCGGAGGCCACGGGCACGGGCACAGAATGTGCGCGGTGAGAGTGCGGTGGCCGGCGGCAAAAGATGCCCGACGAGGGCTCGCTCGAGGAGGTCGCACACTGCGGCACGTGAACTGGAGATGAGGCGCAGGGCTGGAGCAGAGACGCGCGGCGGGGCGGTAGCAGCACAGCTAGAGGAGGAGTGTACACGGATGACAGTGCACGTAGGAGGACGTGAAGGGGGGGTGTTGGGTTCTTCTCCAAAAAACTTCTGAACAAGGTGGCGATAACGATATTGTTCTCTGACTCCCCCTTGATGTATTGCTATGGAACTCCATTTATAGACGAGATCCTGACGTTGAGAAGGTGAAGCGCTTTAAAGATTTCTCAGGACCATGATGGCGTGCTTGGAGTCTGATGCCTCTGTCCTTGTGAAGAAGGTAGCGTGTATTTGCTTAATGCGTAGGAGATGAGGAGTTGCGACAGAAGAATACGAAAGGGGCAACCTGTTTGTCTCCTGCAGAGGAGTAAAAGGCAACCATGTTATAATATAAAAAATTCTTAGAGCAAGTGGTGGTGCATTCCGATGGCATGGATGAGAATGCATATTGTTGTTTATTTAGGATTCTAAAAGCAAAGTGCCCTACGTGGACAGCACTATCCCATATGTAACTTTGAAATGCTATATATTTAGAATTGTCTAATGATACTACATAGGTTTTCATTTATAGGTTTTAGATATAAATTGGTAGTAATAGTATATGAATGTGGGATAAAGTCACGCATCTTCTATAGTTTACAAATATGTAATGTATATGTTTAAGATAACAATTTATATAGCAGATTGGTTTGTGTTATAAGTAATATGGATTGAAGTCAAATCTTCAAGTTTGATAAACATGAGTATGTAATTATTGACTCCATTGTGAGGTAAAAAATAATAATAATCAAGAGAATATCTAAACTTGTAAAAATATTGCATGATAAAGATGAGTATCAAAGACAATAATTTTACCAATTATAAATGCATTGTATGTGGAATAAATTGGACATGGAATATGTGATTTTAGAGTTTATAAATCAAGAATTGATATTATCTTACACATAATTTAAGCCTATTATCACAATATATCAAGTAATCATCACATCCCCATACTTAAGTCTTGCTAGTCTCGAGCAAGAGTAAGATAAGTAATAATGAAGGATAGGGAAATTAGCCAAGGTTGATTTGGTGAGGGTTTGCAGCAGACACTCCCACAAAGTTTTTGAGTTTTCAGTTCCTAACCACACAAATACACAAACTTCAGTAGAGTTGACCCATGGATTAAAGATTTGTTCGAATAGTCGACTTGACTTGAGTTTTGTAGTTTCAACAGCCTCTTAGTTCCAACAAAATCAGACATGGTTTTAGAAGAACGATCAAGTCAGCTCATCCCTAAGAAACAGGTATTCTCTTTGACCTTGAGTGGATATAAACAGTGTTAGTTATAGTTTTAGCTTTCGTGAGTCAAGAGAACGAGCTAGCAACACAATCTATCAAGGTACCGAATGATTCCCTACACAAATAGCCTCAGTCCTCACCTAGATTCAGGCATAATCTCCTTTCACCCAAGTATGTCAGCATAGAAAAAATAGGTCATAGTTTATTGAAGAATGGGACTTAATTTCGGGGTTTTCCGTAGACCGCTTTGGTCCGTTGCTCTCATTCTTTTCCTTTTGCAGAGCATAACCCTGGGCCTCTTTGGGCCTCTTTTAGAAATTTAGGTAGCATCATTGGACTGCTACCACAGCTTTTTTGGTGGAGAAGGGTTATTTGGTGGTCTTCTTTCTTTGCTTTTGCTTTGCACATCATTGCATGTTTGGTGGTTTTTGCATTTGTATTGTGATAATGCCTTTTTGTGGTATTTTTGTCTTGGGTTTTGGCATCAAGAGGTAGTATCGGCTTAATATTGTCTTTGGAGGCGCGATACTGGCTTAATTGCTGACACACTTAGACTAGAGAGATCATGTTGCTCCTGAGTCAGGTTCCTTCACTGACTATAGATAAGGTTCAGGCATTGGCACAACCAAGAGGACAACTTCTCACCTCAACTAGATTGTAATTGTATCTCGTAAAATAAACTCAATCAAGCTAAGTGCAATGTGCAGTTTCTTAATATCCACTGAAGAGTTTAAGAGTGCTACTAGTTGCTCAGGTGATCTAGTTAGATACAGAAGTTCATTCACCAGTAGAGTTAGTGGAACTGAGAGAATAAAGTCCAAATGGACCTGAAGAAAGTTTAAAAACTCATGCCTAGTGAAATTCTGATGAAGTTTAGTGGATTAGGGTCAACTCAACCTCAGTCTATGATTTATGCAGTGAAGATTTGATTTCAAAAAAAAAAAGATAAAACTAGGAAGGATGTTTTTTTGGTGGTTTTCTTGCTTTTGAAAATATTTTTAGGGGAATTTTTGCAAAAGAGAGTTTTTCTTTTCTTTTCTTTTCTTTTTTTAAAGAATATGCAATTTTGAAAAACTATGCAGACACCCCCCATACTTAACAGAAACCATGTCCTCATGGTGAAGATAATGTGCAATAGGAGGATCAAAAGGGATGTGAAATGTATTTTTGTTTTTTTTTTTGGAATGTAATGCGGAGGGGTACCCCCATACATATCTAATGCAATGCAGTGAAAATAAACATGCGAGTAGTAGGACGAAAAGATACATGTGAGGAGATGCTCACGAGAGTGCATGATTTAACGCCTCAGCTTGGCGATGTGGTGGTTCATTTTTCCTGCAGAAGGTACGTTGTGCAAACGGGCATAGGACCAGATGGTTCAACAACGGGTTTCAATCTTTGACCATTAACTCTAAAAGTGGCTTTAGTGTTTGGATAACATATTTCTATTGAACCATTGTCAAATACTTGGGTCACAATGTATGGTCCTTTCCATTTTGATCTCAGTTTTCCCGGAAATAGTTTTAATTTTGCATCAAATAACCACACTTTTTTATTCTCTTGAAATGTTTTTCTTGAAATGTTAGCATCATGCCATATCTTGATTTTCTCCTTGTAGATCAAGTTATTGTCATAGGCTTGTGATCTCAGTTCTTCCAGTTCAGATAAGTCCAATAGTCTTTTCTTTCCAGCCTCATCATAATCCAAATGACATTTCTTGATCGCCCAGAGTGACTTGTGGTGGAATTCTACATGTAGATAGCAAGGCTTTCCATAGACCAACCTATATGGGCTCATTCCTAAGGGTGTACGGAAGGCTGTACGGTAGGCCCAAAGAGCAGAAGGTAAGTGTTGAGACCAGTCTTTACGATCAGAGCGGACAATTTCCTGGAGGATAGTCTTGATCTCCCGGTTTGACAGCTCGGCCATTCCATTGGTCTGTGGGTGATAGGCAGTGGAGACCCGGTGTTCGACCCCATTTTTCTTAAGTAAGTTCTTGACCGAAGCGTTAAGAAAATGGGTTCCACCATCACTAATGACCACCTTAGGTAACCCAAATCGGGAGAAGAGATTGTTCAGAAATTTAACAACAGTGGCGCTATCAGCAGCGCGAGTGGGAATGGCTTCAACCCAACGGGACACATAGTCAACAGCGAGTAGGATGTGCTGATAGCCTTGTGAGGTGGTGAAAGGTCCCATGAAGTCTATTCCCCAAGTGTCAAAAATTTCAACCACATGTATTGGTTAGAGGGCCATCATGTTACGACGGGTCATTGTTCCGTTGGTTTGACATGCAGGACATGCTTGAGCAAAGTGATGAGCATCTTTGAATATCGAGGGCCAATAGAATCCGCATTGAAGTACTTTAGCAGCTGTGCATTTCCCCGAGTGGTGTCCTCTACACCCAGAGGTGTGGCAGTGAGATAGGACACTAGAGACTTCAGATTCAGGGATACAACGTCTCCATATCAAATCAGTGCCTTCTTTGAAGAGTAGAGGATCATCCCAGTGGTAGTATCGAGCTTGGGCTTTGGTTTTATCCTTTTTATGTCTTGGCCAATCGTCAGGTAACTTGGAAGTAACGAGGTAATTGACTATGTCAGCATACCAAGGAAGTTGAGAGATAATCATTATATTTTCATCTGGAAAAGTGTCAGAGATGGGGAGCATATTATCGATCGAGCCATCAGATGGAAGAGGTGAATGGAGTCTTGATAAGTGATCGGCAACAACGTTCTTTGCTCCAGCTTTATCTCGAATTTCCAAGTTAAATTCTTGGAGCAATAGAACCCACCTAATGAGTCTAGGCTTGGCATCTTTCTTTGTGAATAGGTACTTTAGAGCCGAGTGGTCTGTGTAAATTATGATATGAGATCCCAAGATGTAAGATCGAAATTTTTCTAGTGAGAACACCACAGCTAGCAACTCTTTCTCAGTTACAGTGTAATTCTTTTGTGCATCATCAAGTGTCTTGCTAGCATAATGGATGGCATATGGTCTACCATACTTCCTTTGTCCCAAGACCGCCCCAACAGCATAATCAGAAGCATCACACATTATTTCAAATTCAATGGTCCAATCGGGGGGTCGTAATATCGGTGCTTCAGTGATGATCTTTCTCAGAAAAATAAAGGAGTCGAAGGCTTCCTTGGTGAATGTAAAGTCTTGATCCTTTTCAAGAAGTTTGGTAAGCGGTCGTGCATGTTTTGAGAAATCCTTAATAAAGTGTCGATAGAATCCAACATGACCTAGAAAGGATCGAACATCTTTTATATTGATAGGTGGACTCAAGTGGGTGATGGTCTCAATTTTGGAGGGATCTACCTCCATTCCTTTCTTCGATACGATATGTCCCAACACAATTCCTTGTTTCACCATGAAATGTGATTTCTCCCAGGATAAAATTAGATTTACCTCAATGCATTTTTGTAAGACTTTGTCCAAAAATCCAAGTGTCTCCTCAAAAGAGTCTCCAAAAATTGAAAAATCGTCCATAAATACCTCCATAAAATCACCGATCATGTCAGCAAAGATACCCATCATATATCTTTGAAAAGTAGCGGGGGCATTGCATAATCCGAAAGGCATGCGCCTAAACGCATAAGTCCCAAAAGGACAAGTGAATGTGGTTTTGTCCTGATCTTCAGGAGCTATGGCAACTTGATTGTAGCCAGAATATCCATCCAAAAAACAAAAGAATTCTTTTCCGGCTAGTTTCTCAATGATTTGGTCAATGAATGGTAGTGGAAAGTGGTCTTTTCGTGTAGCCTTATTCAGTTTTCTATAATCGACACAGACTCTCCAAGATGTTGTCGTTCGAGTAGGGATGTCCTCTCCTTTTTCATTTTTCACAACTGTTAATCCAGCTTTCTTGGGGACAACCTGGAGAGGACTGATCCAAGGACTATCGGCTATCGGATAAATGATGCCAGCACTTGACCACTTGTATATTTCATTCTTCACAACCTCTCGTAGATTAGGATTCAACCGTCTTTGCATTTCTCGAAAGGGTTTACTGTCATTTTCCAAGTATATGTGGTGTGTGCAAAATGTCGGACTTATTCCTTTCAAGTCAGTTATTTTCCATCCAATAGCCTGAGAATTCCTTTTCAACACCTCCATGAGTTGACTTTCCTGAGTGCTATCTAAGTTGGCATTAATGATGACCGGTAGAGTGTGTGCATCATCAAGGAAAGCATATTTCAAGTCTTGTGGTAAGGGTTTCATTTCAACAAGGGCGGTTGGCGGGGTCATCGTGGTGGTTTTCATTGGTGTATCTATCATTGCAGTAGTGTGAGAATGTGGTTGGTTATGATGAGACAAAAGTGATTCTTTAGATGAGCATATGAACTCGAATGGTGGTTCCATCATTGGCATTACTAGGGATGACGTTAGTGTGAGTTCAGTATCCAGTGTATCCCAAATTTGATCTAATTCAATGATTTCTTTGCTAGAGAGCGGGCATGGCGGTTCTTCAAGTAAAGAGTTCAGATTATATGTGGCAATCTGATGCGACATATCTTTATAGGTGGAACGGGAGGTATTTAGAATAACCTCCAAAGGATCTTTTGTAAGGTGGACAAGGGCAAAATCATTTTGTATGTCAAGAATAGCACAATTTTCTATCCAACCACAATCTTCAGTCTCAGAGTCAATCGAAGTGGGGATGGTAAGATCCACAGGAATGACTTTACCGTTAACTTTAAACTCCACTCTCCCATCCTCATAATCAAAGTGTGCCTTGGCAGTGGCCAAGAATGGTCGTCCAAGTATGATGGGAGTTTCACTTAGTGTATTAGCTGGGTCCATATCCATAACAACAAAATCTACTAGGAATTGGTGTCCATGAACCGTGACTATTACATCCTCGAGTAATCCTTGTGGTCTTTTTACAGAACGATCAGCCATCTGTAAAATCATTGAGATGGGTTTTACTTTTCCCAACTCAAACTGCTCTAGAATAGCAGTAGGGAGAAGGTTAATGGAGGCACCATTATCCAACAATGTACGTTCGAATGTCAACTTCCCGATAGTGCATTTCACCAACGGTGCACCTGGATCTTTCTTCTTTGTTGGTAGGAGGTGTGAAATGACATTTGATGTTGCTTGAGGAAGAACGTGTTTTTCGATGTCCTCATGATTCTTTTTATTCTTTCCTTTTGACTTCCTTTTTGGTGTGCATTTCTCTTTTAGAAAGCGAGAAAAGGCTGGCACTTGTTCAAGAGATTTCAGAAGTGGGATCTCAATGACAATGTCAGAGAAGAGTTTCTCTAACTTAGGATCGAGTATGGGTGACTTGGTATTTTTCCTGCGAAAAGCTTCTGGAAAGGGGATAGCTATGGGAGAGGAAGGTGGAGGTATGGTGGTCTCAGTTTGTCCTTCTTCATTCTCAATTTCCTCTTCTTCCTCGATTTGCGCCTCATCAGTTGTATTAGTTTGTGGTATGGTAGAGGCGTATGTGTTTTTCCCATTTCGGAGAGTCACGGCATTAGCTGACTGGTTGGGTTGATTTGGTGTTCTGAAAGTCACTTGATTTTTAGGTTGATGCATGTTGGATCCTTGAGTGGATGCAGAGAAACCTTGAGGATGAGTTCCTTGGCTGGAATTATTGGTCTTATGAGTTGGGGCAGAAAATCCTTGATTTTGAGCTTGGAATCCAGGAGGTGACGTGAAAGATTTGGCTGGTGGTGGGGTATGGAATGATCCAGAGGAGCTAGCTCTATTGGTATTAGGATTGGGCAGGGGTTGAGGTGACAATGCCGGAATATAAGATCGTATCTCAGCAAATTGTCGGGCATTCTCAGCGTTGGCATGTTGTTGTGCTTGGTTGGCCTGTTGTTGTGCTGCCGCAAGTTGTTGTATAGCTTGAGTCAATGCATCAAAGTTTACAGCTGTGGGAGGTTGAGTCATTGGAAGTCCTGTTGGTTGTTGGGGTTGTGAGTGATTCTGAAAATGGTATTTATTGGGTTGCCCATTCCACCCAAAATTAGATTGCTCTCTCCACCCTGGATTTTGGTTGTTTGAAAATGATCCTCCTTGATTTCTTTGTACCCAATTTACAGTCTCGGGAGTCAATTCTTTATCATGAGAAAATGGTAAATGGCCAAAGTCTTGAACATTAGGGTCAGATGTAGCCCCACAGATGTTGTTCGGGACTTTATTCAGAGCCAGGTTACCTATGGCTTGGGTCATGAGATCCATCTGTTTTGAAAGAACTTCCCATTTGTCATGACTTTGTTTGGATGAGTTGCTGGTGGAGTTATCGTGGTCGACTATATTGACAGGCCTTATGTTCCCACTATATTGTTCGATGGATGAGCTATTCACCGAATTATCAGCCATATTTTCAAATAAGGTCCATACGAAATGTTCGTCGCGGCTAATATAATTCCCATCACATGAGCCGTCAATAACTCTCTTGAATGATGTGTCTATACCCTCATAGAATATCTGAACCAATTTCCATTTGGGGATTGCATGATGAGGGCATTTCCTTTGTAATTCCTTAAAATGTTCCCAAGCTTCATGAATGGGTTCTTTGTTTTTCTGAGTGAATGACGATATGGCTTGTCTCAAGGCATTTGTCTTTCCTATTGGGAAGTATTTCTTGATGAATGCCTCTCTTAAGACGTCCCAGGATGTGAGTGGGGTTCCATAATTTCGGAGCCATTGGAGTGCCCGTTCCTTAAGAGAATGAGTGAAGGCTTTCATATAAATGTATTCCTTTTCTACTCCAGGGATGCTCATTGTGTCACAAGCAGATCGAAAGTCTTGTATGTGTAAGAACGGGTCTTCACTCTCATTGCCATAATACTTTGGTATCAAGGAGAGAGATTCTAGCTTTATTTCAAAGTCTCCTACCTCAGGTGGAATCTGGACCCAATGGACTAAGTCTTCAGCCGCCGGGTTATAGTGTGTGCTAATGGGTGGTGGTCGGATGAGAGGTGCTATAGTGTGGCGGATCGTCGCATTTTCCTCTCTCAACAGTTGTAGTTGATGTAGGATGAGGTCCATAGGATTTGATCTTTCTTCTCCCATGTCTCCTATGTCAGATGAATTCTCAGGTTCCTCAGTTGAAGGGGATGAGTTGGGTTTTCTATAGATCGGGTCGTACTCTAATGGTTGTTGTAAGTGATTTTTCAGAGACCTACGACCTAGCATACACAGTATAAACACAACACAATTTGTTGATTCACCGACTCGACACTAATTACCGCAGAAGCGGTTATCTTTTCGATTTTAATTTAGTGATTCAACCAAAGTTATCAGAGAAATTAGAGTCCTTAAGGAAGAGGTGGGTGTGGAAGATTGTGAGAAATCGATGTCCTAATCCGGCTGGGGGATCCAAGGTGCGGTACTCAGATCGAGGATCTGCTTCTTCCCACGAGAACCTGTGCCCAACGCGTCGAGGAGTTACGATTTCTCTCTGCAATCCCACGTAGCACCAGGGATTTTTGTTTCTATCCTAGGGTTCTATGTGCTTGTGAGTGTTGTGTCATTCACCATGTGCATCAAACAAGCATTCAGAATTTTTCTGCTTTCTGCTCGGGCCACTGCGGTGGCCTTTCAAGCTTATCTTTTTAAGTTTCAAAACATGGGTTTGGTGATCTTTGAATTAAGTTATCAGAGGGAGAAGACCACAGAGATGATGCAATGAAGAAGTCTTTTTTAAATTTTTTCGATTTAATTTGGAGCACAAACAAATGTAGAAATAAAAAACCTAAAATGCCTAATAGTAAGAGAAGCTCACAGTGCCTGCACTTCTGGCGCTAAATCCGTAATGTTTTGTCCTATTGATGGCGAGCTTTTCCGAGAAGGAGGGAGGAGAAAATATTACAGATGTTCTACTTAGCACAAATTACAAATTTGCTTAAAAAATGAAATGCATTAAAGAAGAGTATTTTTTTGAACCCTAAGTACCTGCAAAACAAAACAAAAAAATTGCGCGGATTAGATAATTGAAAATAAGTAAAAATGAATAAGAAAAATTGCAAATGTTGCCTAGTCCCCGGCAACGGCGCCAAAATGTTGACAAGATTCTTCACGGTTTAAGATGATGATTTTATCATGTCGTTGTTGTTCCACGAAGAATCAAGGTCAAACAGATAATATTACAACTACTTGCACAAGATGACATAAATAAATGAAAAGAGCAAGTTGAGGTTCGAATCCACAGGGACAAGGCAAGTTTGCATTTTTCTTGAATGTATTTTTGACTAGATTTTAACTCAAATAGATTGCACTATCGTCAATTTCTATAGTTATAAAGTTCACCACAAGATTCTAGGGACATATGCGCAACTAAGTCAAATTTTGGAGGGCTGAAACACACATTAAAAAATAGTATTCTGAATTAGCAGGGGAAATGTATAAATTTCACGGATATCACACAATGTGATACTTTGCATTAGAAACGGGCAAATTTTTAGAAATAGTGAAACAGTCCTATTCCAAGGATCATAATGAGAAAATGAAACTAAATGACCAAAATGCAAATACGAGGTTTGAAAAAATAAATAGATTATTTCTCAATCAAAGACTTAACATAAATACTACTAAGTTTACGGATCATGAAATTTAAAAACTAAGGATAGAGAAGTAGAGAAAAATGAAGTCTGCTTAGTTTGTCGAGCCCCTGCGTTGGAGAAAATCCGCAAAGAGCGACTGCTAGGAAGGAGGTATCGCCAGGCAACCCGGAGCTCGGTGGATGGCAGTGACGGTCGGAGGCCGCGAGCACGGTCACAGAATGTGCGCGGTGAGAGTGCGGTGGCCGGCGGCAAAAGATGCCCGACGAGGGCTCGCTCGAGGAGGTCGCACACTGCGGCACGTGAACTGGAGATGAGGCGCAGGGCTGGAGCAGAGACGCACGGCGGGGCGGTAGCAGCACAGCTAGAGGAGGAGTGTACACGGATGACAGTGCACGTAGGAGGACGTGAAGGGGGGGTGTTGGGTTCTTCTCCAAAAAACTTCTGAACAAGGTGGCAATAACGATATTGTTCTCTGACTCCCCCTTGATGTATTGCTATGGAACTCCTTTTATAGACGAGATCCTGACGTTGAGAAGGTGAAGCGCTTTAAAGATTTCTCGGGACCATGATGGTGTGCTTGGAGTCTGATGCCTCTGTCCTTGCGAAGAAGGTAGCGTGTATTTGCTTAATGCGTAGGAGATGAGGAGTTGCGACAGAAGAATACGAAAGGGGCAACCTGTTTGTCTCCTGCAGAGGAGTAAAAGGCAACCATGTTATAATATAAAAAATTCTTAGAGCAAGTGGTGGTGCATTCCGATGGCATGGATGAGAATGCATATTGTTGTTTATTTAGGATTCTAAAAGCAAAGTGCCCTACGTGAACAACACTATCCCATATGTAACTTTGAAATGCTATATATTTAGAATTGTCTAATGATACTACATAGGTTTTCATTTATAGGTTTTAGATATAAATTGGTAGTAATAGTATATGAATGTGGGATAAAGTCACGCATCTTCTATAGTTTACAAATATGTAATGTATATGTTTAAGATAACAATTTATATAACAGATTGGTTTGTGTTATAAGTAATATGGATTGAAGTCAAATCTTCAAGTTTGATAAACATGAGTATGTAATTATTGACTCCATTGTGAGGTAAAAAATAATAATAATCAAGAGAATAACTAAACTTGTAAAAATATTGCATGATAAAGATGAGTATCAAAGACAATAATTTTACCAATTATAAATGCATTGTATGTGGAATAAATTGGACATGGAATATGTGATTTTAGAGTTTATAAATCAAGAATTGATATTATCTTACACATAATTTAAGCCTATTATCACAGTATATCAAGTAATCATCAGCGAGCCTGAGGACGGACCAGATGCAGAGGCACGAGCCGCAGCAGCAGCAGCAGCCGCCGCCGCCGCAGCGGCAGCCGCCGCGGCAGGAGGACCACCGAGACCGATGCGGGAGTTGCACAACCCCAGATCTACACTGATGCATCATTGGGTGGTGGTGCCTGCTATCGTGGGGGACTTTAAGTTCCCCCTGAACACCCTACAGATGCTTCCCCGTTTTCACGGACTTGCCACCGAGGAGCCCCATCTCCATCTCCAGGAGTTCTTGATGATCTGCAGTACTGTCCACGACCGCCATGTGGACCAGGATACGATTCGGATGATCGCCTTCCCCTTTTCCCTAGCAGACAGAGCAGCCACCTGGCTGAACCATTTGGGGAAGTTTGTTTACACCTGGGAGCAGCTCCGCACTGAGTACTTGAACAAGTACTATCCACTCGGGCGGACCAATGCAGCGAGGGCCCTGATCAGCAACTTCTCCATGCTCCCCAACGAGCAATTCCATGAGGCATGGGAGAGGTTCCGAGAGCTCACAGACCGATGCCCGCACCATGATATCTCGAACCCGAACCTTGTGCAGAGCTTCTTCAGCGGGCTGACACCAGAGCTCCAGGGCTTGGTGAACGCTTCTTGTGGCGGGTCCTATTTCGCCAAGGATCACGACCAGGTCTGGACCATCTTCGAGGAGATGGCCGAAAACTATATGGTGATGTCCCAGACCCGGTTATACACTCAGGGGAGACCCCAGCAGCAGCCAGGACCCGTGCAGTACCAGAGGATAGCACGGGTCGACGCCGGTCCATCCAGTTCATCCGCAGTTGCAGCAGCACAGGTAGAGTCGTCCGCTGCGGATATGGGTATCATAAGTGAGAAGTTGGATCGGATGGAGCTGATTGAGAAGAAGCAGTGCCAGGGTATCACGCAGATGGAGCAGATGGCACAGACTCTGAGCGACATGAAGACCCAGCTCATGTGTTTCCAGGAGGCACAGACGGCTTCCCAGCCCTGTCTTCAGTCGCGAGGCGATACCGACGGCAACAGCAGCTCGTCCCAGCGCTCCAGCTCCTTTCAGCAGCCTAGACAGGTTCACCTTGTACAGGCGGAGCCGTACCAGCAGCAGCAGCCCTCTTACCAGTCACCACCATCTCCAGACTTGCAGATGGTTGTATACCAGCCGGATCAGCCTCTGGCAGTACTCCTGCCAGCCCAGTTCGATGCAGAGCTGTTGATGGATGTCAACAGGATTTGGTATGACCGCCCTCAGCCTGGGATCCGACGAGACCATCCCGGATTCAGGTGGGGGAGTGGAGGTACCCAGCCCCAGCAGCAGTCATCCGATCAGGGAGGGCAGTATGGCCAGCAGAGAGATCACCAGCAGCAGCAACCCCCAGCCTACCAGCCGCACCAGCAGTCATCCTTCGTTCCTCGCCCCTATCAGCAGCAGGGACAGTCTTGGAGACGTGAGCAGCAGGCTCACCAGCCACACCAGCAGCAGCATCCTTCCTCCTACCCCTCTCAGCACCAGTTCCAGTAGCCTCAGCACCAGAGAGGCTACCCGTCGGGCTCCCATGAGATCCCAGCCTTGGACGACATAGCCCGCCTCCTCACGGATCAACAGGCTACCTTTAGACGGGAGATGGACGAGTTCCGCCAGGAGATGCGGGACCTGATGAGAGGGAAGGCCGCCATCCCTGCACAGATAGAGCCGAATCCCAATAGCCTCAAGAGGAAGTCTGAGCAGGTAGTTTACACTGAGCATGCCACTCCTAGTGATCCATTTGATGATATGTCTTCAGATCTGTTTGATGCTGATTTTGTTACACTTAGGAGCGGTAGAGCACCAGCAGGCGGCGCCTCGTCTGAGCGACAACACGAGGATCCATCCAGGGCGCCAGATGAGGAGGAGGAGACGGTACTGAGGCCGCGCATGATGATGATGGTGGTACTGATGCCACCAAGGATGCTGATTCTACCGGCGGTACTGAGGCCGCCGCTTCACCTGTTCGAGGAGGTGGTACTGACGCCACCAGAGTAGCCGAGCCAGCCCGCGGTACTGAGGCCGCGAGACGTCTAGCAGAGCCAGCCCGTGGTGGTACTGAGGCCACCGGTGTTCATTCTGAGAGAGATGTTGTTTTTCCTTCTGTTGATGTATCTCAGAACACTGTTTTGAATAAAGGAAAAGGTTTAGTTTCTTCTAGTCCCACTGTGGTGATTGATGTATGTGCGGATCCGGCCGTCGAGCCGTCTAGACCTCTTCCTAGTCCTTCATCTGAGAAGGACCCTGTGGTCCCCTTCCCTAGAGCCCTTCAGATGGGGAAGGGGAAGAAAAGAGAAAAAGACCCAAAAAAGAGAGAGCAGGAGGAGTTCAGCCAGAGCATGATTGACAGATTTCACATACAGCTGACCCTTCAGGAGGCTTTGCAGCACATCCCCCTTCTTCAGCGATCTTTGAGAGATAGGACCACAGTCAGGAGGAGGAGGAACCATCATTCAGAGATACATGTGCTGACGAAAGCCACGTGCTTCGCGATCCAGAACCGTCTGCCGGCCAAGAGGCCAGATTTAGGAGCCCCGTATGTCAGATGTCAGATTAGAGAGCAAAGGTTCGACCGTACTCTATTGGATAGCGGATCGTCTATCAACCTCCTTCCGGCAGCCCTTCTCGACCGTTTCGAGTTGGGAACTCTTAGACAGAGCAGGACAGTCCTTCAGTTTGCTGATCGATCTGTCAAGAGGCCGAAGGGGTTGTTGCGAGACGTTATCGTCACTATTCAGGGCCTGCAATTCCCCGTGGAATTCGTAGTGTTGGACATGGAGATACCTGATTCAGTGGCCGATACCCCCATCATCCTCGGTCGTCCGTTCTTGGCCACAGCCAAGGCGGTGACTGATCATGATAGCGGGAAGGTATACTTTCGCATCGAGGGCGAGAGTGTACAAATAGAGACGATCGAGGACTACAGAGCCAGAGAGAGAGAATGCTCAGAGACCAGCACAGATACTGAGCAGCTGACAGATGCCGGGGTAGACATCCACCAGGACTGTGATTTTGTGATCACAGATGATGAGGCAGCATGGGCAGACCCTTCAGCACAGGCCATCCTCTCATTTCCAGACACCACTGATGTAGAGATGATAGCAGAGGAGAGCTTGGAGAGCACAGCCCTGGTCCAGGATACTACAGAGGCAGCAGAGCTGGTTCTCGACCGCGACACGGTTTATAGTGACGGTGGTACTGATGCCACCTTGTTTGATGCAGATCCCTCGGATTCAGAGTCTGATTAGGCAGATTGTGATGACCAGATGCCAGACCTGAGTCCACCTGAGCCTACAGATGAGGAGGAGGTAGAGGCAGAGCAGATCAGAGACAGCATAGTTGAGCAGCCTCCTCCAGATCCAGTTTGCGAGAGCTCGTATTCTTTCTCCCAGGCAGATTTGGCAGACTTAGCAGCATTCACACATCTTCTTCCGAGGCCAGATTTGCCAGCACCCAGCTGTCCAGAGCTGAAGCCTCTCCCTACTTCGCTGAAGTATCGGTTCCTTTCGGGCGACCCTGAGATGTACCCAGTCATCATCTCCGCCGATCTGACTGGAGAGCAAGAATCCCGTTTGATGGGGGTTCTTGAAAAGAACCGCAAGGCAATCGGATGGAGCGTAGCAGATCTCCATGGGATTAGTCCATCAGTGTGCTCCCACCATATCTATCTCGAGGAGGGGGCGAAGCCGTCGCGTGAGTTCCAGCGGCGACTGAACCCCAACCTGAGAGAGGTCGTGATGAAGGAAATATCAAAATGGTGGAGTGCAGATTTCATTTATCCCATTTCTGACTGCAAGTGGGTCAGCCCCTTGCATGTGGTGCCCAAGAAGACGGGCATCACGACTGTGATCAGTGAGTCGGGAGAGGAGATTGCTACACGAGTACCCACCTCTTGGAGGGTCTGTGTTGACTACAGGAGACTCAACCAGGCCACCAAGAAGGACCATTTCCCCCTGCCTTTTATTGACCAGATCATTGAGAGACTGGCAGGGAAGAGCCATTATTGCTTCCTGGATGGGTACTCGGGCTACAACCAGGTGGCCATCGCTCCTGAGGATCAGGAGAAGACCACCTTTACATGTCCCTTCTGTACATATGCCTTTCGACGCATGCCATTTTGGCTATGCAATGCCCCTGTGACTTTTCAGAGGTGCATGCTGTCGATCTTTTCGGATATGGTAGGGGAGTGTTTGGATGTCTTCATGGACGATTTCTCGGTCTACGGCGACGGATTCGACTCCAGTCTTGACTGCCTAGACCAAGTACTCCAGCGATGTATTGAGTTCCATTTGGTTCTATCTTGGGAGAAGAGTCACTTCATGGTGACTCAAGGGACGATGCTTGGCCATATCATCTCCAACAGGGGCATGGAGGTTGATCCGGCCAAGGTTGATGTCATTATAAAACTCGCACCGCCGTCCAATTTGAGGCAGCTACGCTCATTCCTGGGGCACGTTGGATTTTATAGGAGATTTATTCAGGATTTCAGCAGGATTGCCCGGCCGTTGACTGACCTCTTGACGAAAGACAACGAGTTCCTTGTCGATGACAAGTGTCTTTCGTCCTTTGCGACTCTCCAGCAATGTGTTATTGAGGCACATGTCCTCCAGCCGCCTGATTGGTCTCTCCCATTCGAGATCATGACGGATGCCTCCGATTTTGCCGTAGGGCCCGTGCTGGGATAGAGGAGGGATGGAGTTCCATTTGCTATCCACTACGCTAGCCGCACATTGGATTCCGCCCAGCGGAATTACACGGTCACAGAGAAGGAGATGCTAGACGTAGTGTTCGCCATAGATAAGTTTCGATCTTATATCATTGAATCTAGAGTGACTTTGTACACATATCACACCGCCATCAGGTACCTCATGGCAAAGAAGGATGCCAAGGCCAGACTCACTAGATGGATCCTTCTACTCCAGGAATTCGACATTGAGATCAAGGACAAGCCTGGAGTCAAGAATGTGGTGGCGGATCATCTCTCCCGTTTAGAGCAACCTGAGGAGTCTGAGCAGATTGATCCCATTCGAGATACCTTCCCAGATGAGGCGATCCTTGCTATCGCCTCACTCCCATGGTATGTCGATATTATGAACTTTCTTGTTGCTGGGAAAGTCCCACAAGATTGGCCCAGGCAGAGACTTGAGACCTTCCTTGCGAAGGCCAAGTCCAACCATTGGGAGGATCCCATCCTTTACCACGAAGGAGGGGATAGCGTCTGGCGTCGGTGTATTCCTCAGGAGGAACACCATAGTGTCCTCACTTACTGCCACAAGCTTGAGGCAGGAGGACATCATTCTGGGAGGAGAACGGCACAGAAAGTGCTCCAATTCGGCTTGTGGTGGCCTACCCTCTTCAAGGACTCTGATGAGTTCGTGAAGAGGTGTACTGACTGTCAGAGGATGGGCACTTGTGGACAGCGTGATATGATGCTGATGCAGCCCATTCACTTCTATGAGGTTTTTGACGCATGGGGCATCAATTTCATGGGTTCATTCCCTAAGAGTCAGGGATTTGAGTACATTCTGTTGGCCGTAGATTATGTTAGTCGTTGGGTTGAGGCTATCCCCGCCCGAGCCACCGATGCGAGGACAGTTTGTAGATTTTTGAGGAAGCACATCATCACGCGGTTCGGGGTTCCACGAGTTCTGATTTCTGATGGAGGGTCTCATTTCATCAACGACCAGGTGAAGGCCCTTGCTAGCGAGTTCGGTATAGATCATCGTGTTGCTACACCTTACCATCCACAGACGAATGGTCTCGCCGAGGTGTCGAATAGGGAGATCAAGACTATATTGCAGAAAGTCGTCCGCCCTGACCGAAAGGATTGGTCACAGCTTTTGGACTCGGTCTTGTGGGCATATAGGACGTCTTTCAAGACACCATTGGGCACATCTCCCTTTCGCCTCGTATATGGCAAGCCGTGCCATTTACCTGTTGAGCTGAGGCACAAGTCACTTTGGGCAGTTACAGATATTCTTATGGATCCAGATGGTATGGGAGACCAGAGGAGGGCAGAGTTAGCAGCCCTGGAGGAGCTTAGAGACACTGCTTTCTCAAACAGCCTACATTATAAGGAGAAAGTGAAGGAGTGGCATGATTCTCATATCAGCCACAAGCATTTTGAGATTGGACAGAGAGTATGGCTGTTTGATGCGAGGCTACGTTTATTTCCAGGGAAGCTACAAAGCAAATGGAAGGGACCCTACTTGGTCAGAAAGGTACACGACAATGGTAGCATTGATATATCCGAGTTGTCTTCTGAGAGTACCTTCCGAGTGAACGGCCAGCGGCTCAAGCCATTTCTAGATCATGAGCCGCGGGTCACTGATCTTGCCCCTATTCATTTTGCATGAGATGTGGTCTTTGACTCACATCTAATGCATCTCACGCCTGAGTTTCACTGATCTTCCGCCTTGTATAGATCCAGATGTCCATATCATTACATTCTTTAGTCCCACATCCCTTTCCTCATCTTATGATTATGCTATACTTAGGGTGTACTTTACCCTAAGTATCGGGGGGATGTGAGACCTTTGGGTATTTCTTTTATTTCTATCTACCCCTGTTTTTGCTGCCTATACTTAGGGATATTTTACCCTAAGTATAGGGGGGTAGACCCTGTACATTCTCCACTCGGTTTTCCCTTAGTATACAGCCTGCTATACTTAGGATCACTTGATCCTAAGTATAGGGGGAAGACCCGAGACCCTCTTTACTTTTTCTATTTCATTCATTCGTCTTTGTATATAACCTTTCTTTTCACTTCCCTATACCTAGCACGAGTTATGTCTTCTTCATCGCTCTTGACTCTGAGGACATCGTTCGAGCTAAGTATAGGGGGGTGTGTATATATTTCATATATACTTTAGCCATAACTCGTACTTTGTGTGTGTGTGTTAATAAATAAAATATGGCTAAAAACCGTGAAAATCACAAAAATTTAAAAAAAAAATTCATGTACATAAACTTCTTTTATTTGCACATAAATAGCTAGTGTACAAATTATTTTTGTAAAAATGATTTCAAAAATCTTTTGTGTAAAGTTTGTGTAAATATTTTCTTATCAAAATTATGTATATAGTACAAAATTTTTCCAAAATGTTTTGAAAATCAAAAGTTTGCAAAAATCTTGTGTAAATATGTGTAAATATCTTTTTGCAAAACTTGCACTTCATGCATCATCCATTCATGATTTCAAAACATTTTTTAAAAATTTTGCATGCTTGTAAACTTTGTGTAAATAGCATCTTTTGTACATATGTATATAGTTTTTCTGGATGATAGTTGACATTTAAACTAGCATGGAATCAAATTGAGAAATGGAGCTTGATTAAGATCTTAATCCACCTAATTTCTAAGAGGAATCTTATAGGGCTTAGGTTTAAGGCTTTTCAAGTCCATGGTGACTTAATTCTTTGAGTCCACTAGGCTATGATCACATGTCATCTCAATGAGCCTAAGTAGAGCACTTAACAACAACACATGACTCATATAGATTATGGCTTTACTTGGACACCAGCACTATGCACCAAGCTCTCTACGGATGAGGTGGTGAGGAGGCAGTCTTCCTTGACTTGGGGTAGCATATGAGGGTAGTACTTCTAGGCGGAACCTCTCTTCTTCTTTCAGTGAAGGAAGTGCGTCTCAACTTGGTCTGGTTGCCATGAGGTCTAACGACGGGAGTTGTGGGTTGCAATAAAGCTTCAAAAGAGGGATAGTCTACTGGCTCAAGAGGAAAAACTCCTTGTACATATGCTGCACATGTATATATTGTATAGATGCACTTGAAAAAAAATGTGCAAAAAGAAAATAACTCCAAAAAAGTGGTGGGTCTGAGAGAAAATGATAATCCCACTGGAGTATGTATATAGAGTGCAATAAGCAAAGCTTGGTTTCATGATCCACCTGATGAAGCTTGCAGCAGGGAGACTTGGCTACACTGGTCAAGCTCCCAAGGGTACTTGGCTACACTGGCCTTGACCCATTCTCTTCTTCCTCCTCTTCTTGAGCCGGTTGAACTTGAACTTAGAAGGGAATACCCCGCTCCTCGAGGAAAGAGTGGCCAGATTGAGGTCATAGAGTTACCTTGTTGGGGAGGGTTGTCAAGTTGCCATTTCTGAGGTAGAGAGCTTAGACCGCACATTCACAGGACAAGAAAAGATTCATGGTCTTCAGGGTTTGTGATTGATGACTTGTTATGATCTGGAGCATTGAGGAGTCTTGGTTATAGATTGGTGGAACTTAGAGGCTGTTGAGTTTTAGACTTAAGTCCAAATAAGGTTCCAACACATTAATAATCCAAAGATCTGATCGAGCTCCATACCTTAATTTAATGAAGGCAAGTTTAATAATCAGCCTTGATCCATGTACATTCTCTTTTTCTTTATTTCTTTTTCACTTCTTTTTCAAATAAGTGTTTGCTAAGGGACTAGCAAAGTTAAGTATAGGGGGTGATGAATACTAATTCATCACTCTTTATTCTTATATTTTAGCTACAAAAACCTTTGCAAATGCATGTAGATATGTGTAAATACAAATAATTACCAAAAGCATGCATTGTGTAAAAACCTATAATTAGCATGTTTTTGTGCAAAAATAAAAGAATAAAGAATAAAAAGAAAAGGAGGGAAATATTTAGCATAAATATTGAGCAACCTAACCCAAGGGAGGGCTCAGCATGGGCCTGACCGCATAAAAGCCAAAGTAGAGGGAGATAGGGGCTCATGTGTGTAAATATTTATGTAAATAAATAAAAGTATTTTCCTCACAAAAATAGACTCAAATATGCTTGTAGATACTTGTACATATTTATAAGCATAAAAACAAAAGAAAAAGATAAAAATCAAAAAGAACAAAAACATCACCTTCACATTGTACATAGAACCTCCTTCTATATTTATTTAGCCTTATAAATAAATAAAATTAATTTCCAAAATTCTTGTAAATATTCTATGTTATATAATGTAAATAAATAAAATAAAAACAATTAAAACAAAAACAAAATAAAAAATAATAACAAAATTAAAAACATAAAAATATATTTTAAATATACCATGCTTATACATGTACATACCTATTTATTTCACCTACGTATATAAATAATTAAAATAAAATAAAAATATCTTTTTATTCCTTATTTTATAATGAAAATAAATAAAATATAAAATAGGAATAAAATTGTACAAAAATAAGAAATTAAAAATCAAAAATCAAAATCCTATATATTGTATATATACCAATATATGAACCTACTATGTAAATACACTATTTTTACTTTGAAAAATTAATTAAAAATCACTAAAAAATAGAAAAAAATAAAATAAAAATATTTTGTGTTTTAACTTTGTGCAAATTCGGCCATTTGCTACCTTAATTTTCACCTTCAAAATCCAGCCACGTGGCCGCTTCCTACTCGTCCTGGGATTGTTGACCGCCCGGTCAACTACCCCCCCCAGGACCACTTCGCACGGGTCTTTAGTGGGTACCCATATTCTCGGATTTTTCCCCGCTAAACCCGATCGCCTACCACCTAAACCCCGGGTCCGACTCCTTAATGCTACATCCGAGACCCTCGCCAGGGTATCCACATCGGGATCCGCGCTTCTCCACGCCCTACCCGCGCCTGTCTTCCCGGACCCTCACCCATATTTAGCTCGAGCTCCGCCTCCTCATTTCGCATCTTTGGCCACTCAATTCCACCTCTCGTGAGCTCCATTGCGTAGGCGAGAGTGACAGCTTGTCCCCCGTGGTGTCGAAGCGAGGAGAGGGAGCGAGACCACTGATCCGGCGAGCATCGCCGCCTTGCTCCGCCACCAGCAGGAGCATCGAGCCTCGGAGGGAGACGTTCCTCGAGGCGACGACCCAGAGCTACGCAAGCTCATCCCCAGTCTCATCAGCCACCCAGGTAACCTCTTAGGCCTTTCCTTTTCGTTGATTTCCCATTTCCCCCAAATCACTGCTCCGCCGTCCATCGTCGATTCCGTCCACGTCCGACCCCCAATCGATCATCGGGCTTCACCATAGCCTTCGCCGTCCTCCCGCGCATCTTCTCCGCATACCCATCCAACCCAGCTCGCACAGGAGCTGGGATTCGAGCTCCACCGTCCCCCCCTTCGCCGGAGCTCATCCGCTTCGACCCTCCGTTCACCGTCACCCCGCCTAACCGGGTCGAGGCAGTTTGCCCTCGACCCGTGAGCCTTCTGGACTGTTTTGCAGGTACAGTGAAGGCCATCTGAGGTCCTTCGACATCGAGCCAGGAGGCGTACCTCCGCCGACCTCGCCGGAGTCCTCCAGGGCTCGGTTGGGTCATCGGAGCCTACCGGCAGACGCGGAAGCATCCCACGCTCCTTCTCTGACCTTCAGCGTGCTTCCAGGAGGATCCTAGCGCACGCCCGAGGCCGGTGAATCTCGCCGGCGAACAGTTCATCCAGCATCCTCCGTCACCGTCCGATCGCCTCAGCCCTCCAGTTCTGATCTCGACCGTCCATCTCCGGAGGCCCCTGCACCGCCAGATCTTTGGAGAGGCGATCCAAGTCGTTGGTCCAGTGAGGGGTTTGGCCACTGACATCCTCGACCGCTAGATCAGACACGTGACCACGCCTCCGCCGTTGGATTCACCCCAGGAGCTCAGCCTTGGACCGACTCTCACCAGCCACCGTCAGATGCTCCACGTGGCGTGCATCCATCGGCCCGCATTAATAAAGGGTAAATTATCTTTAGGCCCTCCTGTTTACTTCATTTCGTATTTAGTCTTGTAATTAGTTAGTTTAGTTGTTTAGTTTTTGGGATATTTGCATAGAGGACCTCGTACTTAGTTTTATTTGCAGTTATGCCCCTGTATGTGATGTGACACGTGCTTCGACACGTGATTTCTGGTGTATTTGCATTACATGCCCTTGTAGTTCTGGTTATTCCTTAATGAATGAAAGTTTTTTATTATTTGCATTTATACCCCTGTGAGTGATACATTTGAGCATGTGCGGATATTTTTGGGTATTTTGCGAATAGGTCCCTGGACTTTTGGTACCTGTTACTAGAAAGCCCTTGGAACTTATTTTTCTTACATTTGGGTCCCTGAGTGCCCCAGGCACGCGCGTAGCACGTGTTTCGCTGGGTTAATTGCACCAGACCACCCAGACTTTCGGGTATTTGCACTTTGGTCCCTATGCACTATGCCCCTTCTTTATTTTTGGATAAAATAACAAAATACCTCCAAATCCAACGAAAATTGGACACATGGCTCCTGCCATAGTGTAACATTTTCGAGGATTTTTTAGGACATTTTTGTTTTCATTTGATATTTTTAAAAATTAAAAAACCTCCATTTTTGCTACTGTCTAACTTTTAAAACCACAAAATATATTAAATAGTGTCTAAAAATTTTAAAAAAATTGTCTACTTTTTGTTTATGCCTGCTTGATTTTCTAGCCAATTTTGGCTATTTTTCATTACTGAAAACCACTAAAAATTGAAAAACACTCAAAATCTGATAAAAATTCTAGTAAATATATTAAAAATCCAAAAACAATAATCTAGGTGCCTAAATTTTCCTAATTTTATCCTCTTTACAGGAAAATTACCTCCAGCTAATTTGGGGCCTTTAGATATTTTATCTAGACCCTTTCAGCTCGGCTGGACAGTACCTTCTGTTTTAGTCACTTTTTGATTTTTAGAAAATTAAATAAATCTCATAAAAATCCCAAAAATTCACCAAAAACACTAAAAATTATAAAATACATAAAAATATTTTTGTTAGAATTTTTGGTTGAATTTTAGTGTGTTTAATAATTTGTTGAAGTGTGTAGTTCCTTAGCTTTTATTATTTTCTTAATTCACTAAAAAATCCAAAAAAATATAAAATATTCAAAAACCACCAAAAATATTTCTTTTATTTTCTTTTATCTCTTTTTGACTACTTCGTAGGCCGAGAGGCCAACCTGTGCTCCTTGTGTTCGACCCTGGTCGCTATACCAAGTTAAACTAATAGCGAGACCGCTTTCGTGTATTTGATTGATTTTCATTGGTGGTCTATATTTTTCTTGATTGTTCGCACTTGATCGCTCGGGTCGCAACGACCGATTAGCACCTTATACCCGAATGGTCATTTAGCGTACATTAAAGCTCTCCACCTCAGAAATGGCAACTTGACAACCCTCCCCAACAAGGTAACTCTATGACCTCAATCTGGCCACTCTTTCCTCGAGGAGCGGGGCATTCCCTTCTAAGTTCAAGTTCAACCGGCTCAAGAAGAGGAGGAAGAAGAGAATGGACCATGGCCAGTGTAGCCATGTATCCTTGGGAGCTTGACCAGTGTAGCCAAGTCTCCTTGCTGCAAGCTACATAAGGTGGAACATGAAACACAAGCTTTGCTTATTGCACTCTATATACATACTCCGGTGGGATTATCATTTTCTCTCAAACCCACCACTTTTTTGGAGTTATTTTCTTTTTGCATATTTTTTGTTTTTTTTTTCAAGTGCATCTATACAACATATACATGTGCAGCATATATACAAGGAGTTTTTCCTCTTGAGCCAGTAGACTATCCCTCTTTTGAAGCTTTATTGCAACCCACAACTCCCGTCGTTAGACCTCATGGCAACCAGACCAAGTTGAGACGCACTTCCTTAACTAAAAGAAGAAGAGAGGTTCCGCCTAGAAGTACTACCCTCATATGCTACCCCAAGTCAAGGAAGACTGCCTCCTCACCACCTCATCCGTAGAGAGCTCGGTGCAAAGTGCTGATGTCCAAGTAAAGCCATTGTTTATATGAGTCATGTGTTGTTGTTAAGTGCTATACTTAGGCTCATTGAGATGACATGTGATCATAGCCTAGTGGACTCAAAGAATTAAGTCACCATGGACCTGAAAAGCCTTAAACTTAAGCCCTATAGGGTTCCTCTTATAAATTAGGTGGATTAAGATCTTAATCAAGCTCCATTTCCCAATTTAATTCTAGGCTAGTTTAAATGTCAACTATCATCCAGAAAAACTATATACATATGTACAAAAGATGCTATTTACACAAATTTTACAAACATGCAAAATTTTTGAAAAATGTTTTGAAATCATGAATGGATGATGCATGAAGTGCAAGTTTTGCAAAAGATATTTACACACATTTACACAAGATTTTTGCAAACTTTTGATTTTCAAAACATTTTGGAAAAATTTTGTACTATATACATAATTTTGATACAAAAATATTTACACAAACTTTACACAAAAGGTTTTTGAAAACATTTTTACAAAAATAATTTGTACACTAGCTATTTATGTGCAAATAAAAGAAGGGCCCTGGGAACCTCTCCTGACCTGAACTCTCCTTCCCTACTTGAGTAGGGGTATTCACTCACTACATGAAATTTTTTTAATTTTTGTGGTTTTTAAGGGTTTTAGCCATTTTTATTTATTAACACACTCACACAAAGTACGAGTTATGGTTAAAGTATATATGGAATATATACACACCCCCCGTATACTTAGCTCGAACGATGTCCTCAGAGTCAAGAGCGATGAAGAAGACATAGCTCGTTCTAGGTATAGGGAAGTGAAAAGGAAGGCTATATACAAAGACAAATGAATATCAAGAGACTCTCAGCTTTTCCCCCTATACTTAGGATCAAGTAATCCTAAGTATAGCAGGCTGTATACTAAGGGAAACCCGAGTGGAGAATGTACAGGGTCTACCCCCCTATACTTAGGGTGAAATATCCCTAAGTATAGGCAGCAAAATAGGGGTAGCAAGACACGAAGAAAATGAACGAATATATACAAGAAGAAGGGGCATCACTCCCCCTATACTTAAGGTGAAGAACCTTAAGTATAGGCAACAACAGAAGTGATGAAACAGAACGAAGAACAACCCGGTGTTTTCACCCCCTATACTTAGGATGAGCAATATCATAAGTATAGCAAAGTTAATCCTAAGCGAGACCTGGGGTGAAAACAGGAACGGAAGAAAGAAAGATCAAAGTAAGACGAAACACGTATTTACAAAAGAGTACAATGTTGAGGTGCCTCTCAACAAGCGCTAGATTTTACGCCCCTAGCTGGGCGCAAAGGCTAGGACAAAGCTGTATCCAGGTTCAGGACGACATCAGTAAGGCGAATGCCGTACTGTCGTTGTAGTCTCGGTATGAGAACAGCGACGAACTCAACAGTGTAAAGTAGACACCCAGGTATGCAATCAACGGGTGTCTGCTACGGCCAAGGATATGAAAATAAGTGATCAGGATCCGGTAGCATAAAAGAAATCATCGGCTCTGGATCAGACTGGAGTGAAAGTGTGGAGCCGAAGAAATCAAACGTGGAGAAGGATGGATCAGTAATAGAATCCTCCACGTCAATCAGTGTCTCAAACAGATGTGGACAGTCACGATCAGGAGACTCTCTAAGCAGACTGATATCCGATGCATGAAATAGAGTCAGATCAGGCAAATCATCGAATATCTCCAGAATGGGCTCATCCTCGCGAGGGTCGTCGAGGTGAGAAGACTCAAAATCATAAGGATCTAAAGACTCGGTTTCGTGTTCCGCCAGATCGGAAACACTCTCAGCAGGTGAAACCGAGTACTCATCGAGTGCGGCATCCTCCCGCAGATAACCCTCGGGGAGAGATGTAGGATCAGAAGTGACAATAAGAGGATCAGGATCTAGATGGGTATCTGCGCTGCTATCAAGTATCCACTCGGTGCACCAGGCTGCATCATCATCGAAAGTGTAGGTCTCGGCCATCTGGAAGCAGGAGAAGGTACTAGTCAACATCGCGGAAGCTGGCAAAGTGTCTGTGGTTGATCCTCGCTCTGCGGCTATGCTGGCTGCTAACTGGTCCTCAGTGAGTGTATTTGTCTCGTACGAGTGGAGGACAAAAGGCTCGAAGATGGGACTCTCTGTGTCTGTACTCTCAAAGTGGTGTCCCTCATCGATCTGTGGCTGCTGGGCTGAGTCCTGGTAGCTGCCTGCATCCAAGAAGTGTCTCTGCAGAAAGGAGACTGACTCCTCCGGGACTGGAATCTGAAGTGTCTGAATCAATGGCTGCAAAAGCGGGGGCTCCTCCGGCTCATGGAGTATCAGAAGGTCTGATATCCAAGACTCGTCAACTAGGAACTCTGGGGCTGACTCGAACTCCAACTGGAAAACCAACGGGAACTCAAGTAGACTCTGGGTCCGAACCTCTGCTATGGCAGTCATCTCCTCTGTCAGTGGTGCTGTCTCATCCAAATCCTCGGGCTGGTGTGTAGAAGCTGGCTCATCATGTAAAGTGACACACCGCACTGGTACTGCATCGTCCGCATGTGTTGTCCCGTCTACGGTATCTCGCGAAGAAGATCTCTGTGAAAGTAAACTCGAGATGGTGTCCAGGAAGTGAATGTCGGAACTGTGGTGTGAACCGCCACATTTGGTAATCACCAGTGCTATCTGCTCTGCGGTCATCCCCCGCATGGAGATCTCTATCAAGTCTGTCAGTGGAAGTCCATGGTCTGGAAATCTCCTCAAGAGGTCAAGAAACCTCGGCCATGCCTCGTGCAATGGCTCCTGGGGGTCAACTGAAAAGTCTGTGATCAAAGACCGCATAAACTCTGCTCTACGTGGGGGAAAGTATCTCTGTAAGAACTCTCGGCGCAGCTCTCCCCATGTATCGAATGTCCTCCCCAATCGTCGGTGCCATCTCATGGCTCTGTCCTGACGCGTGAAGGGGAAGGTCCTCGTCATCAGCTCCTCTTCAGTAATATCTGAATATCTCTTTGCTCTACAAAACTCCTCGAATGCGGACAGGTGAAGATAGGGCTCCTCGCGTGCCTCTCCTGAAAATGTTGGCAGTCGCTGAATGTAATCCAAATCCAAGACGAATGGACCTAGTGTAGAAGCTGGCTCAGCTCCCTGTGCTATATGCTCCTCCATCCTTCTGGAATAGGATGTATCTGCTGATCTCCACTGCTCTCTCTGGTCACCAATGAAGTGCTCTCTCAGCTCAGCAACAGCATCGTCCGGGTCTCGCATATGCTCTATCTGGTATCCTCGGACGTCTCGCGCAGCATGCCCAGAGTAGTGAGATGAAAGGGAGGGAGGGAGCGGGAGGTTGGTCGTAGATCCGACCTCCCTAGAAGGTGGACTGGAGTGATGGTCAGAAGATGGAGAAGAAGCCGTAAGAGTCGGTGCGAAGTGAGGGGGATCCATCATCCAGGGGTAAAGGAGAAGAAGAGTAAGACTGAAGGGAGGGAGGGTGGGAAATAGATGGAGGAAGATGGGGAAAGATCGAAGGGATCTGGCAATCACACAAGATGAACAAGCACATCCCCAATTCACCTACGTACACAAAGCTGAAGACCGAAAGGGATCGGTCAATTATCTTGTCGATTTTATTTTAGGTGATCATTCAGTCTATCAGAGCGATTACGTGAGCTAAATAGGTATCCAGATATTTCTCAACCGACTGTCCCGTACTGAAAGCCGGTAATCAGTCAAGAAAGATCGGAGGCTCTATCCTAATGTGCGGGTCACTCTCTCGCTCATCCAAACCAAACAAGGAGGGGGTTACTCTCCCCAAGACAGATTTTTAGTGAAGTGTCTTTTAGGTCAAGTGTGATTAGCAGTCCCAATTTTATTGTTTTTGTTTTTAGATATTTTTCAATAAAAAGAAACGCCTAACGAATTTTTCGGTTCTCCTGATTATTAAGTCAAAAACAGGGGGAGAAGACGAAAAATCCGATGCGCGATGAAATCAATGATGCATGCAAAGATAGAAATGCGTACCTGTCTCCAGCACTCTACATGCAAGTGATCCGCGCAGAAATGTAAAGAATGAAAGTAAACTACCTATATGGTGCAGCGGTGAAAACCGAGTCCTAAACAAGCAATTCTACTCGAAGAACCGTCTAACTTATCACCGATCCTTCAAGCCAAAGGTCCGGTCTCGGTCTACCCCTCCTCCTCCCGACACATCGGGTTTAGGAGCAGCACTTGGTAGGGCAGGCTACGACACGTAGGCTACGAAGGGGATGAAATAGTTATTTTTATTAGTGAGTTATTAGTAGGTCCAATTAATCGCACTATAGGAACAAGCAAATAATTAGTTGTTGGGATCCTACTAATTACAGCACAGTCAAGCAGAAAATCCTAAGTCTAGGGGCTCGAGAAAAACCGCTGAAAACCGTAAAAAGTAGCAAGAAAACCAAAAACCGCGAAAAGTCGCGAAAAACCCTAAGGGTCCCCCGAGCACACCGGTGCTCGGCGAAACAGACCCGCTAGTCAAGCAAAGTCCAAAGTGTGAGTCTGTCCCTGTATTATTACAATAATCAAATAAAATAAAAATAAAAATCTAAACTAATCCTCGCCCTCTCGTCTACTCTCTCACGCTCTCCTGCGGCTCCATGCAGAAGGGAGCCGCCTCCAAGTCCCGCGGTTGCGCCGGCTTCTTGAAAGCAGCCGCCTCGGTCCTCGGGCCCTCGCAAGAAAGAAACAAGTGGTTAGACCAATAAAATAATCAAATATGAACAGAAAATAAGAACAAGGGTATATGTGCAGAAATGCAAATAAAATAAACACTCGAAATCAAGCAAAGACAAAAGTAAGAGAAAATAAAGCAAAACAAAATAAAACAAAAATAAAAGAAAAATAAAAAGCCGCGGACTCTAAAAGAGCCGCGGAAAGCGAAAATGAAAATAAAAAGAAAACTACTAAGCCGTGCTCCCCGGCAACGGCGTCATTCTGATGGCCCGAAAGATCACCAAGAGTCGGGTGAAATAAAATGGATCAAGGGTCGTTGCGACACGGATCTCGGAAACCAATCGGTCGATCAAGAAAATGAAGTTCAGACCACCAAAATCAAAGAAAATCAATCAAAACACGATAGCGGTCCTGGCTATTGGATTAGCCTGGTATAGCGACCAGGGTCGGACTCAAGGAGCACGTGATGGCCTCGCGGCCTACGAAGTAGTCAAAAATAAAACTAAAATAAAATAAAAGGTATTTTTGGTGGATTTTCAATTTTTATAATTTTTTTTAGATTTTTAATTAATTGAGAAAATAAGGAAACCAAGGAAACAAGGCAATTCGACAATTTATTTAATGCATCAAAAATCAAGCAAAAATTCAAATAAAAATGTTTTTTTATGTTTTAAAATTTTTACTGTTTTTAGTGAATTTTTGGGATTTTATGATTTTTATTTCTAAAAATCAAACAAGGTAAGAAACTGAAGGTATTGTCCAGTCAGGAGTAAAAGGCCAATTTAAAATATAAAAGGGCCTATTTAGCTCGTGGAGGTAATTTTCCTATAAACTAGAAAGTTTAAGGAAAATTTGGGCACTGGATTTATGATTTTTGGATTCTTAAATTATTTATTAGAATTTTTATACGTTTTAAGTGTTTTGTAATTTGTATGAGTTTTGTATAACGAAAAATGGCCAAAATTTGCCAGAAAATCAAACACAACAAAAGAGACAGTAGCTAATTTTTTTTTGTAATTTTTAGATAGGTTTTGATATTTTTTGTGATTTTTAAAATCAAACAGTAACTAAAATGGTTGTTTTTGATTTTTGCAAAATATCAAATAAAAACAAAAATGTCTCCAAAAATTCTAGAAAATTTTACAACATGGCAGGAGCCATGTATCCAATTTTCATGGAATTTGGAGTTAATTTGAAATTTTATTAAAAATAAAAAGCAAGCCACTGTGCACAGGGACCTATCTGCAATTATATTAAAACCTTGGGCCCCTTGGACAACAACCCTGGAAAGTGTAGGGTAAGGAATGCAAATTACCCCCTGGGCCACGCACGATACACGTGACTCAGGCCTGGGGGACCTAATTGTCATTCCTATTAATAAAAATACAAAGCATAACAGGGCAAAAATGCATGGCAAATATTGCAAAAACACCAAATATCACGTGTCGATGCACGTGCTCACAACGGGCAGGGGTATTAATGCAAATCAGATAAACAGTAGGGTCCTTAGTGCAATTTTTACAAAAATAAAAGAACTAAACTACGTATTTACAGGACTAGAAAATAAAAACAAAAGCTAGAGGGGCCTAAGAGTTATTTACCCCTTATTAAATGTCGAAGGCCGGATGTGCGCCACGTAGCAGATCCAACAAGCGAGAACGGTGATGCCTTTGGTCAAGAAATGCTGGCCTGATTGGACGGGTGAGGGTCCTCCACGTGGAGATCTGACGGTCCTCGTAGGCCGTGGCTGAACCCTCGGTTGATCGACGAAGGAGAAGAGGACACGTGGAGATCTAACGGCTCTGAATCGCTGGTGCCTCTTCATCCGATCGTGCGGTCAAGATCAGTCCTCCTACAGATCCGACGGTAGAGAAGCTCCTGGATGGACGGCGTAGATGCGAACTGGAGCGGGAGGAAGATCTAACGGCGCGAGGAAGTCCTGGAAGAACTATCAGCCGGCGAGCTTCGTCGGCCCGAAACTCAAGCGTGGGGACTCCTCGTTGGCTGCCGGAAGGCTAAGAAGAATCGTGGGAGCCTTCCGCGTCTGATGGACTGCTCCGATGATGGCGGGGAGCCCTGGAGAACTCTGACGGCGATGAAGACCTGGAGCTGCTGTGCTCAAGCCTTGGACCTCCAGATGAGGTCCTTATGACAATCTGACCTGCACAAGCAAAACATGGGGTCGAGGGCAAAATGCCTCGACCCGTCAGAGCAAGCGGGATGTGAAGGATGAGGCGGTATGAGGGCTCTCCGACGAGCGGCGGAGGATGAGAGCCGATATCCCTGCTCCGGGGCGAGCCAGGGGGAATGGAAGGTCGGAGAAGGTGGAGAGGAGTCTGGTGAGCATGAAGCGACGGTCGGATAGGCGAATGGGTGATCGGAAACGACAGGTGGGGGCGGCGGAGCTACACTACTGAAAATGGAAAAATCCTATTCTAAGCTAATCTACGAGCTAAAAGGGTGACCTAACGGTTGCTGTCGACTGGGCTGGAGCTCGGGGAGCTCCTGGGTCATTGCCTGCAAGGGGTCGTCGTCTCCCCGAGGCTGGGCGCACTCGCAGCGGCGCACGGCGGCGAAAACCACCGGATCAGTGGCTCCCGGCTTCCCGAGCCTCGCTGCTACTCCGGCAGGCACGACTGTCACTCAGGCTCACCAGAGGAGGTCACAGGCGACGAGGGGAAGATCCAAAGATGCATGAAAAGCTCGCCGGAGTTAAGATTTTATATGCTCAGGGATCCGGGAAGAGATGGGTCGGGTGAGTCGCTCGTGCCTCGGATCCCTAAGATCCACCCCGAGCGAAGATCTGGAATGATCAAGGAATAATCAGGGCCCGGGGTTAAGGTATTTGGCGATCGGGTCGTCTGTGGAGAAAATGTAGAAATCGGGTCGGTCAGGACAAACCCGGCTCTGGTGGTCCTGGGGGGAGAGTTGACCGGGGGTCAACTTCCCCCGTGGACCAATCAGAGCCCGTCCGCCAATTATTGGGATTTTGTAAATTAGATAATAAATAGAAAATGCACGAATTTCGAAAAACTCAAAACATGAAAAATATTTATTTTATTTTTTTTCTATTTTTTGTGATTTTTAATTAATTTTTCAAAATAAAAATAAGGTATTTACATAATAGGGCTATATATAGGTATATATACAATATGTGGATTTTTATTTTTGATTTTTAATTTGTTATTTTTATACACTTTTATTCCCATTTTATATTTTATTTATTTATATCATAAAATTAGGAATAAAAAGATATTTTTATTTTATTTTTATTATTTATATACATAGGTGAAATAAATACATATGTACATATATATACATGGTATAATTACAATGTATTTTTGGGTTTTTAATTTAGTTATATTTATTTTGTTTTTATTTTAATGGTTTTTATCTTATTTATTTACACCATAAATTATAGAATATTTACAAATTTCATAAAAATTAATTTTATTTATTTATAAGGTGAAATAAATCTAAGTGTGGTTGTATGTACAAGGTGGATATATACAAGTGATCTATTTTTGTTTTCTTTTTTATTTTTCTATTTTTATCTTGATTTTATATTTATAAATAGATACAAGTATTTACAAGCCCATTTTATTCTATTTTTGGAGGAAAATATTTTTATTATATTTTTAAATATATTTACACACATGAGCCACATGAGCCCCTATCTCCCTCTACTTTGGCTTTTATGCGGTCAGGCCCATGCTGAGCCCTCCCTTGGGTTAGGTTGCTCAATATTTATTCTAAATATTTCCCTCTTTTTCTTTTTTATCTTTATTCTTTTATTTTTGCACAAAAACATGCTAATTATTACTTTTTACACCATGCATGCTTTTGGTAATAATTTGTACTTACAAATATATACATGCATTTGCAAAGGTTTTTGTAGCTAAAATATAAGAATAAAGAGTGATGAATGAGTATTCATCATGCGGGTGAGAGGGGTACTGCTGTGGATGAAACTGCTGTTGAGGCTGATCACGCCTTCAAGAATGTCCCTGCTGATAGGGACGAGGACCATATTGGGTTGACTGTTGCTGTTGCTGCTGGTACACTGGGGGCTGCTGCTGCTCGTGATCTCGCTGATGGTCGTAATGGCCACCCTGACCCGAAGTCTGCTGTTGGGAGCTGGCACCTCCGGCTGGCCAACGGAATCCAGGATGGTCTCGTCAGATACTGGACTGGGGTCGGTCGTACCAAATCCTGTTGACATCCATCAACTTCTTGGACACGCAGGAGGGTGGAGGGAGCACAGCCAGAGGTTGATCCAGCTGGTAAACCACCATCTGCGTGTCTAGAGATGGTGGCGACTGGTAGTGTGGTTGCGGCAGCTGGTACGGCTCCGCCTGTACAAGATGGACCTGTCTAGGCTAGCTGGAGCTGGAGCACTGGGACGAGCTGTCGTTGCTACTCAGATCTCCTCGTGACTGAAGTCGGGGCTGAGAAGCCGTCTGTGCCTCTTGGAGACACATGAGCTGTGTCATCAAGTTACTCAGTGTCTGTGCCATCTGATCCATCTACGATATGCTCTGGCACTGCTTCTTCTCTATAATCTCCATCCGGTCCAGCTTCTCGCTGATAATGCCCATGTCCGCGGCTATGGACTCTACCTGTGCGGCTGCCGCTGACGAAGTGGAAGGACCGGCGTCGACCCGTGCGATCTTCTGGTACTGCACGGTCTATGGCTGGGGGTGTCCCTGTGTGTAGAGTCGGGTCTGGGACATCACCATATAGTTCTCGGCTATCTCCTCGTAGATGGCCCAGACCTGATCATGATCCTTGGCGAAGTAGGACCTGCCACATGAAGCATTAACCAGGCCCTGCAGCTCTGGTTCAGCCCACAGAAGAAGCTTTGAACTAAGTTCGGCTTCGAGATCTCATGGTGCAGGCATCTGTCGGTCAACTCACGGAACCTCTCCCATGATTCGTGGAATTGCTCATTGGGGAGCATGGAGAAGTTGCTGATCAGGGCCCTCGCTGCGTTCGTCCGCCCGAGTGGATAGTACTTGTTCAAGTACTCGGTGCGGAGCTGCTCCCAGGTGTACAGGAACTTCCCCAAGTGCTTCCGCCAGGTGGCTACTCTATCGGCCAGTGAGAAGGGAAAGGCAATCATACGGATGGTATCCTCATCCACCTGTTTATCGTAGACTGTGCTGCAGATCATTAGAAACTCCTGAAGGTGGAGATGGGGCTCCTCAGTGGCGAGCCCATGGAACCAGGGGAGGAGCTGCAAGGTGTTCGGGGGGAACTTGAAGTCCCCCACGATAGCTGGCAAAACGACCAATCGATGCGTTAAAGTCGATCCGGGGTTGTGCAACTCCCGCATCGGTCTCGGCTAGTCCGGTGATGCCGCTGCTGCGGCGGATGCGACTGCTGCTGCTGCTGCATCGTCGGGTCTCCTCGGCCCGTCTCCTAGCCTGCGCTGGTCGCGATCGGCTCTCATCTGCTCCATCTCTCGCCTCATCTCAATCATAAAGGCACCCTGATCCCTCAACTGTTGCTGAACTGTCTCAAGGGAGGTGATCAGGGTGGAGTTGATCGCACCCTGGTCCAAGATGAATGTCTGCTCGGCTCGGGGACCTCCAGTGCGATCGTCGCTGCTGCCGACCATGGTCTCTGCAAAGGCAAAAGACCAAAACTCAGGTGCCGATAAATCTAACTGTTGTCTCTCCTTTGGCACTGGTGTCTCAGGAGTGGTAGAAGGGTAGTCAAGGGGGAACAGGGCGGAATCGAACTCGGGTTCGGAGAGCAGGTCTCGGCTTTCGTGAACTGACCTAGATTAATGGACGGGAGTGCTGAAAAGCGGTACAACCAAAGGCTGCCTAAGGGACCTCCTGCCCATCATCGTGTTCTGGCGAGTCGGGCGGATGGGATCTGGTAACAACTATGATGAACAATACAAACCCCGAATTCACCTACTCAACGCGAGCAGAAGACCGTAAGAGTTCGGTCAATTATCTTGTTAGTTTTTATTAGGTGATCAAGTCAAGATAGCAGAGCGATTACGTGACCTGTTGGGAATTTGATTCCCCCAGGAGACTGGTCCGATCCCGAACTAGATCTTTCCCAGCCAGTACAAGACGCGGACCGTTTACCAGCTACCCGATAGGCTCGCTCTATTAAGGATATCGTGGCCCGCTTTACCGAAGACCGGAGCGATCCACACTGGAGAACGACTAGCTCGGAAGCAGTAGTCTGAAAGGGGTCCAGATGTGGCTCTATCCGAGGGTGCGGGTCACTCTCTCGCACAAGCAACCCAGACAAGGAGGGGGTTTCTCTCCCCAAGACAAATTTTTTATGATGAGTGTCTTTTAGGGTCAAGTTGAGTTAGCAGTCCCAATTTTATAGTTTTGATTTTTAGTTATTTTTCAATAACAAACAATCGCCTAACGAATTTTTCGGTTCTCCTGGTTATTTTAAGTCCAAAACAAGGGGGAGAAGTCAAAAAAGCCGATGCGCCGGAAATCAATGATGCATGCAGAGTAAGAAATGCGTACCTGACTCCAGCAGTCTACATGCAATATGATCCGTGCATAATTGAAAGACAGAATTAAAACTACCTAAATGATGCAAGCGGAAATCCGAGCCCTAATAAGCAGTTCTACTCGAAAGAACAATGGCTAAGTGGTCAATCAAGAGGGGTCGGATTCCGGTCTCAGATGCCGATCGGTGCCCGCCACAACGGGTCATGCCAGTGATGTATACGACCTCTAGTGGCGCGTGACCCCTCAGGTGACCAAATAGTCTTTTTATTAAGTTTTTATTTTGGTCCAATTAACGGTCTATAGGTACATGCAAAGTTATTAAGTGTTTGGATCCTATTATTTACGGCGTAATCAAGCAAAAATCCTAAGCTAGGGCTGAAAAACCACGAGAAACAAAGGCAGTAAATAAACGATAAAAACCACGTAAAAAGCCGCGAAAAACCGAGGGGTCCCCCAAACACACCGGTGCTCGGCGAAACAGACCCCGAGAGTCTAAGTGTCTGAGTCTATCATGTCCCTGTATTATTACTACAATTCAAATGTGCAGCATATAAACCTAATCTAAAACTAAACTATTCCCGTACTCTGCTGCCTCCTCGTGCTCTCCTGCGGCTCCGTGCAGAAGGGAGCTGCCTTCGATTCCCGCGGTTGCGTCGGCTCCTCGAAAGGAGCCGCCTCGGTCCTCGGGCCCTCGCAAGTAAACAACAAAGTGTCACAGACCAGATAAACAAGCAAGTAAAATAAAACATGGTATATGTGCAAAAATTGGAAATAAAAGTAAACACTCAAAACAACCAAAAACAAAATAAAAGAAAATAAAAGAAAATGAAAATAAAAGAAAAACAAAAAGCCGTGAAAAGCCGCGGACGAAGAAAAAGACGCGGAAAGCCGCGAAAAAGAAAAGAAAACAAAACAAAAAGAAATGTGACTACTAAGTCGTGCTTCCCGGCAACGGTGCCATTCTGATGAGTCGCCCGATAGACTAAGGTAAGTATATCACTAAGGTCGTTGTGACCTCAGTCACTCGGGGCTCAGAGCTCAATCAAGAAAACAAAATCATACCACCAATCGAAAAGACAAAAATCAAAGAAAACTAAATTAGCGGTCTTGTTATGTGATTAACCTAGTATAGCACCCAGGGTCGGTCTCAATGAGCACGAGTTGGCCTCGCGGCCTACGAAGTAGTCAGAAATAAAACAAAGCAAAAACAAGTATTTTTGGTGGTTTTTTAATTCTTTTTATATTTTTTTGGATTTTTAACAATGGAGGAAAATAAGAAAAAGATAAAATCAAGCAGAATCAACAATTTATTTAAACACTCTAAAAAGACTCCAAAAAATCAAACAAAAATATTTTTATGTTTTATAGATTTTTTACTGTTTTTGGTGAATTTTTGAGATTTTTATAATTTTTATAGAATTTTCAAAAAATCAAAGAAGGCAGAAATAGAGACAAACTATCCAGCCAGACTTCAAGGCCTCATGAAAAATATCAAATGGGCCTTTCAAATTTTGGATGTACTTTTTATGACAAATATACACAACAAAGAAAATTCACAAAAAGAGTTTGGAATTTTTTGGTTTTTCTATAATTTTTGGAATTTTAATAAGTTTTTAAGTATTTTTAATTTTTAAGGTTTTTTTATATCCAAAAATAACCAAAAATGGATAGAAAATCAAACACACAAAAACAAACAAAACTTCATTTTTTGGAATTTTAAAATAGTTTTTATATTTTTTATGAATTTCTAATCTGGACAGACACAAAAACAACAGTATTTGAATTTTTTAGAAATACCAAAACACCTCAAAAATGTACCCAAAAATTAGGGAAATATTTACACAGTGGCAGGAGCCACGTGTCCAAATTTCACACGATTTGGGTTAATTTTGCTATTTTATTTAAATCAAAGAAAAGCATACAGTGCATAGGGACCTATATGTAATAAAAAGTATGTCTAGGGGCCAAACAATAACAATGCAAGATAACTCAGGGCCTCTCGTGCAATTTGTCCAACAAATCACGCGCAGGTGATGAATACCCATTCATCACTCTTTATTCTTATATTTTAGCTACAAAAACCTTTGCAAATGCATGTAGATATGTGTAAATAGGAATAATTACCAAAAGCATGCATTGTGTAAAAACCTATAATTAGCATGTTTTTGTGCAAAAATAAAAGAATAAAGATGAAAAAGAAAAAGAGGGAAATATTTAGAATAAATATTGAGCAACCTAACCCAAGGGAGGGCTCAGTATGGGCCTGACCGCATAAAAGCCAAAGTAGAGGGAGATAGGGGCTCATGTGTAAATATTTGTGTAAATAAATAAAACTATATTTTCCTCACCCAAAAATATGCTTGTAAATACTTGTACATATTTATACAAATACAAAAACAAAATAAAAAGCTAAAAATCAAAAAGATCAAAAATACCTCCTTTCATCATGTACATAAACCACACCTATATATTTATTTAGCTTTGTAAATATATAAAAGTAATTTTTATAATTTTTGTAAATATTCTATATTATATATTGTAAATAAATAAAATAAAAACAATTAAAAATTAAAACAAAATAAAAATAGAAAAATTAAAAATACAAAAATACATTGTACATATACCTTGTATATGGATATATATATATATATATTTATTTTACCTATGTACATAAATAATAAAAATAAAATAAAAACACCTTTTTATTCCTTATTTTATTCTATAAATAAATAAAATATAAAATAAGGATAAAATTGTATAAAAATAATATATAAAAATCAAAAATCAAAACCCTATATATTGTATATACCTATATCTAGTACATATTATGTATATAGCCTATTTTTATCACCAAAAAATAGAAAAAAATAAAATAAAAATATTTCATGTTTGGAGTTTTTGCAGATTCGGCCCCTAGCTACCCCTATTTGTCACCTCAAGATCCAGCCACGTGGCCGAACCCCATTGGGTCCTGGGGATGTTGACCGCCCGGTCAACTAGCCCCCCCAGGACCACTTCCCACGGGTCTGGGCTCCGGACCCGACTTCTCCTAATTCTACCCGCTCGACCCGACATCCAATTCGACAAACCCCGGCTCCGTTTTGACCCTCACACATCCGACACCTTCGCCGGGCATCCACCTCGGGATCCGCGCGCTTCCACGACCCTACCCGAGCCGTTCTTCTCGGACCCTTCCACCGTATATAGCTACAGCTCCGCTACCTTCCCACGCTATCTTTGGTCATTCGCCTCCTTCCCTGTAAGCTCCAGAGAGACCGCGAGAGTGACAGCGAGCGACTCCACCTGTTGCAGCGAGGAGAGGAGGAGGAATCCACTGATCCGGCGACGTAGCCGCCGTAGCTCCGCCACCTGAGCGAGCTTCGAGCCTCGGGCCGAGACGTCCCTCGAGGCCAATACCAAGAGCACCCCCAGCTCTTCCCTAGTCTCACCGATCATCCAGGTAACCCCGTAGCTCCGCCATTTCATCTAATTTCAGTTTTCCCCCAAATCGCTTCACCGTCGTACTTTTTCGATTCACCCCGGTTCCGACCACCATCCGACCATCGGACCCGACCTTCACGTTCGCCTTCCTCCGCCGCACGTTCTCCACCTGCTCACGCAACCCAGCTCACACAGGAGCTGGGAACCGGGCTTCTCCGTCCACCACCTTCGCCGGAGCCCGCCGTCCCGACGCACCAGCCACCCCCACTTCGCCTAACTGGGTCGAGGCACTTTGGCCTCGACCCGCGAATCTCCTGAGTGGTTTTACAGGTCCAGCGGAGGCCATCTGAGGTCTCTCGACATTCAGACCAGGAGCTTCACCTCCGCCACCCTCGTCGGAGCTCCCCCGAGCTCGGCTGGGGCATCGGAGGCCATCAGCAGCTGTGCACCTTCACGCCGGAGCTTCTCCGATACTCAGGCGCAGCAGAGGAGGCCGGAGGCGCCTTCACGAGGCCGGCGAAGTTCGCCGGCCGCCCGTTCGTCCAGGACCTCCAGTCACCGTCGATCTTCTCCGCTCGCTCCAGATTGCATCTTGGCCGTCCATTAGTGGACCTGCATCCGCCGCCCGATCTTTGGAGGATCGACCTCAGCCGTTGGATCGCCAGCCACCTCGCCTCCACGCCATCCGATCAGCCACGTGGCGTGCATCCAACGACCCAGCTTAATAAAGGGTAAATTACCCTTAGGCCCTACTTTTATTTTTATTTAGCTTTAGTCCTGTAAATATTTTAGTACGTTGTTTAGTTTTAGGGTAATTTGCACTATGGACACTGAGCTTTAGATATTTGCATATATACCCCTGCCTGTTGTGAGCCACGTGCTTCGTCACGTGTTATTTTGGTGTATTTGCAGAAGAAACCCTTGTATTTCTGGTTGTTATGAAATGAATGAAAGTTTTTAGATAATTGCAGTTATACCCCTGTGCGTGTTTTATTTCCGCATGTGCGTTTTATTTTGGGTAAATTGCAGATAAGGCCCCTGGACTTTTGGTACCTGTTACCAATAAGTCCTCGGGACTTATTTTTCTTACATTTAGGTCCCTGAGTGCCCCAGGCACGCGCGTGGTGCGTGTTTTGCTGGGTTAATTGCACCAGGACCCCCAGAACTTTGGGTATTTGCATTTCAGTCCCTGTGCACAGTACCCTCTTTTTATTTTCGAATAAAATATCAAATCACCTCCAAATCCAATGAGAATTTGACACATGGCTCCTGCCATGGTGTAGGATTTTCACGGATTTTTTAGGACATTTTCTGATTTTGTTTGCTATTTTTAAAAATTCAAAAACCTATATTTTCGTTACTGTCTAATTTGAAAAATCACAAAAAAATACAAAAAACTCCCCTAAAAATTCCACAAAAATTGTCTACTGTTTAGTTTAGTGTGTTTGATTTTCTAGCCAATTTTGGCTATTTTTCATTGCTTAAATACCCTAAAAATTTAAAAACACTTAAAAACCCATAAAAATTCTAATAATAATATTAAAAACCCAAAAATAATAAATTCGGTACCTAAATTTTCCTTGTTGCCTCTATTTTACAGGAAAATTACCTCTAGGCTATTTTGAGGCCCTTAGATATTTTATCTAGGGCTTTTTGTCTCAGCTGGACAGTACCCTTTATTTTTGCCACTGTTTGATTTTTAGAAAATAAAATACACATCAGAAAATTATCAAAAATTCATCAAAAACACTAAAAAATATAAAATACATAAAAATATTTTTGTTTTGATTTTTGGTGCTTGAAATAAATTATTGAATTGTGCTTTTCCTTTGTTTTCTCTATTTTCTTAATCACTTAAAAATTCAAAAAAATATAAAAATAATTAAAAACCACTAAAAAGATTTTATTTCTTTATTTTATTTGTTTTTACTACTTCGTAGGCCTTCGGCCAATCCGTGCTCCTTGAGTTCGACCCTGGGTGCTATACCAGGTTAAACACATAGCAGGACCGCTATTCGTGCTTGATTGCTTTTTGATTTATTTAGTGGTTCGATTTTTCTTTATTGACATAGCCAGGTGATCTAGGTCGCAACAACCATCTAGACACCTTTGCCTTGATCATTTGGCGTGTCATCAGAATGGCGCCGTTGCCGGGGAGCACGGCTTAGCAGTTGATTTTCTTTCGTTTTTATTTTCGCGGCTCTTCCAGAGCTCACGGCTTTTCGCGGTTTTTGTCCATATTTTCTTTTTGTTTTATTTTGTTTTGTTTTCTTTTTCTTTTATTTTTGATTTTATTTTTATTTTGTGTGTTTATTTTATTTTACATTTTTGCATATATACCCTGTTATTTTTATTTTCATTTCTTTTTCCTTTATTATTTGATTATTGGTTCTGACCACTCTATTTTCTCTTGCGAGGGCCCGAGGACCGAGGCGGTTGATTTCGAGAAGCCGACACAACCGCAGGATTCGGAGGCGGCTCCCTTCTGTACGGAGCCGCAGGAGAGAGTGAGAGAGAGTTGAGTGGGTGAGGATTAGGATAGACTTTTATTTCATTCCATTATTATTGTAATAATACAGGACATTGGACTTGGACTCTTCTTAGCGGGTCTGTTTCGCCAAGCACCGGTGTGCTCGGGGGACCCTTAGGACTTGCGCGGTTTTTCGCGATTTTTCGCGGTTTTATTTTATTTTCTTTCTGCCTTTTCCGGTGTTTACGCGGTTTTTGCTCGAGCCCCTAGACTTAGGAATTTCTGGTGATTGTGCCGTAATTAGTAGGATCCACACACCTAACTGATTATCTGTTCCTATAGAACGTTAATTGGACCTACTAAAAATAATTAATAAAAATAACTGACTCATTTGCCTTCGTAGCCTACGTGCCGCAGCCCGTCCTGTAAAGCGCTTTCTCCTACCCCCGATTTGTCGGACAGAGGAGGGACGGGCCAAGACCGGACTCTTTGGCTTGGAGGTCGGTGACCGGTTAGACTGTTCTTCGCTAGAAATTGCTCATCTAGGACTCGGCTTTCCCGTTGCATCATATAGGTATTTTCCTTTCTGTCTTTACATTTATGCACGGATCATATTGCATGTAGAGTGCTGGAGACAGGTACGCATTTCTTACTCAGCATGCATCATTGATTTATCGCGCATCGGCTTTTTCGACTTCTCCCCCTTGTTTTGGACTTAATAACCAGGAGAACCGAAAAATTTGTTAGGACGTTTGTTTTGATTTGAAAAAGATTAAAAAGAGAAACCATAAAATTGGGACTGGCTAATACTATTGATCTTAAAATACGCTCACCCTAAAAATTTTGTCTTGGGGAGAGCAACCCCCTCATTGTATGGTTTGGATGCGCGAGAGAGTGACTCGCACCCTAGGTAGAGCCCCCCGTTGCTAGTCCTGACTGATTACCGACTTTTCTGTGCGGGCCAGTCGGTTGGGATAGCATCGGATATCCTAACAGGTCACGTAAGCGCTCTGATATTTTGTGTGTTCACCAAACAAAATTGACAAGATAATTTGACTGAACTTTCACGGTCTTCAGCTCGCGTTGCGTTGGTGAACCGGGGGTTTGTTTGTGATCATAGTTTCTCCAGATCTCATCCGCACTACTCGCCAGATTGAGATGATGGGTAGACGGTCTCTTAGGCAGCCTCTGGCTGCACCGCTTTCGGGCACGTCTACCTCATCATCTAGGTTGGCCCGTGAGAGCCAAGACCAGCTCTCCGAGCCCGAGTACGATTCCACCTTGTTCCCCCTCGACCCCCTTTTTGTCCGACCTGAGAGACACGAGCCCGATGAGAGATTGATTGATTTGACAGCACCTGAGTTGGGCTCGTTTGGTTTTGCAGACGTCATGGCCGGAGCCGGCAGTTCAGATGATCACTCCCGTCAGCCCGAGCATTTTGTACTAGACCAGGGAGCGATCAACTCCACCCTGATCGCATCACTTGAGACAGTCCAGCAGTAGTTACGCGATCAGGGGGCATTCATGATTGAGATGAGGCGAGAGTTGGAGAGGCTCAGAGCAGAGCGAGACCAGCAGAGCGAGCCTGAGGAGATACGTGATGCAGAGGCACGAGCCGCAGCAGCCGCAGCAGCAGCCGTCACCGCCGCGGCGGGAGGCGCCGCGGCAGGAGGACCACCACGACTAATGCGGGAGTTGCACAACCCCGGATCGACACTCATGCATCATTGGGTAGTAGTGCCAGCGATCGTGGGGGACTTCAAGTTCCCCCCGAACACCCTGCAGTTACTGCCCCGTTTCCACGGACTTGCCACTGAAGAGCCCCACCTCCACCTCCAGGAGTTTCTTATGATCTGCAGCATTGTCCACGATCGCCACGTGGACCAGGACACGATCCGGATGATAGCCTTCCCGTTTTCACTGGCAGATAGAGCAGCCACCTGGCTGAAGCATCTCGGAAGGTTTGTCTACACCTGGGAGCAGCTCCGCACGGAGTACTTGAACAAGTACTATCCACTCGGGCGAACGAATGCAGCGAGGGCCCTGATCAGCAACTTCTCCATGTTCCCCAACGAGCAGTTTCACGAGGCATGGGAGAGGATTCGAGAGCTCCTAGACAGATGCCCGCACCACGACATCTCCAAGCCGAACCTCGTTCAGAGCTTTTTCAGCGGGTTGACGCCATAGCTTCAGGGTCTGGTGAACGCTTCTTGCGGCGGGTCCTACTTTGCCAAGGACCACGACCAGGTCTGGGCCATCTATGAGGAGATGGCCGAAAACTACATGGTGATGTCCCAGACCAGGTTGTATACTCAGAGACCCCAGCCACAGCAGCCAGGACCTGTGCAGTACCAGCGGATAGCACGGGTAGATGCAGGTCCATCCAGTTCGTCCGCAGTCGCAGCAGCACAGGCAGAGTCAACAGCTGCGGACATGGGCATTATCAGCGAGAAGTTGGACCGCATGGAGCTGATTGAGAAGAAGCAGTGCCAGAGCATCACTCAGATGGAACAGATGGCACAGGTTCTGAGCGACATGAAGACCCAGCTCATGTGTCTTCAGGAGGCACAGACGGCTCCTCAGCCCCGTCTTCAGTCGCGAGGCGACTCCGGCAGCAGCAGCAGCTCGTCCCAGCGCTCCAGCACCCTTGTGCAGCCTAGACAGGTTCATCTTGTACAGGCGGAGCCGTACCAGCAGCCGCAGCCCACCTACCAGTCCCCACCATCTCCAGACATGCAGATGGTGGTATACCAGCCGGATCAGCCTCTGGCAGTACTTCCGCCAGCCCCCTACGATGCAGAGCCGTTGACGGATGTCAACGGGATTTGGTATGACCGTCCCCAGTCTGGGATCCGACGAGACCATCCCGGATTTAGGTGGGGGAGTGGTGGTGCCCAGCCCCAGCAGCAGCCGTCAGGTCAGGGAGGGCAGTACGGTCAGCAAAGAGATTACCAGTCGCAGCAGCAGCCCCCAGCATACCAGACACACCAGTCATCATCCTTCGGTCCTCGTCCCTATCAGCAGCAGGGACAGTTGTGGAGACGTGAGCAGCAGGCTCACCCAGTTCAGCAGCAGCACCCTTCCTCATACCCCTCTTACCACCAGCAGCAGTTCCAGCAGCCTCATCCCCAGAGAGGCTACCCGTCGGGCTCCCACGAGAGCCCCGCTTTGGATGACATCGCCCGCCTCCTCACGGACTAGCAGGCCACATTCAGACGGGAGATGGACGAGTTCCGCCAGGAGATGCGGGACTTGGTGAGAGGGAAGGCCGCCATTCCAGCCCAGATTGAGCTGAATCCGAATAACCTCTAGAGGAAATCTGAGCAGGTAGTACACACTGAGTTTGCCACTCCTAGTGACCCATTTGTTGATACATCTTCGGATCTATTTGATGCTGATTTTGTCACACTTAGGAGCGGTAGGACCCCAGCAGGCGGCGGCACCTCATCTGAGCTTCACCACGAGGATACTTCAGATGCGCCACCTGAGGAGGAGGAGAGCGGTACTGAGGCCACTCCCTATGATGACGGTGGCACTGACGCCACCAAGGATGCTGATCCCACCGGCGGTACTGAGGCCGCCGCTTCACCAGATCGAGGAGGTGGTACTGACGCCACCAACAGAGCCGAGCCAGCCCGCGGTACTGATGCCGCGAGACGTCTACCACCAGCAGCAGCAGAGCCAGCCCAGGGTGGTACTGAGGCCACCGGTGTTTGTAGAGATGTTGTCTTTCCCCGCCTTGATGTATCTCAGAACTTTGGTTTGAATAAAGGAAAAGGTTTAGTTTCTTTTGGTCCCACTGTGGTGCATGATGTATGTGTCGATTCGGTCGTCGAACCGTCTAGGCCTTTTCCTAGTCCTTCATCTGCGAAGGACCCTGTGATCCCCTTCCCTAGAGCCCTTCAGATGGGGAAGGGGAAGAAAAAAGAAAAAAGTACCAAAAAGAGAGAGCAGGAGGAGTTTAGCCAGAGCATGATCGATCGATTCCACATCCAGCTGACCCTCCAGGAGGCTTTGCAGCACATCCCCCTTCTCCAGCGTTCTTTGAGAGACAGGACCACAGTCAGGAGGAGGAGGAGGAACCACACTTCAGAGATACATGTGCTGACGAAAGCCACGTGTTTTGCGATCCAGAACCAACTGCCAGCCAAGAGGCCAGATTCAGGGGCCCCGTATGTCAGATGCCAGATTAGTGAGCAGAGGTTCGACCGGACTCTTCTAGATAGCGGATCGTCGATCAACCTTCTTCCGGCAGCCCTTCTCGACCGCTTCGAGTTGGGCACCCTTCGACAGAGCAGGACAGTCCTTCAGTTCGCTGATCGATCTGTCAAGAGGCTGAAGGGGTTATTACGAGACGTTATCGTCACGATTCAGGGCCTGAAATTCCTCGTGGACTTCGTAGTGTTGGACATGGAGATCCCTGAGTCAGTGGCCGATACCCCCATCATCCTTGGTCGTCTGTTCTTGGCCACAGCCAAGGCGGTGACTGATCATGATAGCGGGAAGGTGTACTTTCGCGTCGAGGGCGAGAGTATACAAATAGAGATGGTCGAGGACTACAGAGCTAGAGAGAGAGCCCGCTCAGATGCGAGTACAGATTCAGAGCAGCTGACAGACGCAGAGCCAGACATCCACCAGGACTGTGATTTTGTGATCACAGACGATGAGGCAGCTTGGGCAGATCCTGCAACACAGACCATCCTCTCATATTCAGATACAGCTGATGCCGAGATGATAGCAGAGGAGAGTCTGGAGAGCACAGCCCTGGTTCAGGATACCATAGAGGCAGCAGAGCCGGTCCTTGATCGCGACACGGAGTTTAGCGATGGTGGTGCTGAGGCCACCTTGCTTTACGGTGGTACTGATGCCACCGCGGTTGATACAGATCCCTCGGATTCAGAGTCTGATTGGGCATATTGTGATGATCAGATGCCAGACCTGAGTCCACCTGAGCCGACGGATGAGGAGGAGGCATATGCAGAGCAGACCAGAGACAGTGCAGTTGAGCAGCCTTCTCCCAATCCAGTTTGCGAGAGTGCGCTTTCTTTCTCCCAGGCAGATTTGGCAGACTTAGCAGCATTCACAAACTTTCTTCCGCAGCCAGATTTGCCAGCACCCAGCATTCCAGAGCTGAAGCCGCTCCCTACTTCGCTGAAGTATCGATTCCTTGCGGGCGAGCCAGAGATGTACCCAGTCATCATCTCTGCCGAGTTGACTGGAGAGCAAGAATCCCGTTTGATGGGGGTTCTTGAAAAGAACCGCAAGGCGATCGGATGGAGCGTAGCGGATCTCCATGGGATTAGTCCATCAGTGTGCTCCCACCATATCTATCTCGAGGAGGGGGCGAAGCCGTCACGTGAGTTCCAGCGGCGACTGAACCCCAACCTGAGAGAGGTTGTGATGAAGGAAATATCAAAATGGTGGAGTGCAGATTTTATTTATCCCATTTCCGACTCCAAGTGGGTCAGCCCCTTGCATGTGGTGCCCAAGAAGACGGGCATCACGACTATGATCAGTGAGTCGGGAGAGGAGATCGCTACACGAGTACCCACCTCTAGGAGGGTTTGCGTTGACTACAGGAGACTCAACCAAGCCACCAAGAAGGACCATTTCCCCCTACCTTTTATTGACCATATCATTGAGAGACTGGCAGGGAAGAGCCATTACTGCTTCCTGGATGGGTACTCGGGCTACAACCAAGTGGCCATCGCTCCTGAGGATCAGGAGAAGACCACCTTTACATGTCCCTTCGGCACATATGCGTTTCGACGCATGCCATTTGGGCTATGCAATGCCCCTGCGACTTTTCAGAGGTGCATGCTGTCGATCTTCTCGGACATGGTAGGGGAGTGTTTGGAGGTCTTCATGGACGATTTTTCGGTCTACGGCGACGGATTCGACTCCTGTCTTGACTGCCTAGACCGGGTACTCCAGCGATGTATTGAGTATCATTTGGTTTTATCTTGGGAGAAGAGTCACTTCATGGTGACTCAAGGGACGGTGCTTGGCCACATCATCTCCAACAGGGGCATGGAGGTTGATCCGGCCAAGGTTGATGTCATTAGGAAACTCGCACCGCCGTCCAATCTGAGGCAGCTATGGTCATTCCTGGGGCACGTGGGATTTTATAGGAGATTTATTCAGGATTTCAGCAGGATTGCCCGACCGTTGACTGACCTCTTGACGAAAGACACCGAGTTCCTTGTCGATGACAAGTGTCTTTCGTCCTTCGCGACTCTCCAGCAGTGTGTTATTGAGGCTCCTGTCCTCCAGCCGCCTGATTGGTCTCTCCCATTCGAGATCATGACGGATGCCTCCGATTTTGCCGTAGGGGCAGTGCTGGGACAGAGGAGGGATGGAGTTCCATTTGCCATACACTACGCTAGCCGCACATTGGATTCCGCCCAACGGAATTACACGGTCACAGAGAAGGAGATGCTAGCCGTAGTGTTTGCCCTAGATAAGTTCAGATCATATATCATTGGATCTAGAGTGACTTTGTTTACAGATCACACCGCCATCAGGTACCTCATGGCAAAGAAGGATGCCAAGGCCAGACTGACTAGATGGATCCTTCTACTCCAGGAGTTCGATATTGAGATTAAGGATAAGCCTGGAGTCAAGAATGTGGTGGTGGATCATCTCTCCCGACTAGAGCAGCCTGAGGATTCTGAGCAGATTGACCCTATTAGAGATACCTTCCCAGATGAGGTGATCCTTGCTATCGCCTCACTCCCATGGTACGCCGATATTGTGAACTTTCTCGTTGCTGGGAAAGTCCCACAAGATTGGCCCAGGCAGAAGCTTGAGACCTTCCTCGCGAAGGCCAAGTCCTACCATTGGGAGGATCCCATCCTTTACCACGAAGGAGGGGACAGCATCTGGCGTCGGTGTATTCCTCAGGAGGAACACCATAGCGTCCTCACTTACTGCCACAAGCTTGAGGCAGGAGGACATCATTCTGGGAGGAGAACGGCACAGAAAGTGCTCCAATCCGGCTTGTGGTGGCCTACCCTCTTCAAGGACTCAGATGAGTTCGTGAAGAGGTGTACTGACTGTCAGAGGATGGGCACTTGTGGACAGCGTGATATGATGCCGATGCAGCCCATTCACTTCTGTGAGGTTTTTAACGCATGGGGCATCGATTTCATGGGTCCATTCCCTAAGAGTCAGGGATTTGAGTACATTCTGTTGGCCGTAGATTATGTGAGTCGTTGGGTGGAGGCTATCCCCGCCCGAGCCGCTGATGCGAGGATCGTTTGCAGATTTTTGAGGAAGCACACCATCACGCGGTTTGGGGTTCCACGAGTTCTGATTTCTGATGGGGGATCTCACTTCATCAACGACCAGGTGAAGGCACTTGCTAGCGAGTTCGGCATAGACCATCGTGTTGCTACACCTTACCATCCACAGACGAATGGTCTAGCCGAAGTGTCGAATAGGGAGATCAAGACTATTTTGCAGAAAGTCGTCCGCCCTGACCGAAAGGATTGGTCACAGCTTTTGGACTCGGTCATGTGGGCATATAGGATGTTTTTCAAGACACCTTTGGGCACATCTCCCTTTCGCCTCGTATATGGCAAGCCATGCCATTTACCTGTTGAGCTGAGGCACAAGTCACTTTGGGAAGTTACAGATATTTTGATGGATCCAGATGGTATGGGAGACTAGAGGAGGGCAAAGTTAGCTGCCCTGGAGGAGCTTAGAGATGCAGCTTTCTCAAGCAGCCTACATTATAAGGAGAAAGTCAAGGAGTGGCATGATGCTCATATCAGCCACAAGCATTTTGAGATTGGACAGAGAGTATGGCTGTTTGATGCAAGGCTACGATTATTTCCAGGGAAGCTACAGAGCAAATGGAAGGGACCTTATCTGGTTAGAAAGGTACATGACAACGGTAGCATTGACATATCTGAGTTGTCTTCTGAGAGTACCTTTCGAGTGAACGGCCAGCGGCTCAAGCCATTTCTAGATCATGAGCCGCAGGTCGTTGATCTTGCCCCTATTCATTTTGCATGAGATGTGGTCTTTGACTCACATCTAAGGCATCTCACGCCTGAGTTTCACTGATCTTCCGCCTTGTATAGATCCAGATGTCCATATCACCACATTCTTTAGTCCCACATCCCTTTCTTCATCTTGTGATTATGTTATACTTAGGGTGCACTTTACCCTAAGTATAGGGGGGATGTGAGATCCTTTGGGTATTTCTTTTGTTTCTGTCTACCCCTGTTCTTGCTGCCTATACTTAGGGATATTTCACCCTAAGTATAGGGGGGGTAGACCCTGTACATTCTTCACTCAGGTTTCCCCTTAGTGTACAGCCTGCTATACTTAGGATTATTTAATCCTAAGTATAGGGGGAAGACCTGAGAACCTCTTGACTTCTATCTTTTCTCTTTGTATAGCCTTCCTTTTCACTTTCCTATACCTAGCACGAGTTATGTCTTCTCCATCGCTCTTGACTCTGAGGACATCGTTCGAGCTAAGTATAGGGGGGTGTGTATATATTTCATATATACTTTAGCCATAACTCGTACTTTGTGTGAGTGTGTTAATAAATAAAATGGCTAAAAACCACAAAAAATAAAAAAATTTTAATGTACATAATCTTCTTTTACTTTGCACATACATAGCTAGTGTACAAATTATTTTTGTAAAAATGATTTCAAAAATCTTTTGTGTAAAGCTTGTGTAAATATTTTTGTATTAAAATTATGTATATAGTACAAAATTTTTCCAAAATGTTTTGAAAATCAAAAGTTTGCAAAAATCTTGTGTAAATGTGTGTAAATACCTTTTTGCAAAACTTGCACTTCATGCATCATTCATTCATGATTTCAAAACATTTTTCAAAAATTTTGCATGATTGTAAAATTTGTGTAAATAAGCATCTTTTTTTGTACATATGTATATAGTTTTTCTTGGATGATAGTTGACATTTAAACTAGCCTGGAATCAACTTGAGAAATGGAGTTTGATTAAGATCTTAATCCACCTAATTTCTAAGAGGAACCTTATAGGGCTTAGTTTTAAGGCTTTTCAGGTCCATGGTGACTTAATTCTTTGAGTCCACTAGGCTATGATCACATGTCATCTCAATGAGCCTAAGTAGAGCACTTAACAACAACACATGACTCATATAGATTATGGCTTTACTTGGACACCAGCACTATGCACCAAGCTCTCTACGGATGAGGTGGTGAGGAGGCAGTCTTCCTTGACTTGGGGTAGCATATGAGGGTAGTACTTCTAGGCGGAACCTCTCTTCTTCTTTTAGTGAAGGAAGTGCATCTCAACTTGGTTTGGTTGCCATGAGGTCTAACGACGGGAGTTGTGGGTTGCAATAAAGCTTCAAAAGAGGGATAGTCTACCGGCTCAAGAGGAAAAACTCCTTGTATATATGCTGCACATGTATATGTTGTACAGATGCACTTGAAAAAAAAATGTGCAAAAAGAAAAGAACTCCAAAAAAGTGGTGGGTCTGATAGAAAATGATAATCCCACCGGAGTATGTATATAGAGTGCAATAAGCAAAGCTTGGTTTCATGATCCACCTGTTGTAGCTTGCAGCAGGGAGACTTGGCTACACTGGTCAAGCTCCCAAGGGTACTTGGCTACACTGGCCTTGATCCATTCTCTTCTTCCCCTTCTTCTTGAGCCGGTTGAACTTGAACTTAGAAGGGAATACCCCGCTCCTCGAGGAAAGAGTGGCCAGATTGAGGTCATAGAGTTACCTTGTTGGGAAGTGTTGTCAAGTTGCCATTTCTGAGGTGGAGAGCTTAGACTTCACATTCACAGGACAAGAAAAGATTCATGGTCTTCAGGGTTTGTGATTGATGACTTGTTATGATCTGGAGCATTGAGGAGTCTTGGTTATAGATTAGTGGAACTTGGAGGCTGTTGAGTTTTAAGCTTAAGTCTAAATATGGTTCCGACACACTAATAATCCAAAGATCTGATCGAGCTCCATACCCCAATTTCATGAAGGCAAGTTTAATAATCAGCCTTGATCCATGTACATCCTCTTTTTCTTTTTCTTTCTTTCTTTTTCACTTCTTTTTCAAATAACTGTTTGCTAAGGGACTAGCAAAGTTAAGTATAGGGGGGTGATGAATACCCATTCATCACTCTTTATTCTTATATTTTAGCTACAAAAACCTTTGCAAATGCATGTAGATATGTGTAAATAGGAATAATTACCAAAAGCATGCATTGTGTAAAAACCTATAATTAGCATGTTTTTGTGCAAAAATAAAAGAATAAAGATGAAAAAGAAAAAGAGGGAAATATTTAGAATAAATATTGAGCAACCTAACCCAAGGGAGGGCTCAGTATGGGCCTGACCGCATAAAAGCCAAAGTAGAGGGAGATAGGGGCTCATGTGTAAATATTTGTGTAAATAAATAAAACTATATTTTCCTCACCCAAAAATATGCTTGTAAATACTTGTACATATTTATAAAAATATAAAAACAAAATAAAAAGCTAAAAATCAAAAAGATCAAAAATACCTCCTTTCATCATGTACATAAACCACACCTATATATTTATTTAGCTTTGTAAATATATAAAAGTAATTTTTATAATTTTTGTAAATATTCTATATTATATAATGTAAATAAATAAAATAAAAACAATTAAAATTTAAAACAAAATAAAAATAGAAAAATTAAAAATACAAAAATACATTGTACATATACCTTGTATATGGATATATATATATATATTTTACCTATGTACATAAATAATAAAAATAAAATAAAAACACCTTTTTATTCCTTATTTTATTCTATAAATAAATAAAATATAAAATGAGGATAAAATTGTATAAAAATAATATATAAAAATCAAAAATCAAAACCCTATATATTGTATATACCTATATCTAGTACATATTATGTATATAGCCTATTTTTATCACCAAAAAATAGAAAAAAATAAAATAAAAATATTTCATGTTTGGAGTTTTTGCAGATTCGGCCCCTAGCTACCCCTATTTGTCACCTCAAGATCCAGCCACGTGGCCGAACCCCATTGGGTCCTGGGGATGTTGACCGCCCGGTCAACTAGCCCCCCCAGGACCACTTCCTACGGGTCTGGGCTCCGGACCCGACTTCTCCTAATTCTACCCGCTCGACCCGACATCCAATTCAACAAACCCCAGCTCCGTTTTGACCCTCACACATCCGACACCTTCGCCGGGCATCCACCTCGGGATCCGCGCGCTTCCACGACCCTACCCGAGCCGTTCTTCTCGGACCCTTCCACCGTATATAGCTGCAGCTCCGCCACCTTCCCACGCTATCTTTGGTCATTCGCCTCCTTCCCTGTGAGCTCCAGAGAGACTGCGAGAGTGACAGCGAGTGACTCCACCTGTTGCAGCGAGGAGAGGAGGAGGAATCCACTGATCCGGCGACGTAGCCGTCGTAGCTCTGCCACCTGAGCGAGCTTCGAGCCTCGGGCCGAGACGTCCCTCGAGGCCAAGACCAAGAGCACCCCCTGCTCTTCCCTAGTCTCACCGATCATCCAGGTAACCCCGTAGCTCCGCCATTTCATCTAATTTCAGTTTTCCCCCAAATCGCTTCGCCGTCGTACTTTTTCGATTCACCTCGGTTCCGACCACCATCCGACCATCGGACCCAACCTTGACATTCGCCTTCCTCCGCCGCACGTTCTCCACCCGCTCACGCAACCCAGCTCGCACAGGAGCTGGGAACCGGGCTTCTCCGTCCACCACCTTCGTCGGAGCCCGCCGTCCCGACGCACCAGCCACCCCTACTTCGCCTAACTGGGTCGAGGCACTTTGCCCTCGACCCGCGAATCTCCTGAGTGTTTTGCAGGTCCAGCGGAGGCCATCTGAGGTCTCTCGACATTCAGACCAGGAGCTTCACCTCCGCCACCCTCGTCGGAGCTCCCCCGAGCTCGGCTGGGGCATCGGAGGCCATCAGCAGCTGCGCACCTTCATGCCGGAGCTTCTCCGATACTCAGGCGCAGCAGAGGAGGCCGGAGGCGCCTTCACGAGGCCGGCGAAGTTCACCGGCCGCCCGTTCGTCCAGGACCTCCAGTCACCGTCGATCTTCTCCGCCCGCTCCAGATTGCATCTTGGCCGTCCATTAGTGGACCTGCATCCGCCACCCGATCTTTGGAGGATCGACCTCAGCCGTTGGATCACCAGCCACCTCGCCTCCACGCCATCCGATCAGCCACGTGGCGTGCATCCAACGACCCAGCTTAATAATGGGTAAATTACCCTTAGGCCCCGCTTTTATTTTAATTTAGCTTTAGTCCTGTAAATATTTAAGTACGTTGTTTAGTTTTAGGGTAATTTGCACTATGGACACTGAGCTTTAGATATTTGCAAATATACCCCTGCCTGTTGTGAGCCACGTGCTTCGTCACGTGTTATTTTGGTGTATTTGCAGAAGAAACCCTTGTATTTCTGGTTGTTATGAAATGAATGAAAGTTTTTAGATAATTGCAGTTATACCCCTGTGCGTGTTTTATTTCCGCATGTGCGTTTTATTTTGGGTAAATTGCAGATAAGGCCCCTGGACTTTTGGTACCTGTTACCAATAAGTCCTCGGGACTTATTTTTCTTACATTTAGGTCCCTGAGTGCCCCAGGCACGCGCGTGGCGCGTGTTTTGCTGGGTTAATTGCACTAGGACCCCCAGAACTTTGGGTATTTGCATTTTAGTCCCTGTACACAATACCCTCTTTTTATTTTTGAATAAAATATCAAATCACCTCCAAATCCAATGAGAATTTGACACATGGCTCCTGCCATGGTGTAGGATTTTCACGGATTTTTGAGGACATTTTTTATTTTGTTTGCTATTTTTAAAAATTCAAAAACCTATATTTTCGTTACTGTCTAATTTGAAAAATCACAAAAAAATACAAAAACTCCCCTAAAAACTCCACAAAAATTGTCTACTGTTTAATTTAGTGTGTTTGATTTTCTAGCAAATTTTGGCTATTTTTCATTTCTTAAATACCCTAAAAATTTAAAAACACTTAAAAACCCATAAAAATTCTAATAATTAAATTAAAAACCCAAAAATAATAAAATTGGTACCTCAATTTTCCTTGTTTCCTCTATTTTACAGGAAAATTACCTCCAGGCCATTTTGAGGCCCTTAGATATTTTATTTAGGGCTTTTTGGCTCGGCTGGACAGTACCCTTTATTTTTGCCACTGTTTGATTTTTAGAAAATAAAATACACATCAGAAAATTATCAAAAATTCACCAAAAACACTAAAAAATATAAAATACATAAAAATATTTTTGTTTTGATTTTTGGTTGATTCTTGGTGCTTGAAATAAATTATTGAATTGTGCTTTTCCTTTGTTTTCTCTATTTTCTTAATCACTTAAAAATTCAAAAAAATATAAAAATAATTAAAAACCACTAAAAAGATTTTATTTCTTTATTTTATTTGTTTTTACTACTTCGTAGGCCTTCGGCCAATCCGTGCTCCTTGAGTTCGACCCTGGGTGCTATACCAGGTTAAACACATAGTAGGACCGCTATTCGTGCTTGATTGCTTTTTGATTTATTTAGTGGTTCGATTTTTCTTGATTGACATAGCCAGGTGATCTAGGTCGCAACGACCATCTAGACACCTTTGCCTTGATCATTTGGCGTGTCATCAGCAGGGCACATGTCTCAGGCACAGAGGGGTATCCTTGTAATTCCTATTTTAAATCATCCAAACAGTAACACGCAAGGAACGCGGGATAAAATGTGAAAATTCACCACAGCCTCACGTGTCAATGAACGTGGTCCACATTAATAAGGACTAAAATGCAAATGTCTGAAACATGAAGGTCCTCTATGCAATTTTTTCAAAATTAAAACAACTATATAAAATATTTACAAGACTATATTGTAAAAACAAAATGACAAGGGCCTAATAGAAATTTACCCTTTATTATAGCGGACAGCGGAGACGATGCCACATGGATAATCGAACGGTGTAGGATCGCTGGCGCCTCTTCGATGAACCCTGGCTTGGATCTGACGGACGAAGGCGCGCCACGTGTATGATCTGACGGCTCTGGTGTGGGCTCGCCTCTCCTCTGCTATGGACGCTCCAGATGAGGTCCTGACAAGGATCTGACGGCTGCTAGCTCCTCGCGGATGGATGGTCGTGATTAGAACTGTGCGAAGGAGCACGATCGGACGGTGACGGAGGATCCTCCAAGAACAGGTAGCCAGCGAATTTCACCGACCTAATGTGCACGCTGAGTTCCTCCTCTGCTGCTGCTGCTGGGATAGGGAAGAGCTCTGCCTCGATGCTCCGCAGCTGATGAGCCCCTCCGATGATGCCGGGAAGCTCCGAGGAGCTCCGACGACGAAGGCGGAGCTAAGCCTCTGTGCTCGAACCTTGGACCTCCAGATGAGGTCCCTTTGACCTGCAAAACTGCACGAGAGGACTCCTGGGTTGAGGGTAAACTGCCTAGACCCGGTTAGGGGCGGCGTGGGTGGTTGGATGGGTCGCGGCGAGGACTTCCGGCGAAGTGACAGCGAGGGATGTCGAGCCTTAGCTCCGGAGCGAGCCAAGGTGGATGCGTGGGTGAACAACGTGAAGAGGGGTCTCGAGGAGATGATGGACGAGTCGGATGGTCGCAACGATGATCGGAGTGGACGGAATCGATCGGAGAAGGCGGCAGAGAAAATTGGGCGTAATCAGAAATTAAAGGAAACTAAGGGGAATAAGGTCTACCTGATGAATGCAATCGACTGGGAATGAGCTCTCGGAGCTCTGGGTCGTCGCCTCGAGGGTTCGTCGGGTCCCGAGGCTCGGGCGTAGCTCGCGGCGGCGCACGGCGGCAGATGTTGCCGGATCAGTGGCAGCAGGCGTCCTCTCCTCTCTTCGACACTACGCTCACTCAGTCACTCTGGGGAGCACAATGGAGGTCCTGGGACAAAGGGGCTGTGCCAAAGATGGCGTGAAATGGCAGCCGGAGTTCAGCTATATACCTTTGAAGATCCGTCAAAGAATGGGTCGGGTGAAGCACGGTGATGCACGGATCCCTAGGGCAGGTGTCAGGCATGAATCGCGGATGTTTCCTGGAAGATCGGAGCCTGGGGTTTAGGTGGGAGGTAGTCGGATCATCGCTCAAAAATTAGGCGAAGTCGGGTCATATGCGAGATCCGCGGGGGAAATGGTCCAGGGGGGAGTTGACCGGGGGTCAACATCCCCCGTGGACCAATAGGAATCCAACATTCAATAATTATTTGGAAATTAAATAAAAAATCATAAATGACCGAATTTCGAAAAAGTTAAAACATGAAAAATGTTTCTTTATTTTTAAATTATTTTTTAGTGATTTGTATTTATTTTTTTAAATAAAAATTATGTATTTACAAAATATTATTATTATATATAGGTATATACATATGTATTTTTTATTTTAAGATTTTAATTATTTATTTTTGTATATTTATTCCAATTTTATATTTTATTTATTTATATAATAAAATTTGGAATAATAGGGTATTTTATTTTATTTTTATTAATTATTTACAAGGGTGAAATAAATACTTTTATTTATATACATACATGATATATATATACAAGGTGGTTTTTGGTTTTTTATTTATTTATTTTATTTTATTTTCATTTTTCTAATTTTTATTTTATTTATTTATACCATGAAATGTGGAATTTGAAAATATTTTTATTGGATTTTAATTTATTTATTTATAAGGAGAAATAAATAGATATGTGGTTTCTATACACATGGTATATATATAATGATGAAGGAATTTTATTTCTATTTTCGTTTTTCCATTTTTAATTTGATTTTATATTTACAAATAAAATAAACACACATTTTTATTTTGAATAAGAGGAAAATAATTTTTATTTATTTACATGTATATGTACAAATACATGAGCTTCCCTATCTCTCTCTACTTGGGATCTTTTGCGGTCAGGCCCATGTTGAGCCCTCCCTTGGGATTTGGTCGCTCAATATTTATTCTAAATATCTCCCTCTTTTTCTTTTATTTCTTTATTCTTTTATTTATGCACAAAAACATGCTAATTATGCATATTTACACAATGCTTGCACTTTGACAATTTATGCTATTTACATGAATATACATGTGTTTTGCATAGGTTTTGTAGCTAAAATAAAAGAATAAAGAGTGATGAATGGGTATTCATCAATAACACGCATAAAAAGTCCAAGGGGCCTGCTACAATTTTCACATGAATTTAGCACATATCCAAAAAAACCACGCATAGGGGTATGGATGTAAATAAAGAAACTAAAACTTCATTTCATAACATACTAGAAACCCCAAGGGCATACATGCAAATATCCATAAAAACACGTGACGATGCATGTACAACCATACAAGGAGGACTAAAATGCAAATAGTAAAAATAGCAGGGGCCAAAGAGCAAATAGACCACAGTGTACTATTTATTTTACAGACTAAATAAAAACATAAAAGAACTGCAGGGAAAAAGAAGCAATTTACCCAGGCTGGGCGTGCGGCTCATGTGGGTGACAGGTGGCAGGCGGTGAGTGGCTGGCGACGTGCGGTGATGACGCTGATGGCTGGCGCATCCAATGACTTTGACAAGATGATGAACGTGGGGCGTACGAGGCCGTTAGATATCAGATCTAACAGCCTGACAGGAGCAGACGATGGACGGTCCAGATGCTAACTAGGGAGGAGGCGAGATCCGATAGCTACGGAAGGTCCTTGAAGAACTCCTCCCTGGCGAGGTTCGCCGGAGGACTGGGGGTACTCCGGGCGTCTGATGATCGATCAGGAGGAGGGGCTCGACTCGCGACGCTCCTCCACGTCGGGTGGCGGTGCTTGATGGAGCATCCACCGGTCAGACCTCCGGGAAGGTGGCTGCGACCTGGAATGGCTCTAGTTAAGGTGTGTTGAGGTGCTCTAGGGGTCTCCACGCGCGACTCGGCCTACGGGGTGAAAGCTCCTGCTCGGAGGAATGCTCCGGCGATGGTTATTTGACTAAAAACTAAGGGAAGCGGCGGTGGGATGGGATTTGAAGTTCCAGCGAGGTGGGGGAGGAACTTCGATCCTAATCTTGGTGATCTAAGCCAAGTCTAGGGTGATCAGGGTGTCGGGGAAGGATGACAGCGGACCGGGGAGTCTATCAGAACGGAGGGATGCGACTGATGGAGCTCCGACCACTGGGTCAGAGCCGGCGGAGGAACAAATGAAAGATATATATAATCGGAGCTAGGGATGAAGAGAGGTCTACCTGGTGGTCCTAGAACGATCCTTAGCTCTGGGGGGTCACGTCGATGGGAGTCCTCGCCTCGACCATGCTGCGGCAGGAGGGGAGGCCCGAACACGGCGTTGCTCCAGCCATGTACGTTGAGCTTCTGCTACAGGCACTCTCTCTGACCACCAAAGGGTGCTTCCGGACGTTGTCACCGAGGGGAAGGTTTCTAGGGCAGAAAGGAGGTGTGCGGCACGAGCTGCAGAGCTGGGAAATGGATGGAAGATTTTATAGGTCGTCTTAGGAGGCGAGGAAGAACGGGCACGGGCACGCGAACCAAGGTAGATCCGACCTTCCCTAGGGATCCGCGAGGTTCGTGGATCCAAGGGGAAGGGTCAGGTGAAGGAATCGGGGCGAAAGAGCCTCAGATCCATTCCGAGAAATTGGGAGAAATCGGGCGCAAAACCAGATCCCAACGCTGACTGGTCCGGGAGGGGGAGTTGATCAGGGTCAACAAACTCTCCTGGACCAATTAGAAAATAGAAAATAGAAAAGATTTGGAAATTAAATAAAAATAGAAAAAAGATTTTTTTATAATATTTACAAAATAAAAAATGTTTATTTATTTTCAAACTATTTTTTAGTGATTTTTATTTATTTTTTTTGAAAAATAAATTAAGGTATATACATTATATTATATTATATTATATACAAGTATAAAATACCTATGTATTTTGTATTATTTTTTTATTTTCTTATTTTTATATAAATACACTAATTTTATATTTTATTTATTTACAACATAAAATTTAGAGTATAAAAGAATTTTTATTTTATTTTTATTGTTTATTTACAAGGGTGAGATAAATATAAGTGTGATACACATATACATGGTATGTACAAAGTGGAGAGAGAGAAATTATTTTATTTTTATTTTATTGTTATTTTTCTAATTTTTCTTTTAATTTTAGAAATATATACAAGGGATTAGAAACACATATATATTTTTATTTTGTGAAAATAAAATATATACAAGTAAGAAGGAATATACACAAAGGTGAATGGCCCTATCTCTCTCTACTTGTTTTATTTGGCGATCAGGCCCATATTGGGCCCTCCCTTGGTATTAGTCACTCAATATTTATTCTAAATATTTCCTTCTTTTTCTTTATTCTTTATTCTTTTATTTTTGCACAAATACATGCTAATTATTCATATTTAACACAAGCATGCATATTGGTAATTTAATGTATTTACTGCTATCTACATGGTATTTTGCCAAGAATTTTAGCTAAAATAAAAGAATAAAGAGTGATGAATGAGTATTCATCAGATATTTTGTTGGTTTTGTGGATGACTACAGTCGATTATCTTGGGCTTTCTTGTTAAAGGAGCAATCAGAAATTAATAACATTGTCAAGAATTTCTTTCACTATGTCAAAAATATCTTCTCCACTACTATTCAAATTTTTCATTCTGATATTGCATTGGAATTTAACAAAATGATTTGACACCCTTCTTTGCCTCCCATGGTGCAACTGATAAGGCTAAAAAAAATCGGTTTTGCGGCTTTTCGTTTTTATTAGAAGGGAACTTGGTCGATGTAGCCAAAAAGCCGCGAAACAAAAATTCGATTCTTAAAACCTATCATACAATTTCGGTTTTCCTTCAGAAAACCGTCACTAATATTTTACCAAGCAAGTGTTCCTGGGTCGAACTCAAGGAGGCAGAATAAATTCCTTTGATTTTTATCTTTGTAATTTTATTTTTAATCTCTTCTCTAAGTGATCAAGTCAAGAAACCCTTTTTTATTGATTTTTATTTTTTTTATTTTTATTTGATTTTATTATTTTCCAATTTTTATTTAGTTTTCAAAAAGGAAGATTTTTCAAAAAGATTTATTTATTATATAATAGGTGGATACTAGATATATGATACAATATAGTAGGGTGATCGGCGTCGAGCCGCGAGCTCGAACAACTCAAGAAAACAAAACAAAATGAAGTGCGATTCGACAAAATCAAAACACGTCGAAAACACGACAAAATCTCACGAAAACTTTATATGAGGTAGTTAGAGTAGTTATGTAACTACCCCAAAGAAATCATCCAAAAACGAGGTCACACGAGGTCAAAATAGCCCCTACAGCCCAGGGGCATAAGCGCAAGAAAAATCTAATTAAAATGCTTGCAAATTGGTCCTCAGGGACTGTTCTGTAGAAAAAATATACAAATGTTTACATTTAGGTCCCTACGGAGGGACCTAAATGCAAATAATGAAAACCTGTAAGGTGGGGTTAAATTGCTGGAAGTTCGTTGGGCTTAAGATGCAATTTTTCCACCGTTTCGCAATGGACGGCGCAGATTAGAAGTCGCGCGTGGCGATCGGATGGTTCTGCGGATGCCACGTGTCGCAATTCTACTCCTCTTTTGTTCTTGAGGTTGTTGAACTCCTGACGAACGGCCGCTCTTCTCGGACTTTCTCCAGCCAACCGACGATGACTTTGGCACTCCGGCGGGGCCAGAGGGGTGGCTCCTCCACCCCTCGAGCTCGCCCGCGATAGGGGGCGGTCGACGGTGTCTTGAAGCAGCGGCGGCGTCGCGATGAAGATCACGACCTCTTCCACCTGGAGTTTGTTCAGAGCCAACGACCCATCTTTGGAGGTGAATTCTGACGGTGATTGATGGCTTCCAGATCCTAAGAGTGGCTTCCGAAGAAGTTGAACCTGCAAACAACACGATAGAATGCTCGATTCACAATGAATCGGCTTCAATGATTACCAGTCACAAGCTCAAAGATGATGAAAAGTTTTAGTTACCAGAAAAACTTGAGAAATGCGTGAGAATGTCGATGGAATGATGATGCGATTTGAATGAAATTTGGAAACGAATCGAGATGCAAATCGAAGGGCGTCTAAGCCTAAGGGTTAAACTATCTAAATCGTGGATTAGCCACGCTAATCGTGGCACGCAAATCGAAGCGAAAATCGAAGAATGTGGATGAAAAGGTCTGGGGGAAGTCAAGGTTTATTACCTGGACAGCTGCTCGACGGCGACCAAAGGCCGGAGCTCCGACGCACGCGTGGGCGGCGATGCAAGGCTGGTGTGGCCTTGGAACGATCTCCGACGTCTCTTCCTCCTCGCGGGCGTCTCCACGACATTATCACCACCTCAGGTCGACCGGAGCGAGACTTTGAAGGTTGGGGGTCGGATAACCTGGAGCTGGGGCTCTGGGTAGTTGGAAAGTTGGTTATTAATGGCGGACCTTGAGAGGTATTTATAGGGAGTTTACTTGGGCTCCACGCTCAGATCAATGGCTGGCGATGTAGCTGGTAGTTAGGAGGAGAGATCTGAGGGTTGAGATCGGTCGGAAGGTTCTGGAATGGCGCGGGATAAATGGCTGAAGTCGGCCGGTTGAGCAGGTTCTGGTGCAACAGAATCTTGAGGAAGAAGGCCCATGTGCTGACAAGTGTCAGGACCTGGTTGGCCCAGAGTGTAAAATTCTTTATAAATTAGATAATAAATATTAAATTACGTTATTTTAAATAAGTTTAAATACAAAAAGTGTAGATAAATTAATTCTCTAATTTATGGACTAATTACTTTAAATAAATAATAAATATTATTTAAAATATAAATATTATATGAATAAATATGTATTTATAAATAGGTTTTAGATTTTTAATTTAATAAATAAATAAGTAAAAATTAATTTTATATTTTCTTAATTATTAGAATATTAAATAAGGTTTATACAAATTTTTGTGCATTTTAATAAATTAGTTTGCATATTTTAATAAATATGGTTAGTATCTAAGTAGGTCATTTATACCTATATTTTGGGGTTTTTGATTTTATTAAAATAATAAATATGGTCCAAAAATTATGAAATAATTTATGGTGAAACTAGAAGATCATGAAATAGTTTAAAATTTATAAAATTAAGAAAATGATAAATAATGTGTGTTACAGAAAATAAATAGCCTAGAAACCCCGTTGTCTTTTGGTCCCAAAACTGACTTTTTGCAAACGGACTTCGAATTCGATGAAACCACCTTTATTAATTAGAGAATATTATTTTATGAACTTTAAAGGTGAGTAGAGTGAAATTGGAGTTCATATGAGGAAGTTTTGATGTTCGGAAGTTCAGATTTTGACAATTTGCAAACTGAGTTTCTTGGCATATATACAGTGTAGTATTTTTAACTTATTTTTATATTTTTATATACATTTTTAGAAATAATTAGGAAAAGGATTTGGTGAAAAAATATGTTCATAAGGAATAATTAAAATTCTTTGAAGTTTTGTATTTATTTTATAAATAATGAAAGGTGTATATGTGTGTGTTAAATTATTTTTTTATGTTTTCTTTCCTTATCTCCCCCTACTTTTTGGTTTGTCGACCAATCCATGCTGACTTGGTCTCGGGGGTTAGGTTATAAATATATCTTACAGCTATATTTATATTTTAAGTCATATTGTATATATATATATACATATATTTAATCTGCCTTTTTGTTTCTTTTCTTGTTCTTTATTTATTTACATGATTTTAGTGGTTAAAAGTGAATATTTACACATGAATGGTGATTTCTTAAAAGATGAGAATTAATGAATATTTACATGTATTTGTTAAGGGTTTTAAGACAAAATGCGACAGAAAAGTTAATGAATCATGGATTCATCAACCCCCTATACTTAAACTTTGCTAGTCCCTTAGCAAACACTTATTTTGAAAAAGTAAGTGAAAAAGAAAGAAAGTTAGAATGAATTTATTTTCCTAAACCAATTCATGAGAACAGACAAAGGACAGAGCTCGATCGGGCCTGAAACAAGCATTTTGTCGGAACCTTAACTAGGATTAGGATTTTATCCTCAACAGTCCTCAAGTTCCATAATCCTTACTCAAGATCACTTCATCGCCTAATTCAGACTCACTTATTCATATCGCAAACTCTATCATCCTTGAAGTCAACTTGTACAGTGTGTGAATTGATTTAGCTCTTCCTGCTTAGAGAACCGAAGAAACCGTCCATCCCGGCTATACACTCCTATGGCTTCCTCATCTCGCTACTCTTTCCTCGGGGAGGGAGGTATTCCCTTCTGAGTTCAGTTCTGCTATGTCCACAATTGAATATAGGGAGAAGTTAGAAGAATGAGAAAAGAAGTGGAGTGCGACCAGTGTAGACGCATCTCCTTGTGAAGCCCAACCTGTGTAGCTGAGTCTCCACTAAGATGTGCAGGCATATTTGGTGGAAGCTTGGACCATTGTGGTCTTATTTGGTGGCTTCTGTATTGCTTTGACTTTGTAATTTGCTTGCACTGCATTCATCTTTTTGTGCCTTGACGGATATAGCATCTTTTTAGTCCGTCCCTTTTTTTAAGGTCTTAGAAAAATTGTGTCAGCAGATCCTTCCCTCATCCGAAGCAACTATCGCAACCCCAATCTCTCCCGTCTTTAGACGTCAATGCCGCAAAGATAAGGATAGAAACATACTACCAAGGTGTACTGCCCTTCGAGACTCCATGCCAGTCGAGCTAAGTGCAGAGTGCATGTGTTCAAGATTGGTTCACTGGTGTAGAGTTGTACGGATGACTCCAAATGGTCTACTTAAGCTCAGATGACTTGATTTCCCGAATATGGTCTTACGGAACCCAAAGATTTAAGTCACAAGACCTGAAGAGTCTAAATTCCAGATCCTAGTCAGGCTCCTTACAACGAGAGTTAAGGCCGTAATCAAGCTCCATCCTTTAGACTAGACTCAGTCCTTAGTTCCAGAAATCAAACTTATTCTGAAAAATGCGAATGCAAATGCAACCATGTTTTTGTGACGTGTATTTTCTGAATTTTACTCATTTTTATGGATTTTAAGGATTTTGTAATTTTTATGAATTTTAGGACTTTGTATTTTTTAGGGATTTTTATGATTTTTATAAACAAGATTTTATTCATAAATTTTACAAGATATATTTTATTCGAGTTAAATGTCTAATGTATTTTACAAATGATTTTTATAAACAAGATTTTATTCATAAATTTTACAAGATATATTTTATTCGAGTTAAATGTCTAATGTAATTTACAAATTTTATCTACAAAGTATTTTACAAGGGTTGAATGGTTTTTACACAAGTTTTAATAAGTACGATTTTAAATAAGTATTATATAAAATTTAAGTACAAATTTTAAATACATATTTTAATTACAAGTTTTAAATACAAGTTTTAATCATATTTTACTTATTTACAAGTATTTTAAATAATAGATAAATAGAAGTGTGGATTTTAAATTAACCCTTACCCACTTTTTATGGATTTTATAGATATCAAAAATACATAAAAGTACGAGTTATGGACGAAAGTATATATACAATATATACGCACCCCCCTATACTTAGCTTGTGCTATGTCCTCATAGAGTCAAAAGGGAAAAAGGAGGACATAACTCGTGCTAAGTAAAAGTGGGTGAAAAAGAAGCGAGTGTACAAGTCAGTCAACCCCCCCATACTTACGATCAGGTCATCGTAAGTATCACGGGAGAGCAAAAACGGGATGACTGAATGAAAAGAATAAATAACGAAAGTTCAAAAGGAAAAGAATACGAACTCATCGAAATCACTCGGTCCCCCCTATACTTAGGATAAGGCATCCTAAGTATAGAAAAGAGTGTAGCCAAAAATTGGGAACCAGTGATTCGTGAAAAAGAATGGCTATACAAAAGAATCAGTACAAAAAATAAAACGTAAATCAGCAGGCAATCAGTCCCCCCTATACTTAGGATCTGGTATCCTAAGCATAGAAGATGAGCAAAAATGGGGACGATTGTGGTCTACGAAGAATATACAAGTGTTGTGAATCTCCAGAAAAGAATGGCTCAAAAGAATTTGTACAGGAAGAAGTGAAGGAGTGATCATGATTCCTGTACAAAATAGATCACTTCAGTACGGGCCAGATGATCAGTAGTCTCTATGAAGTGCTTCAGCATCTGCCCGTTAACCACGAACGGCTCTGCACCAGGTGACACATCTGATATTGCTATACTGCCATTGTCGTGCACCGTTCTGACTATGTACGGTCCTTCCCACTTGCTTTTCAATTTGCCGGGAAAAATTCTCAACCTTGCATTGAACAACCAGACTTTCTGCCCAGGGACAAATCTCTTGTGTCGAATATGTCTGTCATGTTATTTCTTCACTTTGTCCTTATAGATGAGTGTGTTCTCGTATGCTTGATTTCGAATTTCTACCAGCTCATTCAGATCTATCTTTCTCTTGGCCCCTGCTTTCTGTTCATCCATCAGTATTTCTCGAATTGCCCATTCAGATTTATGCATGATCTCTACGAGCAAGTGGCACGGCTTTCCATAAACTATCCTGAATGGTGAAGTACCTAAGGGAGTCTTATACGCAGTACGATATGCCCAAAGAACTTGATCTAGAAGAAGTGACCAGTTCTTCCTATCCGGTCGTACTAATTTCTGGAATATTGATTTCACCTCCCTATTTGAGACTTCAGCCATGTCGTTCGTCTGTGGGTGGTAAGGAGAAGCTACTCTGTTATCGATGATGTATTGTCTCACTAGCTTTTTCACCTCCTTATTAATGAAATGGCTACCCCCATCAGAGATGAGAATACGTGGAATCCCGAACCGCGAAATGATGTGTTCCCTTAGGAACTTGCAAACGGTCTTGTTGTCTGCGGTTCGTGCGGGTATAGCCTCCACCCATCTACTAACATAGTCTACAGCGAGAAGTATGTACTCAAAGCCGCTGCTGGAAGGAAATGGTCCCATAAAATCTATGCCCCATGCGTCAAAGATCTCGCAGATAATGACGGGTCGCATCGGCATTGCATCTCTGGCACTGACTATCCCTACAGCTTTCTGACAATCTGGACAACTCTTCACGAATGTGAAGGCGTCTCTGGTAAGAGTTGGCCACCATAATCCGCTCTGTAGTACCTTCTGCGTTGTCCTCTTCCCTGAATGATGTCCTCCTGATTCTAGAGAATGACACAAAGTGAGGACACTATTATATTCCTCCTGAGGAATACATCGCCTGTAAACGCAATCCGAACCTTCATGAAAAAGAAGCGGATCCTCCCAATGGTAGTATCGTGCCTCGGAAACTAGTTTCTCAACTCTGTTCTTCGGCCATCCCTGAGGACTTTTCTGTGTGACCAGAAAGTTCACTATGTCTGCATACCATGGAAGTTCAGCAATCGCAAAGATGCTCTCATCAGGAAATCTCTCTGCGATCTCTGGCGTGTACTCATCTGAAGGCTGATCTGTCTGTAATCGGGAGAGGTGATCAGCTACCACATTCTTTACTCCAGGTTTATCTTTGATATCCAAATCGAATTCCTGAAGTAAGAGAATCCATCTAAGAAGGCGTGCCTTAGCATCCTTCTTTTCCATTAAAAATCTGATAGCTGAGTGATCAGTGTATACTGTGATTTTCGAGCCAAGCAGATATGATCGAAACTTGTCTAATGCAAACACTACTGCCAACATCTCCTTTTCTGTCACTGTGTAATTTCTCTGAGCACCATCTAAGATTCTGCTGGCATAGTGAATGGCAACGGGAAGTCCATTCCTCCTCTGTCCTAATACAGCCCCGACCATAAAATCTGACGCATCCGTCATGATCTCGAAGGGTAGAGACCAATCAGGCGGCTGTAGGACAGGAGCACTGATTATCTTCTCTTTCAATGTGAGGAAGGCATTAAGACATTTATCATTTAAAACGAACTCGATGTCTTTGCCTAGCAATTTAGTTAACGGTCGGGCAATGTTGGAGAAGTCTTGGATAAACCATCGGTAAAAGCCGACATGCCCCAGAAATGACCGTAACTGTTTAATGTTGGATGGTGGCTCGAGTTTCTTGATGACATCCACCTTGGCAGGGTCAACCTCCATGCCTCGCTGGGAGATGACGTGTCCCAACACGATTCCGTGAGTAACCATGAAATGGCTCTTTTCCAAGGACAGAACGAGATCTACCTCACAACACTTTTTCAGAACCTGGTCTAGGTGCACTAAACAATCGTCAAAGGACTCACCATAGACCGAGAAATCATCCATAAAAACCTCTAGCAAATTACCGACCATGTCCGCAAAAATAGCAAGCATGCACCTCTGGAAAGTCGCAGGAGCGTTGCACAATCCAAAGAGCATCCGTCTAAAGGCATACGTGTCGAACGGACAAGTAAAGGTGGTTTTCTCCTGGTCTTCAGGAGCAATTGATACATGGTTGTATCCGGAGAAACCGTCAAGGAAACAGAAGTACCCCTTCCCTGCCAACCGTTCTATGACCTGGTCTATGAAAGGCAAAGGGAAGTGGTCCTTCTTCGTCGCGGTGTTCAGCTTTCTGTAGTCAACACATACTCGCCACGACGTGGTTACTCTCTTTGGAATCTCCTCTCCACTCTCGTTTTTCACCATCTGAATTCCCGACTTCGTCGGGACAACATGTAATGGGCTAACCCATTCGGAGTTGGAGATGGGATAAATGAACCCTGCGTCGCACCATTTCGTGATCTCTTTCTTGAGAACTTCTCGTAAAACCGGATTCAGCCTATGCTGAAACTCTCTGGAGGGTTTGCTGTCATGATCGAGATAGATTTGATGTGAACATAAAGCAGGATTAATCCCGCGGAGATCAGATACAGTCCATCCAATGTCCTTGCGGTTTCTTTCTAGAATCTCCATCAGACGAGATTCTTGATCATCGGTCAAAGTTGAGCTGATAATGACCAAAAACCGTTGATGTGGACCCGCAAGGAAGGCATATTTCATGTTTGGTGGCAAAGTTTTAAGTTCTGGCAAGGTAGTATCTGTATCTGCCGAAACATCCTCTGTATGTGTGTGGGGATCTGTATCGGTTGTGGATTTGTCGGCATTCTGATTATCCACCATCTCTAGGTGCTCTAGAGTCGGACTACAGAAGATGTTCAAGACATCATCCGACTCCTCAGAATGATTAGAAGAGAATAAGTCATCTAGATAAAATTCTAAATCATCTGAGATGGAGGAATTGTGTAAAGTTTCTGATTCTGAAAGATCTGCATTGATTTCGTCAGAAGTCTGATCCCTTTGCTTCTCATCATCCAGACTAAAATATAAGGTTCCATCGGAAGAATTACCCCATGAGGTCTTGGACCCGTCCTCTGTCAAACATTCTTGGGTCTCTACCTGATACCTTTCGAGATCGTCGAGACGGACCTCATCCATGTAATCACAGGAGGCTAAAGAACTTAAAAAATCTGAAGATGCATCACTGAAGGTGTTCGACTCTCTCACCATCTCTATATGTACCTTTTCGCCCTCGGCGCGAAAAGATACCTTCCCTGTATCATAATCGAAGAGTGCTTTTGCGGTCTCTAGAAAAGGCCTCCCGAGAATGATTGGGGTAAGGTGTAACTGTGCAGGGCAATTCATGTCTAGGACTGTAAAATCCACTGGAAATCGCAGACCCTGCACGGTTACGATAACGTTCCTAAGTATACCCTTAGGTCTCTTTACGGATCTATCAGCAAACTGAAGGATCGCGTGGGATTTGTAAGGAGGACCTAACTCGAGCTTCTCGAGTAAAGAAGCGGGTATCATATTGATCGAGGAACCGTTATCTAATAGAGTGCGATCAAACTCGGCTTTTGCGATCTCGCATTTGACATAATGTGCACCTGAATCCTTTTTCTTCTTCGGTAGCTTATTCTGTATCGCACAGGATGTAGCCTTAGTCAAGACATGTTTTTCTGTTCGGGATCTCTTTTTCCTACGCGTGGTGCATCTATTTTTCAGTTGATTCTTGAGCGTAGGAAATTGATCTAAGGCATCATGAAGAGGGATCTTCAGAAAGATGTGATCTTTGAGTAGTTTTTCAATCTGTGGAGATTCAAGATTATTTTTGGTCTTTTTCTTTCCTTTTCCAAACAAAGCATCGGGAAAAGGAATAGAGTCAGAAGTCAGAAAATCAGGACTTTTATTCAAACTGGAATCAGCATTTACATCGAGAGTTTCAGAATTATCTACAAAACTCTCTAAAACAGGAGAAGAAATGTTTTTGTCGGGGCTCTCTGCCTGATCAAGCGTGATGTCATCGTCTGAGTCGCTAGTGTCCATATCTGATATGTTGGCATTGCTCCCGTCTCTTGAGTCTGCGTAAAGGTCCTCATCCTCTTGCGGTTTCTCCTCCTCGGCTTCAGGATCATGGTTCAGCTCGTGCTCCTCCGGTGCCCTCTCCTCTTCTCCAGCAGGTGCTTGTGGTGATCTACCGCTCCTGAGACGAATGAAGTTAGATAAAAAATCAGGAAACGAGATCTTACCTGTAGTGTCTACCTGCTCTGGATGCCTCCTCTTGTTGTTCGGGTTCATCTGAGGCTGGGCTGGGAGAGTGGTCTTCGGCACGGTTAACTCGTTCAGACGACGGTTAACCTGCTCCATCTCTGTCTTGTGCGCGATCTGCAGCGTACTCAGCATATCCATGATCTGGTTGAGCGCCTGGGCCTGAGAAGACATCTCCGGTTCGGTGTGGTGGCCCTGGCTTGCTCCTCTCTCCTGTCTTGGCGTGAAATGCTGAGAGGTGGAAGGCTGGGAGTAGCGCTAAGGTGTGGAGGAAGACTGTTGCGGCTGCTGAAAAGGATGATTCTGTGAGTAGTGAGCAGGGTGATGATATGAAGGCTGCGGTCTCTGATGGTAGACATTCGGATGAGACTGTTGCGGCGTGAAGCTCTGACGGTGCTGAAATTGCGGACGTCCATGCTGCGGATGACCGTACGGCTGCTGCTGCTGATTCGGTATACTCGGCTGCTGCCCCGGAGTATACCAAATCCCGTTGATCTCGAAAGTGGCTTGTGGCTCCACCTCCATCTCTGCAGTGTTGATGATCTGGCCAGAATTGGTATGAGACTGATCCTCATGCCAATCAATCTGCGGAATCTCGGGCTCGCTCTGGATGTAATGGATCTGATGGGTGGGTGGAGAGGGTGTGATCCTCCGTACTGGTTGCGCATTCGAAGAGGTCTGACTCTGCTGGTATTGGATCTGAAGATCAGCGACCTTCTTCGAAAGATCACTCAGCTGCTGAGGTAGAGATGAGAGTTTCTTCAACTCTCGCAGCGGCTGTAGGTCTTGGACCTGCTTGTGAATCACGTCCACCAATGTTAATTTCTCACTAATAAAGCCCATGTTGGTGTTGGATTCAGAATTCGAGATGTTTGCCACCTTGTGATGTTCTCGGTGATATGGTGGTTGTGGGGCTTTCTGAAATGCCCGAGTAGAGTCTACAACTCTCGAGTTCTCATCCATCCCTTCGAAGATGGCCCAGACTGACTCGGCATCCTTATTCAAATAGCTGCCGCCACATGCGGCACTTACTAGCCCCTGAACTTCCGGCTGGAGTCCTCCGAAGTAGTTTTGTACGAGCACCTTCATCGGGATCTCATGATGCAGGCATCTCTTCGTAAGATCCTTGAATCGATCCCATGCCTCATGGAATGATTCGTGCGGCAGTTGCGTAAAGTTGGAGATCTGACTCCTCATCATGTTCGTCCTTCCCAGAGGAAAATACTTGCACAGTAAGGTGGACTTCAGGTCGTCCAACGTAGAAATTTCTCTCCCCAAATGACTCGGCCAATAAAGGGCCTTATCGGCTAAGGTAAAGGGGAAAGCCTTGAGGCGTACGGCCTCCTGCGTCACTCCTGGATAACAAGCCGTTCCGCAAATCATCTCAAACTGTTGTAAAAACGTGAACGGCTCCTCTGCGGCATTCCTATAGTACTTGGGAAGCAAGGAGATGAAGGACGGTCGGAGTTCGTATGGCCCTTGATTCGGTGGTAGCCGAATCCAATGATGGAGCGTTCGTGCGCCCGAGTCATACTCGTCCCGTAAAGTTGCGGGAACCGCAGGCGGTAACTGGTTCCCGGCCCCTACTCTTAGTGCGGCTATTTCAGCCTGCAGTTCGATCTGAACTCTATACTGTTCACGAATCTGTAAATTCATCTGCTGTAATGTATCGAGAATGCTTGTAGTGACATCTGCGTTCAGCTCCGGTCTTCCCTCCTGATGTTCCCCAGCTGGTGGCCTCTTGTCTGCTGCTGGTCCTTTCCCGCGAGCCATCTGATCATCTGTAAAGTAGAAACTCTCGTAAGAACTCAGCGAAAAGTACTCAGGAGATCTAGATGATGTATTGAGACCAGGGTCTGCCTCAATAGTCAGGCCAGGAGGCGAGGGAGTCTGGGTCTGACTCGCCTCGAAATCTGATGGGACCGGCTTGAGAAGAGGGTCATCCCAAGCCTGTGAAGACATACGCTCGACGGTGGACGGTCGAAAGCTCACAGAGTCTGAGCTGAAAATCCGTCAAGACGTCATCTTTGATGTCAAGAGAAACTCGGGAGAGCACGTTTACGATTCAAATGAGGAAGAAATGTGAAAGCCGCGTAAACTCACGCCCGCAAACAAACACAAAGCAAACCCCGTTTTCACCAACTCAACCCTGATGAAGACCGTAAGAGTTCGGTCTTTTTATCTTTTCATTTTTAGGGTTGTGACTAGCAAACGTTTCGATTACGCGGGCTGAGCAAGCCAATAGGTGCACGATAGTTTCCCTGAAATACTGGCCCGAATCCTTACACGAGACCACTCGCACTCAGCCAGTATGGGAGTAAGTACGGACCATTTTCGGCTACCCGTGTTACTTGAGGACGGAGCCTTGCGCAGTGTCCTCTAAACCTCCCACTCTGCTAAGTAAACCTGGACCGTTTCCGGCTACCCGAGCTTACCCACTGAGGAACAGTGATCAAATGTATGGACCCAGTAGTATCCCACGAGAAATACGGGGTTTGGGCTCTTAACCTTAAGTGTCGGCTCTCGAGCTCGCGCACTCTGAGAAATGCATGGGGGTTACTCTTCCCAAATCACTTGAGTCGATTTACGGCTTTAAGTCAGATAGATTTAGCCGTCCCGATTTTTTTTGTAATTTTTATGGGTTTTTTTCAGTCAACGTCTATCGATTTTTTTTCTTTTAATAAAAACCCTAAAGCATGCACCTAGGTTGCGAGTCCTAAGACTAACTACGCGGTACAAGTAGATAGAGTAAAAAAACCTAAACAAGCATCTAGAAAAACCGCGAAAAACCAATGAGCGATAAAAAAACCGCGGTGGGTGCCCTGATCCTCGGATACACGGTATCCGACGAATCAGGCCCCGAAAAAAAATGGGGGGGTTTGTTTATTATCTATTACAACTCTCTCCCTTTCTCTCTCTTTTACAAATAATGTATACTAAGTACTCTGCTCCTCTACAGCCAACTCGTGAAGAAGGAGCCGGCCTCTGCTATTTCAACTGGCTCGGCCTCCGAAGAAGCCGGTTGATCCTGCAGTCCCTGCGAAGATGATTAGCAAGTAAAGCCGATCGAGAAAACCGAGAAAGCCATAAGAAAACAAAAGAGAAACACGAAAAAGCCGTACGAAAAACCGTACGAAAAACGAAGCAAAGAGAAGAGAAAAAATAAAATTACGAAGAAAAGAAAAATCAAAAAGAATCTAACACCTCCCCGACAACGGCACCATTTTGATGAGGCTAAAAATCGGTTTCGCGGCTTTTTGTTTTTATTAGAAGGGAACTTGGTCGATGTAGCCAAAAAGCCGCGAAACAAAAATTCGATTCTTAAAACCTATCAAACAATTTCGGTTTTCCTTCAGAAAACCGTCACTAATATTTTACCAGGCAAGTGTTCCTGGGTCGAACTCAAGGAGGCAGAATAAATTCCTTTGATTTTTATCTTTGTAATTTTATTTTTAATCACTTCTCTAAGTGATCAAGTCAAGAAACCCTTATTTTATTGATTTTTATTTTTTTTTATTTGATTTTATTATTTTCCAATTTTTATTTAATTTTCAAAAAGGGAGTTTTCAAAATGATTTATTTATTATATAATAGGTGGATACTAGATATATGATACAATATAGTAGGGTGATCGGGGTCGAACCGCGAGCTCGAACAACTCAAGAAAACAAAACAAAACGAAGTGCGATTCGACAAAATCAAAACACATCGAAAACACGACAAAATCTCACGAAAACTTTATACGAGGTAGTTAGGGTAGTTATGTAACTACCCCAAAGAAATCGTCCAAAAACGAGGTCATACGAGGTCAAAATAGCCCCTACAGCCCAGGGGCATAAGCGCAAGAAAAATCTAATTAAAATGCTTGCAAATTGGTCCTCAGGGACTGTTCTGTAGAAAAAATATACAAATGTTTACATTTAGGTCCCTGCGGAGGGACCTAAATGCAAATAATGAAAACATGTAAGGCGGGGTTAAATTTTGGAAGTTCGCTGGGCTTAAGATGCAATTTTTCCACCGTTTCGCAATGGACGGCGTAGATTAGAAGTCGCGCGCGCCGATCGGATGGTTCTGCGGATGCCACGTGTCGCAATTCTGCTCCTCTTCTGTTCTTGAGGTTGTTGAACTCCTGACGAACGGCTGCTCTTCTCGGACTTTCTCCAGCCAACCGACGATGACTTTGGCACTCCGGCGGGGCCAGAGGGGTGGCTCCTCCACCCCTCGAGCTCGCCCGCGGTAGGGGGCGGTCGACGGTGTCTTGAAGCAGCGGCGGCGTCGCGATGAAGATCATGACCTCTTCCACCTGGAGGTTGTTCAGAGCCAACGACCCATCTTTGGAGGTGAATTCTGATGGTGATTGATGGCTTCCAGATCCTAAGAGTGGCTTCCGAAGAAGTTGAACCTGCAAACAACACGATAGAATGCTCGATTCACAATGAATCGGCTTCAATGATTACCAGTCGCAAGCTCAAAGATGATGAAAAGCTTTAGTTACTAGAAAAACTTGAGAAATGTGTGAGAATGGCGATGGAATGATGATGCGATTTGAATGAAATTTGGAAACGAATCGAGGGGCAAATCGAAGGGCGTCTAAGCCTAAGGGTTAAACTATCTAAATCGTGTATTGGCCACGTTAATCGTTGCACGCAAATCGAAGCGAAAATCGAAGAATGTGGATGAAAAGGTCTGGGGGAAGTCAAGGTTTATTACCTGGACAGCTGCTCGACGGCGACCAAAGACCGGAGCTCCGACGCACGCGTGGGCGGCGATGCAAGGCTGGCATGGCCTTGGAACGATCTCCGACGTCTTCTCCTCCTCGCGATCGTCTCCACGGCGCTGTCACCACCTCAGGTCGACCGGAGCGAGACTTTAAAGGTTGGGGGTCGGATAACCTGGAGCTGGGGCTCTGGGTAGTTGGAAAGTTGGTTATTAATGGCGGACCTTGAGAGGTATTTATAGGGAGTTTACTTAGGCTCCACGCTCAGATCAATGGCTGGCGAGGTAGCTGGTAGTTAGGAGGAGAGATCTGAGGGTTGAGATCGATCGGAAGGTTCTGGAATGGCGCGGGATAAATGGCTGAAGTCAGCCGGTTGAGCAGGTTCTGGTGCAACAGAATCTTGAGGAAGAAGGCCCAGGTGCTGACAAATGTCAGCACCTGGTTGGCCCAGAGTGTAAAATTCTTTATAAATTAGATAATAAATATTAAATTACGTTATTTTAAATAAGTTTAAATACAAAAAGTGTAGATAAATTAATTCTCTAATTTATGGACTAATTACTTTTAAAAAATAATAAATATTATTTAAAATATAAATATTATATGAATAAATATGTATTTATAAATAGGATTTAGATTTTTAATTTAATAAATAAATAAGTAAAAATTATTTTATATTTTCTTAATTATTAGAATATTAAATAAGGTTTATACGAATTTTTGTGGATTTTAATAAATTAGTTTGCATATTTTAATAAATATGGTTAGTATCTAAGTAGGTCATTTATACCTATATTTTGGGGGTTTTGATTTTATTAAAATAATAAATATGGTCCAAAAATTATGAAATAATTTATGGTGAAACTACAAGATCATGAAATAATTTAAAAATTATAAAATTAAGAAAATGATAAATAATGTGTGTTACAGAAAATAAATAGCCCAGAAACCCCGTTGTCTTTTGGTCCCAAAACCGACTTTTTGCAAACGGACTTCGAATTTGATGAAACCACCTTTATTAATTAGAGAATATTATTTTATGAACTTTAAATGTGAGTAGAGTGAAATTGGAGTTCGTATGAGGAAGTTTTGATGTTCGGAAGTTGAGATTTTGACAATTTGTAAACTGAGTTTCTTGGCATATATACAGGGTAGTAATTTTAACTTATTTTTATATTTTTATATACATTTTTAGAAATAATTAGGAAAAGGATTTGGTGAAAAAATATGTTCATATGGATTAATTAAAATTCGTTGAAGTTTTGTATTTATTTTATAAATAATGAAAGGTGTATATGTGTGTGTTAAATTATTTTTTTATGTTTTCTTTCCTTATCTCCCCCTACTTTTTTGTCGACCAATCCATGCTGACTTGGTCTCGGGGGTTAGGTTATAAATATATCTTACAGCTATATTTATATTTTAAGTCATATTGTATATATATACATATATTCAATCTGCCTTTTTGTTTCTTTTCTTGTTCTTTATTTATTTACATGATTTTAGTGGTCAAAAGTGAATATTTATACATGAATGGCGATTTGTTAAAAGATGAGAATTAATGAATATTTACATGTATTTGTTAAGGGTTTTATGACAAAATGCGACAGAAAAGTTAATGAATCATGGATTCATCAGCCACCCATCAAATCTCTTTCCCATATACCTCCCAACAAAATGGGGTAGTAGAAAGAAAACTCCGACATCGCCTTGATACTGGTCTCTCTCTTCTCACCTAAATGAAGGTTCCCAAGACTTATTGTGGAGATGCTATACTCATTGTTGTCCACCTTATAAACAGGATCCCCTCTGCATCCCTAAATGGCTCCCCTCCCTTTGGCTTACTATACCCAAATGACTCTCCCTTCCCTTCGCCTCTATGATTTTTGGATGCACATCGTTTGTTCACAACTTTCATACTGTCAATAAGCGATTAAATGTGTTTTCTAGGTTATTCTCAAACTCAAAAAGGGTACATATGCTATGATCATTCTTTCCATCGCTATTACATATCAGTCGATGTCATATTTTTGAACAAACTAGATTCTTTACTCAAGATGTGTCAGACATACCATTAGATCTTCCTCCTCCACATATTATGTATAAAAGAAAATATGTTTCTACTCTTCTTCATGTTCCTCTACATGTTCCTTTGTTGTAGGAGAATACGCCATCTTCAAGTGCTCCCACCAACACTGCCCTGGATAATCCTCAGGAGCTTCCAATCGCTCTGCGCAGAACTAAGAGGTAATGTACACTTCATCCTATGTCTCATTTCACGTCTACCGATAGCTTATCATGTTCTAATAAAAGATATGCCGATGCTCTTATGATAATTTTGTTCCAATAGATCATCATGGTGCACTGCAGGATTCTGTATGGTAAAATATAGTGAATGAAGAAATGGAAGCTCTCACTTCTAGAGGGACATAGGATCTTGTACAATGTCCCCAGGGAACTAAACCTATTGCATGCATATGGGTCTTCACTACGAAGCAGTCTCCAGATGGCTCTATTGACATGTTGAAAACAAGATTTGTGGCGAAAGGTTTTACACAGACATATGGAATTGACTACTTCGAGACTTTCGAGACTTTTTCTCTTGTTGCAGGGATGGGATCCGTAAGGATTATCATCTCTGTAGCCGTGAATCGGGATGACCTATCTTTCAATTGGATGTCAAGAATGTGTTTATATATGGCGATCTCGAGGAGGAAGTTTACATGATGCAACTCCAGGTTACGAAGTCAAGGGGGAGTATGTTTGTCGACTTCGCAAAGTAATCGATGGCCTAAAGCAAATCCCGAGGTATGCTTTGACAGACTAAGTACAGAGACCGACACTCTGGGATTCCATAGAACTAAATTTGACTACTCTGTTTTCATTAGAAAATGATCAACTCGTACTATTATACTTGTTGTTTATGTGGATGATATGGTTGTTATAAGTGATGATGATAAAGGGTGCTAGAGACTAAGACTTTTCTACAAAAGGTCTTTGTCACCAAGGATTTGGGACAACTTCACTATTTTTTGGGCATAGAAGAGTTATACACCAAAAACGAACTTCATATGTCACAAAGAAAGTACTTTTTAGAGATATTAACTGAAGCAAGGTTACTTGGGTGCAAACCCTATGGCATTCCTGCAGAACTGAGGAAACACTCTACCTCCATTGATCCTCCCTTTGAGGACACTACACGATACAGAAGATTGGTTGGCAAACTTTTATATTTTAATGTTACTAGGCCAGACATATCCTATGATGTTAGTAGAGCTAGCCAATACACGGAGAAACTTTGTTACAGCCATTGGCAAGATGTTCTTTGGATCCTTCGATAACTGAATGAATCACTTGGACGGGGCCTATTCTATGGGGCAAATGGATACACTCAAGTTGATGCATATGCTGACGTTGATTATGCAAGCTCGTTAGAGGACCGTCTCTCTACTACGAGCTATGCTATGATGGTAGGAGGAAACCTTGTTAGTTGGAGGATCAAGAAGCATTGAGATTGACTCACATTTTGTTCGTGATGTTGTACGAGGGGGTAAGATTGTTACACCACACATCTCGAGAGGCCTTCATCTTGCAGACATATTTACAAAGACCTTCAGTTGCAGACATATTTCCTAGATAGCTTTCCAAATTAGGCATGATCGATGGATATGCGCCAACTTGAGGGGGAGTGTTGAGAGTACAGCAAATTATGTTCTACTATTCCATTGTAACCTCACAGGGGTATTTATGTATTTTTTCATTTTGAGTACTCTAGGGTTTAGTCCTATATAAGAACCCCTGGATCTTGTGAATAAATAATTATCGTATTCTCCCATTACCTTTTCCACACTTATTTATCCATTAATTATCAAAACCTCAATGATTTTTAATTGATACGTTTGTACATATTTTTCACCAAACTCTCCTTCTATGTATTTTTAAAAATGTATGTAAAAATATAAAAATCATAAAAAAAATCTTGGACATGTATATATGACAAGAAATCCAAGCATTCAAATTGACAATTTCTCAACTTCCGAACCTCATAACTTCTTCATACGAACTCCAATTTCACTCTACTCATCTTTAAAGTTCATATAATAAAATTCTATAATTAATGAAGGTGATTTCACTAAATCAGAGTCTGTTTGCAAAATGTCAGTTTTGAGACCTAATGATAACTGGTTTTTGTGATATTTATTTTATTCTAAACATTATTTATATTATCATTGATTTTATAACTTTTAATTATTTTCTTGATCTTCTAATTTATCTATAAATTATTCATAATCTTAAAACCTTATTTAATATTCTAACTAATTCATAATCCTAATTTTATAGATGAATTTGAACATCCTACGAGGCATGCATCTCCACGTATGATGAACATCACAGGAGGGGTTACGCTTTGACTTGAATAGACAACTCAGATTAGATTTGGGCCCATCGCTTGATCCGATGGCTTAGAAGCGAAGAGGAAGAACATTGAAGAACAAGTCTTCCCTGAACTTCGATCAATGATTCCAGACCTCCTCCGATGAGCTCCCCCTCTCTTGATTTGGAAGCCTTTCGTGGCTTCAGGGGACCTCGGTTATGTCCAGGCCTTATCAGAGGAGGCCTGGAAATCACCGTCATCATCTCAAGCCACCTGGGACATTGTTCTTCAACAAATACATGTCCTAGGTGTTTCTATTGAGCCTTCAACCTACACAAAAGGAATCACAAGCTGGAGGGATATCCCCTCAACCAAGAATTGAAGGTTCTATATGATGGGGGGAGGTGGAGGCATAAATCTCCAGCGGTTTCAGTGGAGAGAGATTTGATATCCTAATCGGTGCATGATTAGGGTGATCTAGATGGGGGGGTTGAGGTATAAGCGACAAGGAAAGTGATGGTGATGTTAGATAGTTGGAACAATGAGCAACACAACACTGTAATTGAGAAGCTAAATGCTAAATCTAAGCTAAATACATGAAATGAAATGCGTGATTGAATCTATGAATGAAATTGCAACATAAAAACTAAGCTAAACAGCCCATGCCTGGTCATAGGGACCAAGGGGCAAAAAACCATTGGAGCAAGCTCCGATAATGACTTGGATCTCGCTCCAGACCACTTTATCCTCGCCACAGAACTCGGGGTTTCTTGTTGTCACCAAGAACTCAATCCTGGAGTGATTCTTTTGAGGTTACAGTGGCTAAGAACAGATCAAAATAAAAACTGAAAGTGGCGGGTAGATTTTATAGATAGGTGATCGGTAACTTTGGGCAGGAGGTTGTGTGAGGAAGGAATGGAGTTGATGGATGCTAAGGCATGGGAGTGGAAGAGGATGATGGACGCTATAGAATGGTGAAGAGCATGAGGAAGAAGGGATTATGGACGAATGAACGAAAATAGGAGAAGAGAGGGGGTTCTCATGAGTCCGACAGTGGCCGAAGGGGAGGAAGGACACTTGACTATAGGTAAACTTTCCTTGAGTCCTGATTGTCTATGTGGATCAAGTCAGGACAAAATAAGAATTAGATTCCTATTTCATCACCTTTATTCTATCATTTTAGCCTTAAACCCCTAGCTAAATACATGTAAACAACATTATTTTGCACAAATTAACATTCATTATTTATTCAATTTATTGTATAGAAAATATAGTTTTTAATGCAAAATTATAGAATAAATAAAAGAAAAGAAAAAGAATAAAATCCGAAGGTATTTTATGACCCTAAACCTCGAGATCAAGTCAAGAATTGATTTGGTCGACAAGGAATAAAGTAGGCAGAGATAAGGGCGAAATATACAATAAAAATCGCATTTATTTATTCATCAATAATTCATTTTTGGGACTCATTTTATTCTTTATTATATATGCCTCGAATAAAGAAACTTTGTGCATAAAAGTTATAGATAATAATATATATAAAAATACAAAATTGAGTTTGCACAAAATAAGACACAGTATACATATCATACTCAGAATAAAAAGCCAAAACCCAAACTTCCCAGACCCATATCTTCTCAATAAAAACTCAAAATGCATAAAAATCACTTTAATTGTTTATAACGTGTAATAAGCTATTTAATGAAGGTAGTTTCATTCAATTTGAAGTTAAGATGCAAAAGTTAGGTTTTGGACCCTTATTGTATAGTTTGCCTGAATAAAATATTTATTTTTATTATTATTTATTTTTTTTACAATTTTTTATTTTTATAATTTTGTAAATATTATTTATAATATATGTGAATATTTAGAATAGAATTAAACCCAAAAAATACAAAATTAAAATAGTTTATAGAAATACATAGATCAATTACCTATACTTATACATATACAAAATATACCTCTATTTAATTAAGTGTATATAATACTTCAGAAAAATACAATAAAATTATATTTATTTATATTTAAACAAGTTGTAAATATATAAAATATGAAATAAAATAAGAAAATCAAAAATACTAAAATATACAAAACATAGGTCAATATACCTTTAAATACTCTTGTAAAAATTAACTTGTCATAAATTAACTCATAAAAATAAATAAAAATCATATTAAAATACTACCTAAAATAATAAAACTTTTTTATAACTAAAATTTAGGAAATCATTACTATTTCTAATTCATTTATTTTTAAATAAGGTTCATATTTTGTCGTGACTTGGCCCTACGTAGACGAATCATGTTACGAAGACTATAGACCTTGGTCAATTATCTTGTCTCCTCTCTGAACCTCATCAGATGTCTCAAGCGGCCCGCTTCCTTGATTTTTTTTTCCCTGTCGCTTTGATGATGCTTCACCCTCGAGCCCTTCACAACTTCTGATCCTCGATTATCCTTCATTCTCACCCACTCCTTGGATCTTCTATATATAGCCCTAATCAATCACTAACCCGAGGTCAATAAGGTCAGAACCCATGTGTATAAATAACTCGTTTGTCCTCCTTCATAAATTTGGTCCCCTTTTTATTCCTAGAACCCTTTACCCTCATACCAGTGTGTCGCAAGGTGACAGATGTGTACCCTTGAGGACGGTGGAGTGGCTGGCAGAGGAGGATAGGAGATCCATGGCCATTTTTTGACACACTCTCGGTGAGGGTCTTAAAATATCCTCACTAGAAGAATAACGAAGACGGAGTGTCGCTGAAGTGATCGCTCATCACAAGCGAATCAGACAACAATTAACCCACATATGAATATAGCAGTGTAAAGAAAAAATGTGGAGTTAAAATTTATTATAACTCTAACAAATGTGTATAGTGTGTAAGGATGTGTAGAGGTCAAACACAGGGAGCAAACGATAAATTGTGTAGATAAATGCAAAATTTGTCAATCTTCTTGTCTATTCAGTCTCTTTTTGTGTAGGTTTTTAATTTTTAAATTTTTATGGATTTTAATTTTTTTTATATTCTTTAAATTGTTTTAAATTTTATATTTTTTCCTTTTTCATTTTCTTTTTTTATATTCTTGTTCTATTAAAATATAATATAAGAATATATAAGACTATATAAATAATATGAGGAATAGTAATAATTCGTATAGTTAAAAATAAATAAAAAAATGTACAATAAAATGTTTTTGTATTTAAAATATATTTTTACTTTTTTTGTGATTTTTTTGATAATTTTGCAAATATTTAAGAGCATTGGGTAATTAACTCAAATTTGTTTGGTAAAAAATGAATATTTTACCCATTCCGTGGTCTGTAATTCATATTTAATTAAATATTGCTCCAAAAATTATACAAAATTCAGATTTGATGCTTCTTCTTGTGCTATAATTACTGCTTAAATTTCATCTAAATTAGATGTGTCTTTTGCCTAAAATACATTATTAAGTGATTTCTGTAATTGATTTTTAATTAAATCCACAAATATTATTTTTGCAAAATTTCAAGTCTCATGTGTTTCTCTTTAAAAATCTATTTGAGATAATTCTTTTTCTAGATAATTTGATTTCGTGGATTTACTAGAAATTAAAAACTCACAGTCACTCTATTTTCAATAAAAAAATTCAGTTTTAATATTCCAAAAAAAGAATATAGCTTTATTTCATCATTTTCACTTCCAGTAAAATTTTCATAATTTTTGCGTTTTGTTTGCACTAAAAATTGCATAAAAACCCATAAAAGTTGCATTTTGTTAATGCATCTTAAATCCAAAAATTCCAAAAAAATACATTTTGCATTCATCATTGGATTAGGTTAATAGGAAAAATATAACTTGACTGAATTGGGTTAATTTCATTCAAAATTAATTTCGCTAATTTGCTTATTTCCTTAATAACCTAGTTTAATTGTATTTGTGCATTTGCATTTTTATCTCACATAAAAAATTACCAAAAAATCTCGCTTGGAAAACCCGTGAGCTAATTCACCTAACTTGATACTAAGTTGTTCCTTTGCCTCCTTGAGTTGACCATGGGGCTTGCCCAGGTTAAAAATACATCAAACCGTGCATTAATAATTGATTATTCGATTCGTGCAGTTAATTTTTGATCGATCATGATTGCCCGACTACAACAATACGACACATTATTAATTAAACATGGCGATTTTCGGATTCAATCAATTGTCACCGTTACTGGAGAGGCAAATAGCTTAGGATAAATTAGAATTAGGTTTTACCTTCAATGGAGTAGTCTGACCCCTGAAACCACTTGTAATTATTCCATTTTTATTTTATGTTTTTTTATATATCTCTCTCTGACATAAATTTTATCTTTTTGTGCGAGGGTCCGGTGGACTTGTAGCGGTTTTCTTGAAGTCGATGCATCTCGAAGTGCATCGGAAGCTGACGATTCGTAGATCGAGTCAGTTGTTGAGAACCTAGAAGATTTTTTTTGAAGAGAAATTTTATTTTTGAAAAAAAATAACTTGTAATAATTGTTTGATTTCTAGCGGATTCTGTTTGTGATCTCGCGCGTGTATCAGGACTGGACATTGGACCCTTCGTGATCATGTGGTTTGCTTGACGTAGACTAGGACCTGTACTCACTGCACTCAGAGAAATTTTTTTTACTTGTGCTCGTAGTCTATAGTACCACACATCACACTTAATGAGACACACTTAGACTACAGAGCTACTAGTCAAAATTAAATTGTTCATCACTCGCTAATATAACTGCCTGTCTAGGAACGATTTTCTTGTTTGTGTTTCATATAGTGTAAAATTTCAATTAAGTATTGCATCTCGCATTGTAGAGAGATGGAGGTAATGTAAGTCTTCTTACTCAAGCATTCATCATCGTTTTCTCGATCGCATTCGCTTTTTTCCGATTCCCTCTCTCGATTTTTCTAAGTTTGGATAAAGGAATTGGGATTGGACGGTAGACGTGATTGCATGTGTGGATTAAGTACAGTGACAACTAATCTCTAAAATAGGGACTGCTAAATTGAATTGGACCAAAAAATTGACTAAAATTAACCCTTGTTTGCGGGAGAGCGACCCCGTCATTGTCTGATTTACTTGCAAGTGAGAGAGAGAGACGACACTAGGATCGAGCCCAAGCCAAGATTTTCTTACAGACTACTGGTTCTTTCTTTTTAGGCAATTAGCTACTTTTCAGTGAGGATCTATAGATAGCCGATAAACGGTCCGGATTTCCTTAGCAGAGTGGAAGGTTAGAGGATGCCTTAGTCCTCAAGGAACGGGTAGCCGTATTTATACGGTCCGTACTTACTCCTATATCGGCTGAAAGTAGGTCGAACTAGTCGTAAGAACCGAGCCAGTCGTAGGGAAGTACATGCACCTAACAGCTCGTTAACTCTTTCAAAGATTATTTTATCACCAACTAAAATTGACAAGATAATTTGGTCGAACCTTTACGACCCTCACGTATTGAGTTGGTGAACTTGGGGATTGCTCTTGCTTTTGTTTTGTGTCTGTGTGTGTATCCTTCTATGCACTTGCACGTTTTCTACGTCGATCCGCTTACATTCATCCACTCCTCCTCAAGATGTCGGGATATTGGTCCCCATACCCAGACCTCCCTGGTCACTCCTCCTCGACCATATACCATTCTTATTCACCTTCTTATTCCTCCTCATACCCCCATCCAGACCTTGAAGTCAGAACTTCGACTGGCTTCCCCAATTCTTCGTATTTCTCACCTACCCCACATTCTCACACCCCAAACTCACTTCCATCTTGGGCTGACTGTTCTTATTCTCGAGAGCTTGCTGGAATCAATGAAACATTCAAGAGCAAGCCATTGCTGAGACAGATGACTGGAAGAATTACCTGCCCCCACACCCTCATCTGACTCTCATATGATTGGGACAGGTCCACAAATTACAAATATACATCCTGACTAGACCTTAGGGTATCATATGGTCGACCAAACACACTGAATGGAGAGGACTACACCTTATGATTTTCCGGACTTGATTGACCTTAGTGATCAAGTACACATTAACCATCCCTCACACCACTAATTCAGAGAGCCTACACCTATAAGGGATTGGACTCATGAGCAAAATCTATAAGATCCTTATATATCTAATCCACATGAGGCTTCAACCAATATCAGCAATTCGGATGGTCTATACTCAAATCAGAATTACATGCCCGTGTCTATGTATGTTGAGTATGAGACCCCAAGATCTCAACAGTATCCTCCAACTGAACAGACTTCTCCCATTATTTGTCATGAGAACATTATGGAGTATGACATTTCTAGACTTATTGAGAAAAATAAATTATTTGGTAATAAGTTAAGAGATGTCACTCAAATATTGCACTTTATTTCTGCCAGCCTAGGTATGAAAGTAAGAAAAGAAACAAGTGGATTTGATGTTGAAAATCGAGCGGACATTAGGGAATCCACACACTCTATAAAGCTGGAGTCAACTCTACCTCCCCCTTCTACTAACCACTTGCCCTCCAATCTCGAGTCTGCATTTTCTCCCTCCCATCCTTCACATATAGAAAACATCAAAAAATTGAAAATCCTAAAAAAACCCAAAAACAATTAAAAACCAAATAATCACATAAAAATGAAAATGAAAAAGATCTAAAAAAATTGGATCCTACCCTAAGGAAAGCACTCGATGAGGAACTGATTTTTAAGCTTCCCTTAATAAAGACTATAGATCACTTCACCGACTTCAAACGATTTATGAGAAGTAAATTAATGCCTAAGAGGTCGGGCAATAAGAGGACAAGGACTGAGAGACACATAGTGTCTATGCCCACCTCCTTGGTGATGGGGAGAAAGACCAAGAGCCGTAGAGTGAAGCGGTTACCCCAAGTTGAGTGTAAAATCAAATACACTATTTTTACCCATGCGAGAATCGATGATGACTCATCAATAAATATCCTCCCGACCTCTGTGTTTGAGAAGCTCAAACTCAAATCACTTAGGAAGTCCAGAGTGATCGTTCAACCGGTTGATCGATCCATCAAACGGTCGAGAGGAATCATTCCAGTCATCATTACTTTCCAAGGTGCTCTACTCAAGGTAGACTTCATGGTCATTGACATTGAGCACTGAGGAGAGTTTACCAAGTCTCCTATTATTATTAAGAAACCGTTCTTAGCCTTGGCTAAGGCGACTATAGATTGTAAGACTCAGGAAATCGATTTTACTGCATTGGGAGCACTTCGACCTCACCCATTCTTTGACACAATCTACTCTAAGATGACCCACAAAGCTATTGATAGTTGTGACCATCAAGAGGTAAATGAGTCACACCTCTCTGCTACATCTGAGATACTGACTATCAAGCCGACCATTGGTTTAGAGACTCCCCACACATACATGACTCTTGCTGCTTGCATCACTACCACTGTCTCAGCTTCAATAAAAGATTCACAACCTGAATTTGTCATTGAGTCGGAGATGATTTTTGCTGATTGTCTTGGCCATTTTGATGATCCGACACCCGTGACTAATAATGCCTAGCCAACTGAGACCACTAGCATCTTCCCGAGACGTGCGCTGACCCTTCAGGAATATTATGATCTATATGGTGACTCATCTGATGAGGAACCCATGGTCAGCACCGCATCACATCCTGGTCCTTTAAAGCAGACAATCAAGATTGAATTTACCCAACCCAAAACCATGGTTGCTCCCTCATCTTGTCGATTATCTAGTGATAGGAAGTCGAGAAATTGATTCCTCGAGGTGTTCCCCCGAACCCCTTAAGGCGCGTCGCTCTCCACTCCCTCTCAATGATTCAGGTTCTAAAAACCGACTAAGAAAGTTTCGTTCAACATTTCAGAGAAGGAATTTTCAGAGGAATCCTCATCCGGTCTGGATAAGGTGATTTATATGAGTGAGCTCAGTTCAGATGTTCTCAAGCCATATCTGAGAAAGCAGCGAGTGTGTCGACCCTCCTTGGACGATCCCTATACCTGACTATTATTCATTTGAGGACGATTCTAACAGCGACACATATGTATATTATCCACCATCTCGCTCCCGCAAGAAGGTTCGTCACAAACCTTCTTGATCAGTGTATATTCTCACTCATCCTTGTATATATTTTATTTCCCTTCCTCCTCAGTGATTCGAATCACTCGTCCCGACTCCATATCGTTTCATTTTATGGCTATACTTAGGATGACCAAATCCTAGGTATAGGGGGAGAGTGACCCTGGTCTCGTTATCATTCTCTATACATTCTTCAGATCTCATCGGTTCTCACATTCAATCCAGTCCTACGCTTAGGCTGACCAGAGCCTAAGTATAGGGGGGAACCGATGCCCATCATGTATATATACTCATCCATTTTCCCTCTTAACCTCGCACGCCCCATTTTTTGATCTTCTTCTACACTTAAGCTGCTAGAGCCTAAGTATAGGGGGATGGAGTGACTTCTATACTTTTTGTTATTTAGCTCTCCTACGCTTAGCACGAGCTATGTCTTTTTCCTCGCTTCTTGTGCTCTGAGGACATAGCACACGCTAAGTATAGGGGTGATGAATCTACATTTCGTCATCTTTATTCTATCATTTTGGCGTTAAAAACCCTAGTAAATCGTGTAAATATGCTTAATTCATGCATTTTAGCATCCATGCATATTTGTGTAAATAGTGTACAAAATGCGATTTTTAAAGCCAAAATAATAGAATAAAGAAAAGAAAAGAAAAAGAATAAAATATTGTAAATATTTTATGACCCGAAACCCCGAGACCTAGGCATCTCGATGACTAGGTCGACAAGGAATAAAGTAGGGGGAGATAAGGGCTAAAATACAAATAAAATATCTTTTATTTAATTCATTCTTTATTCATTTTGGGACCTATTTTTGATTCCACTTTTTATACCTCAATAAAGAAACTTTGAACATGAACGTTGTAGATAATTAAATAAAGAAAAATAAAAAATTTATTTCGCACAAAAATAGTGTACAGATAAAAAGTTATGATCTGAATAAAATTCCAGAATCCCAACTTCCCTGACCTGTATCTATCAAATAAAAGCTTGAAACGCATCAAAATCACCTTTAATTGTATATAATTTTAAATAAGCTATTTAATGAAGGTAGTTTCACATTTGGCAGAGCTACGGTTTGAAAGTTGAGTTTTGGACCCCTATTGTATAGTTGTACAGATTAAAATATTCATTTTATTATTTATTCATTATTTTTATAATTTTATAATTTTGTAAATATTATCTATAATAAATTTGTATATTAAAATCAGAATAAAAACTTCAAGAAAATACAAAAATAAAATACATGTATATAATACATAGGTGTAAGACCTATAAATATACCTATATAATTGATTCTTATATTTTATTAAATGTACAAAACACAACAGAAAAATAAAATAAAAATATATTCAAGTGTATAAAAATATTTTATAAATATATAAAATAATAAACAAAAATAAATAAATTAAATTCATAAAATCAAAATAAAATATTAAAATACATAAATAAATATACCTATATAGGTCATAAAAGGTAACTTGTATTTTTATACCTCAAAAAATAAATAAATATCATAATAAAATAATTTATAAAATAATAAACATTTTCTATTAAATAACTGATGAATCTACATTTCATCATCTTTATTCTATCATTTTGGCCTTAAAAACCCTAGTAAATACGTGTAAATAGGCTTTATTCATGCATTTTAGCAATTATGTATATGTGTGTAAATATTGTATAAATTGCGGTTTTTAAAGCCAAAATTATAGAATAAAGAGAAGAAAAGAAAAAGGAATAAAATATTGCAAATATTTTATGACCCGAAATCCCGAGACCTAGGCATCTCGATGAATAGGTCGAAAAGGAATAAAGTCGGGGGAGATAAGGGTCAAATACCTATATTTATTAATTCATTCTTTATTCACTTTGGGACCTATTTTTGGTTCCACTTTTTACACATCAAATAAAGAAACTTTGTACATGAAAGTTGTAGATAATTTTATAAAGGAAGATACAAAATTGATTTCACAGAAAAATATCATACAGATTAAAAGTTATGGTCTGAATAAGAATCCAGAATCCCAACTTCCCAGACCAGTATCTCACAACTGACAACTCCAAATGCAGCAAATTCACCTTTAATCGTATATAGAAGAAAATAAGCTATTTAATGGCGGTGGTTTCGCATTTGGCGGAGCTACGGTTTGAAAGTTGAGTTTTGGACCCTCATTGTATTCCTGTACTGATTAAAATATTCAATTTATTCTCTATTTATTATTTTTATAGTTTTATATTTTTATAATGTTGTAAATATTACTTATAATAATTGTAAATATTAAAATCAGAATAAAAATGTAAATAAAACTCAAAATAAAATACATGTATGTATAATACATAGGTAATAATTCTATAGACATACCTATATGATACATTCTTATATTTTATTAAATATACAAAACATATCAGAAAAATAAAATAAAAACATATTTGTGTATATAAAAGTATTTTATAATTTTACAAAATAAGAAATAAAAATAATAACATTAAAATCACAAATTAAAAATCAAAGAGTCAAATATATAAATAGTATACCTATATAGGGGTATAAAAGCAACTTGTAAAAATAAATTTCATAAAAATAATTAAAAATCATAATAAAATAATTTATAAAATTATAAACACTTTTTATTTAATAACCTAAATCTAATAAAATAGTTTACTATTTTAAAACGAATTTTTAAGCATTTTTTGCAGGCTTTTTCCTGGTTGGTCCACGTGGACCAACCAGGGGGTTGGAAAGTTGACCCGCGGTCAACTCTCTGACCCCAGCCTGCTCAATGTCAGAATGCGTTTTGTCCCCTTCTTCTCCCTTTTTTCTAGGACGATCCTTTCACCGTTCGGCCTAGATTTCTTCTGACTTTTTTCTCCCCTATGACTGATCATACACGCCCATCGATTATCTCGGGGATTGGATCAATGGTGCACCCGTGATCGCGCCTCGAAGTTCGCCTCTCCACCATGTTTCAGAAGTAACCCAAACCTCCCATTTCCATTTTGAACCCTCTTTGACCATCTATCTTGCCCTCTTAGCGTATGCTCCGGACTGGGTCTCGTGACAGGAGACCCTCCAGCCCCCAGGAGGCGTAGCTAGGCGGTCGAGGCAGTGTCTCCGCCCCCATCTCCGGCCAACAGCCGTGAGGTACCACCTTGGGTTTTTAACCCTCGAGGTCCATTTTATCTTCTATTTTTCTTGGTCGTTCTTCTTCTCTGTAATATTAGGATTAGATCCCCGTGCCTAGTTCGCCTTTTTATCTACCTAAACATCGTCTCCATTCCTCGCCGGAGCTTGCTCCGGCGAGTTCATTCTCACAACCGCCCAAGCCCATTTCGCCTCTCTACGGGGTCGGGGTAATTTGCCCCCGACTCTATCATCGTTTCTTTCGCAGGAACTGGGATATACACGCGCCAGGAACCTTTTTGGAGGATTCGCCAGCAGCACTTGGGGCAAAGCAACCTCCACCTCGCCGTGGAGGGGTTCCTGTGTTGTCCGCACCATTTTTGCCGCTTCCAACCATTCGAGGAGGGCATCAGCTTGCTCCTGGACTCTGCAGCGGTGAAGGAGGAGGGCGGAGGAAGGGTAGCGTGGCGATCGAAGCTCGTCGGGCCGCTGTTCATCGCTTGTTCTTCCTTCGAGCTCGGGGACCGTCAGATCCTCCCCAGTTTTTCCCGAGGCACAGCTGCCCTCGGATTTTGCATCTCCTGGTCGTCGATCGTCATCAGCAGGACATAATCTCAAGCGTCCATGCCAAACGTCATCGTGCCCTGTGAAAGCGCCACGTGGCTTAAGTGATAGCCGCAACGCCGTTGGATGCGCCTACTGCTTGGGTATTTTGCATTATTTGACCCAGGCGTTTTTGCGTTTTTAAATTCAGCTCTTAAACATTCCGTAGTGGTTTAATTATTTGTGTAACAATTTCATGATACCCCTCGGACTATATTGCATTCTCATCCGCACCCCTGCCAGCTAGGCACACGTGCGTGAGCACGTGCGCTTGGGTATTTTGCATACAAGGGGTTCGTTTTTTTACATTTCTTGTGAGTGCGTAAATAGTTTTATCATGTGTTAATTCTCTGGAACTTTTGTACTGGAATCCTCAAGTTGCTGTTAATTTCGTTTGGGCCCTTGCCAGGCGCGCGTGCATGTCACGTGCGCCCTGGCGCTTTTGCGGGTTTAGCCTCACGAGTTTGGGTATTGGTTAATTCGTCTAGCAAAAAGTTTATTTAGTAATAATATTTTTGGAATATTGTGCGTAGGCCCTTGGATTTTCTAATAATTACACAAACGCCCCTGCAAGTGTGCTTTTTCCTTTCGCTTCTTGTATTTTATGCATGCATCTATAAAACACCAAAAAATCCCCAAAAATCACTATAGCTCTCTGTTGCATTGTAGTTCATCATCATATTTTTATTTTTCATAATTATTGCATTTTTATATTTATTAAAAATCAAAAATAGTCATTTTCAGCACTGTTTGCATTAGAAAATCACTAAAAAATATAAAAACTCATCAGAAAAATCCCAAAAAAATATATTTTGTTTATTTTAGTTTGTTTTAACTCCAGACCAAAAATCATTAAAAAATAAAAAACCAAACTCCTAAAAATTGTAAAACCCCAAAAACCTTTAGAAAAATATTAAAAATTCTACAAAAACCCTAAAAATATAATCTTGGTGTCTAAATTTTCCTTATTTTATTATCTTTTATTGAAAGTTAACTTGGAGAATTTTTGTTACTGATTTCCATTTTATTTCTCCATTTTAAGTTTCAGCCTTGCCTTTTATTTATTGTTTTCTCTATTTTGCTATTTAAAAATACCAAAAATATTCTAAAAATTACCCAAAAATCACAAAAACAGTAAACAAGTATAAAAAAACCAAAAAGACTTTACTTGCTAATTTTTGGATATTTTTAATAATTTTTATAAATACTTCTTTCTCCCTTCTATTACATTGTCTTTACTTTCCAATATTGAAAAAGAAAATAGAAAAATATAAAATATAAAAAGAAAATAAAAATCAATAAATTAAAAATAAAAATACAAAATTAAAAAATTAAAAAAAAAATAAAATATATATATATATATATAATTAAAAACCCACAAAAAATAGCATAGTAGACGATCACTTTCACACACATTTTGAGCATTTTTGGTGCCTTAGTATCCCGTTCTACCTGTCTACTCCCTGTGTTCGACCTCTACAATACTTGCACCTATATACATCTTGTTGTAGAGTTATAATAAATTTTAACTCCGCACATTTACTTTCATTGCTTGATATATTTGTCATGGGTTAAGTGTTGTTTGAATCGGGATTTTCGAGCGGTCACCGCATCGACTGCGGTTTCGCCTTGTGAAACCGTACGACCCTCGATATCTCTGTTCAACAAATGGCGCCGTTGCCGGGGAGCAACAGCGCTTAGTTCGGGTCTTGTTTGTGATTGTGATTTACTGTCTATTTTGCGGCTTTCATTTTTGCTATTTTATTTTCTTTATTTTTGATATATCTTTTGAGCTGTCTAATCCCTCTTCTTTGTTGACTTTGTGCAAGGTACCGCGGATCGAGGGAGGTGCTCCACCCTAGGCGTCTACGCGCCCACGTGAAGCCGGCTTCTGCCAGCTTAGCACCGAGGAGACGAGGAGAGATTTTTGAAGACCGAGCTCCGCCTTTAGTTGTAGAATTTATTTCCTGCATTTATTTTTGTAATTTTTGTGAGAGAGAGACCACTATATTTGTAATAATACAGGTACCCCCGGACTTGGACTCTTGAGCCTAACTTCCGAGTGTTTGTACACTTGGGGGCTCGTCGCGGCTTTCTCGCGTTTTCTTCGCATTTTTTATTTTGTTTTCCGGTTTTAGTTTTCATTTCTTTTGTGTGATTGAGCCCTTAGCTTTTAGGATTTCTTGCGATAGACTAAGGCCAAACACCTAATATCTTGCATGTGCCTATAGCCGCGTTTGGACTTAGTCAAATTATAAACAGTTGATTCATCATCCTTGATCCGCCGCGCCGCGAGCTCTCCCCGCAAAGCGCTTTCTCCTAAACTCAAGTGTGTTGAGCAGAGGAGGGGTGAGCCTAGACCGGACTCTAGGGTTGAGGATTGGTGGTCAGCTTGTGGTTCTTCCCGCTAATAGCAATTTCTGAACTTAGGGCGATTTCATCGGCTTTTGCATTTGCATATAGATAGGTTTCAATTCTGCTGAGCATCCTTGCATGTAGAGTGATGGAGGCAAAGTGAGCATTTCTCTTTAGCATGCATCATCGTTTTTGTCGCTTGCATTGCTTTTCCGACTCTCCTTCTGATTATGATCACCTAGGTGCTAAGTGAAATTGACTCCTCGTTAGGCTCGTGCATTTCTCACTAAAAATCCAAGAAAAAGTGATAATCAATAAAATTGGGACTGCTAACATTACTTGACCCTAAAACCGATCAAAAAGGAACATCTTGTATTGGGGCGAGTAATCCCCTCATTGTCTTCGCTTTTATTTGCTCGCGCACACACTAAGGTTAGAGCCCAAAATCCTATCTTCAGCCCCCTAAGTGTTTGCGCAATTTTGGACTTCTCACCTAACTCTAAAACAGACAAGATAAAAATACTGCTCTTTGCGGTCTCTACCGAGTTGAGTAGGTGAATTGAGGGTTTGCATTCTTTTCATTTTTGTCTGTGATTGTTTTGTGTGCGTGATGAACCTCAGTTTCATCATCTTTATTTCCCATAATTAACCCCCTTGCTTAGAAGTTTGCCAATAAAACCCTGTTAATGCCCTATAATTAACAGAGTCCTAAATAAATTAAAAACCACAAAAAAATGACAAAACAAAAATTCGTGGTATTTTTAGACTTAAAAATACCCTCAAAAATATTTCGGGCCCTTGTTTGATTTCATTTCCAGTTTTGGTCAACATGAAACTTGTAGATCTCTTCAAGATCTACAACTTTCATGTTTTGAGTTTTCTCAAATTCGGCCAATAGGGCCCTCAAAAATAAGAAAAACCTTCTGAATAACCTGATTGGGCCACGTCGCCCATTCTGGAAGCGCCACGTGGCCCGGCCTCTTTGTCTTATCCGCAACCGACCCTGGCCGTTGGATCTCGCTTCAGATCCAACGGCCCCGCTGCTTCCACGTATCTGCCTTCCCCCAGCCATTGATCATCTCCCGCTCTTCATCTACACCGCACGTCCCCGCCTCGCTCTTCATGCGCCACGTGTCACCTTTTGGTCCTTCCGATGGCATCTTCACCCGGCCATCACAGCCGTTATCTCCTGGGCCAATCTCATCCATCCGATCGACCCCTTGATTCCATCTGAGCCATCCTTTAGCGCCTCGACCTCGTCATGACACGTGGCCACTCCATCTGCCCTCCGATCATGCCGCCCCAGATCCCATCCGCGCCTCTCATTCGCGCCCAACCGTCAGCCGTTGGATCTCAGATCCAACGGCCGACTAGCATCGTCTTCCTCCAGACCCTCTCCATCTCGCACACGATCTCCACTCACGCACCTCACCCCCTTTCCATTTTCTCGCCCTCACCATCCATCATCTCCACGCGCCAACTATCCCAGGACCTTCTCCACTCTTCCCTCACCCTCGCGAGCATCATCTCCACCCACGGAGCTATCTCCACTCTCCCCATTTCCTCCTCGAAACCACGTCGCCCACCATCACTTCCGCCAGCTACTCCTTCAAATACTCCGCTCTTCCCGACATTGCAACCCGTCCGCCTTTACACGGGGGCTTGCCCAGCCCTCCGCCACCTCCCAGTGACAGGGGGAGGTGGCCGGATCGAGCGAAGACGACGACGCCCCCTGGTGAGACCCTCCGCCTTCGACGGTGGAGTTGCGGCGCCCTGACGCCGCCCGAGCTCGCTGGGACGGCCGCCCAGCACGTGCGAAGACCCCGAGCTCCTCTCCGAGCTCAAGCCCAGGCCACTTCCTCCGCCCGATCACCGGTAAGTCCTCTGCTTCCCCTCTTGATTTTTTTTATTTTCTTTTAATTAATCAGACCTCTCCGGCCACCCTCTCGCTCCGATGACCACTTCAACAGCTCCGCCACACCTCCCCCTTCATCGCGACACCCTCCGTTCGCCGTCTTCTTGTTCCTTCATACCTGGTCACCTCCGACCCATCTCCTCCGCCCTCACGGCGGAGGAGCTTCGAGCTCTCCATCTTCTCCGCCCCGATGAGCTTCCACCTCACTTCACGCATGCACGCACGTCTTCTGCTCGCTTCGGCTATAGGCCTAACCCTGCAGGTCAACGAGAGGCTTCAATGGCCGGATGTTCGCCGGCGCAAACTTCATCAAGATCGCCCTCTACTTCGGAGCTCCGTCAGCTCGAGCCAGGACGCCTAACATCTTCCCCGAGCTATCCTCTTCATCGACAACTGCTTAGGGAGCTCCGGGGAGGTCGCGCGCAGCCAGGAATGGGGGGCGGAGCTGCAGCTCCTTCGCCGGAGCGCTGCTCTCGCCACCAGTCGATGATGAAGACGGAGGAGCAGTTGTCGTCGGATGATCTTCATCTGACGGCGCGGAGTCAGCCACGTCGATCCTTCAGAGGCCCACAGTGACCATCCGATCACTACAATCGGATGGCTCACATGCAGCCACGTGTCCTCTCCATAGCAGCACCGAGCCTCAGCACCGAGCCTCCGGGTTCGGTAGCTCCCGAGCCTCCACCGAGCCGCTAGAGCTTCGGAACTCCCGAGCCTCGCCGAAGCAGCAACCAAGCCTCTGCCGAGCCTCCTTCCGATCCTAGATAGCACGTGCCTCGCACGTGCTACTCTGGGTAAATTGCAGAGCACCCCCCGAACTTCTCCATATTTGCAAAAAGGTCCCCGCGCGTTTGGGTAAATTACAGGGAAGAACTCGCGCCTTATTTTTATTGCATTTCAGTCCTTTCCAGGGACCTTTTTGTAGTTATCTTTTCATGTTTTCTTTCAATTATGCCCTTGCTTTCTTTGTTGAATATCTTGAGCTACGTATGTCCAATTGAGTTGATTTCAGTTTCGTTTTAAAGCTTGTTTGATGATCTTTCAAATGGCATGCTTGATTACTGTTTTGGACACAATGATTTTTGTCATGTATTATTTTATAGAGATGTGTCTATTTGAGCTCAATATGATGCCTTTCTTAATATTATTCATCACATCTGCTTTTTTTAAGGAACTCGAAATTGACTCGTATTCACTTTTGCTCATTATTTTCTATCTAGGGCATATCTCCATTGCATCGCATTGCATTTATTTGCATTATAAAAATGGAAAAAAAATATGCATGTTTATTTTAATGCATTGTCTTGTTATTGTCTACATGCATGATTTGACCTATACGCTTTAATCCAACACTTGATTAAATATGCTTAAATCCGATTAAAACGAGAGAGGCTCGTGTCCCTGAGTTCGACCTTGGTTTCTTGCCAAGTAAAATAATTTTTCGATCACCTCATTTGGATGTATCATCGCTTATCTTTAAATGAGGTGATCTCTTTGACGACCCGAAATCGGCCTGACTACGATGATGATTCCATGTGCGAAAAATACATTATTAAAGGGCCGATTTTTCGAGTCGTCAAATGGCGCCGTTGCCGGGGACACGGCTCATTTCTTTTATTTTTTTGGATTTTTGTATGTTTAATTTAGTGTTCTTTTTTATAGGTCAATTAACCGCAAATTTTGCATATAAAATTTTTCTTTCCTTTATGATATCTAATCATTGCTTTTGTGGCAGGGCCCTTGATGGATTAAGGAGGCGAGGAGCAGGATACTCCCCGCTGCGAGGAGCCGCAGAAGCATACTTGGAGTCGATAAGAAAGAAAAGAAAAAAAATGTGTCGCATTTATTTTTGATTATAATAAACTCGTCTTTTACAGCGGTCTTCGATCGAAGACTCGCGATTGTAATCGGACGAATGTGGTTGTGTGGGGATCGTCCCCACTTGAGTGTCGACCTAGGACTAGGCACGCGGCTCTCCGAGCTCAATTTTCATATTTATTGTTCTTGATCGTAGGTTAGGACACACTCAAAGATAGACGCACGTAATCTCGCATCACTTAGCTAAAATTCATGGATATCAATCACTGCTAATAGATGTATGATTAGGTGCGGCTTTTATTCGACTTGCATACTTAGATTTGAGTTTCAAAACGGCCCCAATTTTTTCGCGGTTTTTATCGTCAAATCACTGCATGATTTCTCACTTAGCCTAGATCGTGTTTTTCTTCATCGAATACATGTTTTTCTCGGCTTTCATTTTTCTAGATTGATCACCTAGGATAAATGGAAAATGGAATGAACAGTAGACGATGATTTTCTGATTGATGTGCTAACCTTAATTCAGTGATAATTTAAAATAAAATTGGGACTGTTAATTGCAAGTCAACCTAAAATGGAGTAAAATTCGGTTTTGGGAGAGCAACACCCGCGCATACACCTTGATTTTCATTTTCTTCGCGTAAATATCTAAGGCTTTATCACCAATAAAACAGACAAGATAATTGACCAACCTTGGTTGGTTTCATGTGTGAGTTGGTGAAATTAAGGGTTTGCTTGCTTGATTGAGCCGTATATTTTGCGACACACAACCCCAAACCGTAGTCATTCCATTTCATCTACAAGATTCAAAACCGCTCACTTGTATATCCATCCCTCTTCTTCGTTTACCTTGGGTCCCTCCCGACATCAAATTCCACCTTTATACTTAGGCTAATCTCAGCCTAAGTATAGGGGTGACCCAAGTCCCCGTGATTTTCTCTACTCTTCCTTTCTTGCCTTTATACTTAGGTTATTTCTAACCTAAGTATAGGGGGAGCCCCTCTTAGCTCCCGTATATTCTTCTATATTTAAATGGACCTATGTACTTGTAACATCTAGTGCTATGAGGACATAGCAAAGTTTAAGTATAGGGGGGTATACCGTATATACTATATATTTACTTTAGCTATAATCTGAAAAATTTGAAAAATTAAAAACTTTTTGGCTAAGGTAAAATTCATTGGACTAAGAGAACTCAAAAGATTTCGCGGTTTTTCGATATTATGTTACGCTATTTTTATAAAAATATTTTCGAAAATGATTTTTGAAAATGTTTTAAAAACTTTTTATTTTTGTGTGACATGATTTTGAAAAAAAAATTGCCTTCTCTTTTCAAGGAAAGTTGAGTCTAACATGTGTTTTAACTTTATTAAAATCCATAAAAATCAGAAAACTCCTAAAAATCCTTTAAGAGTCATTGGTCACTACTAAACCCAATTAAGTCAGCCGCATTCAGTGAGGGTTCGCCCTTAGCAGATTGGATGGTTTAGAGGACATCGCGCAAGGCCCCGTCCTCAAGCAACGGGCTTCGGCCTGTACTTACATCCATACTGGCTGAATTGCGGATGCTCAATTGAGCTTAGGAAGTTCTAATATCTCTTGAAGTTAAAAAAAAAAGTGTCTTGTTTTTGAATGAAGAAGTTGGATTTAGTCCTCTACACTTTCACTCTCACCCAGGATCTGAATTGGTCAGAAGACTTAGCTTTTAGAAGTCTTTGAGATTTCAGGTTAACCAGCCTTAGCCATCAGGGTCTTAGACTTAATCATCCACATTCTCCTAAGTTTCTAGATTTGCATGCTATATTCCATGCTTAGTCTCAGACAAAAGAATATGATCAGCACATCACATGCACGACTGCGATTTTTGATGAGATGAGTTGATTTTTCACCTAAGGGATTGGGATGAGGAAGTCGAATTTGGATTTGATCTAATGATGCTCGAGGATGGGATAAAATCTTTGGAGGCTTCATGAAACCTAAGTGTCAGCAATCTTAGCCAGTATGAGAACTTGATTCTTATACTAATCTCTTGACATTAACCTAAGTGCCTGGGTGTGAAAAATAAATAAAAAAATTGTTGATCAGTGTGCGCCAACTCTTGGTAAAAGCAGTGGAGCTAGCCACCAATTATATAAGTCAATGAAATTCAAAGAAAAGCTCTCATTCCACAAAGTTACATATCAAAGAGCTTCCACCAAAGGCGAGCGCTCCCAACTTTTCAAAGTGTCCACTTGGACCACAGCTATTAGGACCAGGAGTCGGGCTTGCACCAAAAAAGGTCTCTGCATCGTAAATGCTACAAGTCTGGGTGTCGAAGGTACGATAGGTACTCAAAAGAGACACACCCCGGTGTACTCCCAGGAAAACAAGTGCAGACGGCTTCAACTTCTCTTGACGGACACACTGATCAACACCAAAAAAATGTGTTGCGTAAAAGGTACTAGAGAGAATCCTTGTTCCAATGAGAGGGAGAGAAGAATTGACACAATCCCATGCCCTCCATTTTCTGGCCTGCCATCCACATCTTCTAAGTCTGACAAACTAAAGAGACGGTGGACTGAGTGCAAGATTGGATTTATTCCCTAGTGCTGAGGATTGGGTCCTTAGGAGATTTTCTCGGACCAAGATTTTTAGGTGACGAATTGACTCTACTCTCAGGATTGCAGTCAACACTAAACTTCATATCCTTTAGTTTATATGTACATCAGAGAGAGTCTAGAGAAATAGAGGAATTGGAAGCCTCTTGATTAAGGCTGGGTTGAACTCTACAATTTTGGATCTCTAAAGTCAAGTGGACTTGATCAGCTTGGATCCTGTATTCACATGCACAAGGGGGTTAATCCAACTTAGTCATTCTTTTTGATGCTCGAGGACAAGCATAGTTTAAGTATAGGGGGGTGATGAACCTCAGTTTCATCATCTTTATTTCCCATAATTAACCCACTTGCTTAGAAGTTTGCCAATAAAACCCTGTTAATGCCCTATAATTAACAGAGTCCTAAATAAATTAAAAACCACAAAAAAATGACAAAACAAAAATTCGTGGTATTTTTAGACTTAAAAATACCCTCAAAAATATTTCGGGCCCTTGTTTGATTTCATTTCCAGTTTTGGTCAACATGAAACTTGTAGATCTCTTCAAGATCTACAACTTTCATGTTTTGAGTTTTCTCAAATTCGGCTAATAGCGCCCTCAAAAATAAGAAAAACCCTCTGAATAACCTGATTGGGCCACGTGACCCATTCTGGAAGCGCCACGTGGCCTGGCCTCTTTGTCTTATCCGCAACCGACCCTGGCCGTTGGATCTCGCTTCAGATCCAACGGCCCCGCTGCTTCCACGTATCTGCCTTCCCCCAGCCATTGATCATCTCTCGCTCTTCATCTACACCGCACGTCCCTGCCTCGCTCTTCATGCGCCACGTGTCACCTTTTGGTCCTTCCGATGGCATCTTCACCCGGCCATCACAGCCGTTATCTCCTGGGCCAATCTCATCCATCCGATCGACCCCTTGATTCCATCTGAGCCATCCTTTAGCGCCTCGACCTCGTCATGACACGTGGCCACTCCATCTGCCCTCCGATCATGCCGCCCCAGATCCCATCCGCGCCTCTCATTCGCGCCCAACCGTCAGCCGTTGGATCTCAGATCCAACGGCCGACTAGCATCGTCTTCCTCCAGACCCTCTCCATCTCGCACACGATCTCCACTCACGCACCTCACCCCCTTTCCATTTTCTCGCCCTCACCATCCATCATCTCCACGCGCCAACTATCCCAGGACCTTCTCCACTCTTCCCTCACCCTCGCGAGCATCATCTCCACCCACGGAGCTATCTCCACTCTCCCCATTTCCTCCTCGAAACCACGTCGCCCACCATCACTTCCGCCAGCTACTCCTTCAAATACTCCGCTCTTCCCGACATTGCAACCCGTCCGCCTTTACACGGGGGCTCGCCCAGCCCTCCGCCACCTCCCAGTGACAGGGGGAGGTGGCCGGATCGAGCGAAGACGACGACGCCCCCTGGTGAGACCCTCCGCCTTCGACGGTGGAGTTGCGGCGCCCTGACGCCGCCCGAGCTCGCTGGGACGGCCGCCCAGCACGTGCGAAGACCCCGAGCTCCTCTCCGAGCTCAAGCCCAGGCCACTTCCTCCGCCCGATCACCGGTAAGTCCTCTGCTTCCCCTCTTGATTTTTTTTTATTTTCTTTTAATTAATCAGACCTCTCCGGCCACCCTCTCGCTCTGCTGACCACTTCAACAGCTCTGCCACACCTCCCCCTTCATCGCGACACCCTCCGTTCGCCGTCTTCTTCTTCCTTCATACCTGGTCACCTCCGACCCATCTCCTCCGCCCTCACGACGGAGGAGCTTCGAGCTCTCCATCTTCTCCGCCCCAATGAGCTTCCACCTCACTTCACGCACGCACGCACGTCTTCTGCTCGCTTCGGCTATAGGCCTAACCCTGCAGGTCAACGAGAGGCTTCAATGGCCGGACGTTCGCCGGCGCAAACTTCATCAAGATCGCCCTCTACTTCGGAGCTCCGTCAGCTCGAGCCAGGACGCCTAACATCTTCCCCGAGCTTCCCTCTTCATCGACAACTGCTTAGGGAGCTCCGGGGAGGTCGCGCGCAGCCAGGAATGGGGGGCGGAGCTGCAGCTCCTTCGCCGGAGCGCTGCTCTCGCCACCAGTCGATGATGAAGACGGAGGAGCAGTTGCCGTCGGATGATCTTCATCTGACGGCGCGGAGTCAGCCACATCGATCCTTCAGAGGCCCACAGTGACCATCCGATCACTACAATCGGATGGCTCACATGCAGCCACGTGTCCTCTCCATAGCAGCACCGAGCCTCAGCACCGAGCCTCCGGGTTCGGTTGCTCCTAAGCCTCCACCAAGCCGCTAGAGCTTCGGAACTCCCGAGCCTCGCTGAAGCAGCAACCAAGCCTCTGCCGAGCCTCCTTCCGATCCTAGATAGCACGTGCCTCGCACGTGCTACTCTAGGTAAATTGCAGAGCACCCCCTGAACTTCTCCATATTTGCAAAAAGGTCCCCGCGCGTTTGGGTAAATTACAGGGAAGAACTCGCGCCTTATTTTTATTGCATTTCAGTCCTTTCCAGGGACCTTTTTGTAGTTATCTTCATATTTTCTTTCAATTATGCCCTTGCTTTCTTTGTTGAATATCTTGTGCTACGTATGTCCAATTGAGTTGATTTCAGTTTCGTTTTAAAGCTTGTTTGATGATCTTTCAAATGGCATGCTTGATTACTGTTTTGGACACAATGATTTTTGTCATGTATTATTTTATAGAGATGTGTCTATTTGAGCTCAATATGATGCCTTTCTTAATATTATTCATCACATCTGCTTTTTTTTAAGGAACTCGAAATTGACTCGTATTCACTTTTGCTCATTATTTTCTATCTAGGGCATATCTCCATTGCATCGCATTGCATTTATTTGCATTATAAAAATGGAAAAAAAAAATATGCATGTTTATTTTAATGCATTGTCTTGTTATTGTCTACATGCATGATTTGACCTATACGCTTTAATCCAACACTTGATTAAATATGCTTAAATCCGATTAAAACGAGAGAGGCTCGTGTCCCTGAGTTCGACCTTGGTTTCTTGCCAAGTAAAATTATTTTTCGATCACCTCATTTGGATGTATCATCGCTTATCTTTAAATGAGGTGATCTCTTTGACGACCCGAAATCGGCCTGACTACGATGATGATTCCATGTGCTAAAAATACATTATTAAAGGGCCGATTTTTCGAGTCGTCAGTGCGTCCTAGATCATCTCTGCGCATTTGCGCCTTCTTCTTCACTTCTCTTGACTTGACCATCGTGCTCTCCCGATCATTTTCTTTTGTTTCGAGATGGCCAACTGGAGCGTATTTTATCCGGACTTTGCGGATCATTCGTTCACTCCAGCCGGTCCACCTCTTTTTTTCCAGGAGGACTTTGCTCCTGACTTTTGTACATATCCACCTCAGCCACAGTATCAGACCTCGGATTTCTATCCACACCCGCCTCCACTTCCGTATTCTCCACCTTCACATCCACCCGAGGTCGAGCTGTTGGAGTCACCTTTCATGGAGTCCACCCTTGAGCACTTGACCCAGATGATGGATCATATGAGACAGAGGATTGACCACCTCACTAGTACCAATAAGAGCGACCATGATATTCCACCATTTGATGACATGGGTTTACTCGAGGATTTCCATGAGAGCTTGCAATCACCAAAATTACAAAAAATGAGAAAAATTTAAAAATACAAAAAGAGTTCGGGAGACACATGATCGAGTCAGACTGTGAGGAGGGGTACCACTTGCCAGATCCTTTGACCACACAGCCTCTCACATCTTGTCCCACCTATGACCCCGAGGATGCCGTTGTACAGACTGCTCTTGGCAAGCCTCGTGTATATGCTGATTCCGACCTTCTCCCTTGTATGGAGGAGGTCCAAAAATTCAAAAAAATGCTGATTGAACCCGAAGTGGTGGCCACAATACATGAGATTATCCGTGCCCCACTTCAGCAGGCCATGACCGATTTATCTGCTCCTCTTCCCAAGAAGAGAAAGCGGAGGAGCAGATCTGAGCGTCATATCTTGACCATGGCCACTGCCTACACCATCGCACACCGTCCCATTCCTCGGAAGAGGAACACTGCCACACATCTCATTAGCTGCACCATCTCTGACAACACATGTGATCACACTCTCCTAGACAGCGGTGCATCGATCAGTATCATACCCTTATCGCTGGTACAGTCTCTTCACTTAGGGCCTCTCAAGAAGACCAGGATGATCGTACAGTTTGCTGATGGATCAATAAAGAGGCCGAAGGGTATCCTTGAAAATGCCGTCATTACGATTCAGGGAACGAGCTACACTGTTGACTTTGTCGTATTGCGCATGGAGACCTCCACTGGGGAGCACTCTCCAATCATCCTGGGACAACCATTTCTCGCCTCTGCGAGGGTCGTTATTGATTACGGATCAGGAGAGATTCGCTTCCGTCCTGCTGACGAGAGCGAAGCATTGATCGCCGCACCTACAGTTGACCAGAGACCTGCACCTGATGCGCCCTCACCTATCTTGGCTAACCTCGAGGACCATGACCTTGATGATACTATCAGAGAATTTTGCTGCTTATTGGATTCCACTAAGACCCGAGAATTCCTCCCTTTTGAGGAAGACTCGGAAAGCATGGACCTCGACGTTCCTTCTTACGTGACTTGGCGATGTGTTGATGACATCCACGGGATTTACACGATTGATACCATTGAGCGGAGGGCAGACTTAGAGACGATACAGGACGACCATGTTTTGACTTCTTTCACCGATGGGTCCGTTCCTGTTCACATAGATACTGATGAGCCAAAGGCTGAATTTGATCTAGTTGCTTTTCTTCAGAAATTCGGGCCTTTTGATGAGAAAGATGATCCGGTTGAAATTATAGAGGACGAACAGAGTTCGACTACTTCCACCGATGAGTTCGTCCCTTTTGGTTTTGACCCGGATGACACCTCGTAGGACGACTCCGAATACACTACTTAGGACATCCATCTCTGTTGTATATTCACTTTTGTGTACCTCTGTTCTCTCTACCATTTTGCTCGTCCACCCATTCTCGTGTTTGCCTTACTTAGGACGTACTTTGTCCTAAGTATAGGGGGGTGGACGAGCCGAGTGTTCTTTCATCATTCCGTGTCATCACTCCTCTTGTTGCCTATACTTAGGGCTTCTTTCACCCTAAGTATAGGTGGAGCGATGCGTACATCCTCACAATCTCTTCTTCTATCTTCATCTCTTTTTCTTCTTTTCTTCTTTTCTTCTTTTCCTCTTCTATCTTCTTCATCTACCGAAAAGGTGCCGCCCTTGTAGACAGTTTTTCCATACTTAGGACGTACTTTGTCCTAAGTATAGGGGGGTGTGCACCCCGAGTTCTGTCATTCTTTTCGATCCTCTCCATTATCTCCTCTTCTTGTCTATACTTAGGGATATCTTACCCTAAGTATAGGGGGAGACAATCTGAGTATGATCTGTTCATTCCCACCCTTGACCCTCCCTAGTTTGTGTACAGTCTGCTATACTTAGGATTATTTGATCCTAAGTATAGGGGGGACGGTCAACTTCTCATTCGTTTGTTCATCCATTCCTTTATTTATTTATTCATTCTTTAGATTTTCCTATACTCAGTACGAGTTATGTCTTCTCTTTTCTCTCTGATCTATGAGGACATAGCTCAAGCTAAGTATAGGGGGTCGTATATACTTTATCCATAACTCGTACTTTCGTATTTTCTTAATAATATGGCTAATAATTCATCAAAATTCATTAAAATTCCTTAATGAAAAGGTGTTTTATTCCTCAAATTCTTTTTGTATTTACTGATTAATAAATCAGGTGAAAATGTTTTTTGCAAAATGTTTGAAAAATAGTTTGAAAATCTTTGTGAACATCTATTGAAAACTATTTTGAAAATATTTTGTTACATGTTTTCAACCTGTGTAAAAATGTGTGGTTTGTAAAATTTATGTATTTGTGTGAAATAAAAATGTTTGAAAAATGATTTGCAAATGGTTTGAAAAATGGTTGCAAAAATATTGTGAAAAATCTATATATACTTATTGAAAAACCTTTGCAAAATGATTTTCAAATGTGTGTACATGTTTGCAAAAATGTTTGTAAAAATTATTTTGGACTATAGTTTTCAAAAATTGTGTGAAAAGCTTGTGTTAAATAAGTTTGAGGAATACATACATCACACCAGAATCCACTATATATATAAATATATATGTATAAAATCGATCACTTACCCTTGTAAATTCTTAAAACCCACTTCTTGTATATATAAGAAGCACTCCCGTGTACATATTTTTTACCTAGTTTTTAGCCAAAACTTTTTGTTTTCAAAAATCCCAAAAACATTTGCAAAATTAAAATCCAAAAACATTTGAAAAACCTTTTTGAAAAATACAAAAAATGTATCTGCATATGCATACATGCATCATGTTTTCAAAAATCCATAAAAAGTTCAAAATCTTTGAAAATTGCATCACAAAAATATTTTCTTCATAGCATGAGCATTTTTCGGATTGAGTTTGATAGTTGAACAAGTCTAAGTAAAATCCGGAGATTGGAGCTTGATTGGACCTTAAAACCTACCTAATAACAGGAACCTTATAGGAACTGGGTTTGAGGTACTTCAGGTCTAGTTGACTTAATTCTTTGAGGATCACGGGACTTGGTTCAATGGATTCTTGATTGCCTAAGTAGAGTATTTCGAAGCACATGCACGACTCTTGGTGATAATGACCTAACTTGGACACTTGCACCTTTCACATGGCTCAACTCAGTTGGAGTGGTGAGGGGATTGGATTTGCCGATATGAGACGCACACAAGTGGAAACACTTGTCCTCCTCTAGGGAGGGAAGTGCACCCCAACCCGTCCAGTGATAAGGAAGTCTAAAGACAGGAGGCTATGGGTTGCAATAAAGCTTCAAAAGAGGGATAGTCTACTAGCTCAAGAGGAAAAACTCCTTATGTAAATGCTGATGTCAATAGTATTTCAAAAAAAAAGTTCAGGCATGTACAAAAATAAAAAGCCTGCAAAGTATGTGAATATGTTGTATAGAAAATAAGCAAGCTTGAGCATCAAACTCATATCATGTGAGCCTGCAGCAGGATGACTTGACTACACTGGTCTTGCATCCTAGGATAGGTAGCTACACTGGCTACCGTCCATTCTTCTCTTCACCCCCTCCTCTTGAGGTGGTTGCGACTTGAACTTAGAAGGGAATACCCCGCTCCTCGAGGATGGAGTTGTTGGATTGGGGAATCATTGGGTTGTTGTACTGGAGAAGTCAGTCTCTTTGTCATTCTAGTTGGGGAGAGCCACCATCACTTACACTGTACGAGTCAGATTCATAGTCGTAAGGGTTTGCGTATGAGTTGAAGTACTTCTGACCTGGCTATTGAGAAGACTTGAGCAGAGTTTTGGGATTCTCAAGGACTGTTGGATTTCAAATTCGGTTCTCAATAAGGTTCTGCCCGCACTAAAATTCCAAAGGTCCGACTTAAGCTCCAAACTTTGATTTTGTGAAGACAAGTTTGACAATTAAATTTAGTCCATCTTTTTTTCTTTTTCTTTCCTTTAATTTTCTTTTTCTGCACTTATTGCATAAGTGTTTGCTAGGGACTAGCACAGGCAAGTATAGGGGGATGATGAATCTACATTTCATCATCTTTATTCTATCATTTTGGCCTTAAAACCCTAGTAAATACGTGTAAATAGGCTTTATTCATGCATTTTAGCAATTATGTATATGTGTGTAAATATTGTATAAATTGCGGTTTTTAAAGCTAAAATTATAGAATAAAGAGAAGAAAAGAAAAAGGAATAAAATATTGCAAATATTTTATGACCCGAAACCCCGAGACCTAGGCATCTCGATGAATAGGTCGAAAAGGAATAAAGTAGGGGGAGATAAGGGTCAAATACCTATATTTATTAATTCATTCTTTATTCACTCTGGGACCTATTTTTGGTTCCACTTTTTACACATCAAATAAAGAAACTTTGTACATGAAAGTTGTAGATAATTTTATAAAGAAAAATATAAAATTGATTTCACAGAAAAATGTCGTACAGATAAAAACTTATGGTCTGAATAAGAATCCAGAATCCCAACTTCCCAGACCCGTAACTCACAACTGACAACTCCAAATGCAGCAAACTCACTTTAATCGTATATAGAAGAAAGTAAGCTATTTAATGGCGATGGTTTCGCATTTGGCGGAGCTACGGTTTGAAAGTTGAGTTTTGGACCCTCATTGTATACCTGTACTGATTAAAATATTCAATTTATTCTTTATTTATTATTTTTATAGTTTTATATTTTTATAATGTTGTGAATATTACTTATAATAATTGTGAATATTAAAATCAGAATAAAAATGTAAATAAAACTCAAAATAAAATACATGCATGTATAATACATAGGTAATAATTCTATAGACATACCTATATGATACATTCTTATATTTTATTAAATATACAAAACATATCAGAAAAATAAAATAAAAACATATTTGTGTATATAAAAGTATTTTATAATTTTACAAAATAAGAAATAAAAATAATAACATTAAAATCACAAATTAAAAATCAAAGAGTCAAATATATAGATAGTATACCTATATAGGGGTATAAAAGCAACTTGTAAAAATAAATTTCATAAAAATAATTAAAATTCATAATAAAATAATTTATAAAATAATAAACACTTTTTATTTAATAACCTAAATCTAATAAAATAGTTTACTATTTTAAAACGATTCTTTTAAGCATTTTTTGCAGGCTTTTTCCTGGTTGGTCCACGTGGACCAACCAGGGGGGTTGGAAAGTTGACCCGCGGTCAACTCTCTAACCCCAGCCTGCTCAATGTCAGAATGTGTTTTGTCCCCTTCTTCTCCCTTTTTTCTAGGACGATCCTTTCACCGTTCGGCCTAGATTTCTTCTGACTTTTTTCTCCCCTATGACTGATCATACACGCCCATCGATTATCTCGGGGATTGGATCAATGGCGCACCCGTGATCGCGCCTCGAAGTTCGCCTCTCCACCATGTTTCAAAAGTAACCCAAACCTCCCATTTCCATTTTGAACCCTCTTTGACCATCTATCTTGCCCTCTTAGCGTGTGCTCTGGACTGGGTCTCGTGACAGGAGACCCTCCAGCCCCCAGGAGGCGTAGCTAGGCGGTCGAGGCGGTGTCTCCGCCCCCATCTCCGGCCAACGGCCGTGAGGTACCACCTTGGGTTTTTAACCCTCGAGGTCCATTTTATCTTCTATTTTTCTTGGCCGTTCTTCTTCTCTGTAATATTAGGATTAGATCCCCGTGCCCAGTTCGCCTTTTTATCTACCTAAACATCGTCTCCATTCCTCGTCGGAGCTTGCTCCGGCGAGTTCATTCTCACAACCGCCCAAGCCCATTTCGCCTCTCTACGGGGTCGGGGTAATTTACCCCCGACTCTATCATCGTTTCTTTCGCAGGAACTGGGATATACACGCGCCTGGAACCTTTTTGGAGGATTCGCCAGCATCACTTGGGGCAAAGCAACCTCCACCTCGTTGTGGAGGGGTTCCTGTGCTGTCCGCGCCATTTTTGTCGCTTCCAGCCATTCGAGGAGGGCATCAGCTTGCTCCTGGACTCTGCAGCGGTGAAGGAGGAGGGCGGAGGAAGGGTAGCGTGGCGATCGAAGCTCGTCGGGCCGCTGTTCATCGCTTGTTCTTCCTTCGAGCTCGGGGACCGTCAGATCCTCCCCAGTTCTTCCCGAGGCACAGCTGCCCTCGGATTTTGCGTCTCCTGGCCGTCGATCGTCATCAGCAGGACATAATCTCAAGAGTCCATGCCAAACGTCAACGTGCCCTGTGAAAGCGCCACGTGGCTTAAGTGATAGCCGCAACGCCGTTGGATGTGCCTACTGCTTGGGTATTTTGCATTATTTGACCCAGGCATTTTTGCGTTTTAAATTCAGCTCTTAAACATTCCGTAGTGGTTTAATTATTGGGATTTTATCACTTGTGCCCCTCCGAGATATCGCAATATCAGTTATACCCCTATCTTTCTGGTAATATCAGTTGTGCCCCTCAAAACTTGATAATTTATCACTTGTGCCCCTCGGGTTAGTGACCGTCCATCCACAGTGCAAACGGCTGTTAACTTTGAGGACATTGGCGGAATTACTTTAAAAAAAGGTTAAGAGGTCATTTTACACCCTCCTCATCTTTTCTTCTTCCTCCTCCTCCCCATCCTCTTCTTCCTCCTCCTCCACCTCCTCCTCCTCCCTCTCTACCGCCGCCCCCGCCCTTGCCCCGTGCCGCCAGCTCCACCTCGAGCTCTCCGCCTCCATCTCCAGGCGCGGCCTCGCGCCGCCATCTCTCAGCAACCCCTTGTTGCGATACGGGCCCCTTGCTGCATTTATTCGTGCAGGAAGAGGAGCTCACGTGACGAGCGCTGGCGGTGCTGCTGATGGTGACAGCAAGGGGGCCTTGCAATCCCACCCCCTGCCCCGCGCGTGCCTCCGCCCTGCATCCCCATCCCCTGCCCCCGCACGCGCCCCGCCTTGCCCGCAAGCTCCATTTCTCCCCCTTCTCGTCGCGCACCCTGCAACCCCACCCCCTGCCTCGCGCGCGCCTCCGCCCTGCATCCTCACCTCCTGCCCCCGTGCGTGCCCCCTCCTCGCCCGCAAGCTCCAGCCCTCTCCCTCCCGTCGTTCGTCCGCAAGCTCCCCCGCGCACCCTACAGCCCCATCCCCCGCCCCCGCGCGCCTTCGCCCCCAGCTCCCTGCCTGTCGTTCCAGACCAAGCCCCAACTCGGATCTCTACCCTGTGCGCACCTCCGCCCATTTACCCCATTGCTGTCTGCCGCCTTTCGTGAAAGATGCCATCCTCGGTTGAAATTTTGATAATTTTTTGTTAAATTTTGATAAAATTTTGACTAATTGATTCATAAAAAGTCATCCAAAAATTAAATAAAATTCATCGTTTGATCCGTAATGAGTGATATGCCCGTGGAAATATAAAAATTTTAGAGATTTGATGGATGCATGAAGGTTTTAGTAAGAGAGAGAAATTATGAATAGAAGGAAGAAGAGCAAATGGAGGAGGAAGAAGATGAAGAAGGGTATGGACCATAATGCCCTTCTTAACCATACCATGGTTTGAATAAACCATGGTTATTTTAATTTTTTGACGGTCAATCTGACGGAAGGGCACAACCGGTGACGGAGCAAGAAGTTAGGGGCACAACTGATATTATCAAAAAGATAGGGGTATAACTGATATTGCGATATCTCGGAGGGGCACAAGTGATAAAATCCCTTAATTATTTGTGTAACAATTGCATGATACCCCTCGGACTATATTGCATTCTCATCCGCACCCCTGCCAGCTAGGCGCACGTGCGTGAGCACGTGCGCTTGGGTATTTTGCATACAAGGGGTTCTTTTTTTGTACATTTCTTGTGAGTGCGTAAATAGTTTTATCATGTGTTAATTCTCTGGAACTTTTGTACCGGAATCCTCAAGTTGCTGTTAATTTCGTTTGGGCCCTTGCTAGGCGCGCGTGCATGTCACGTGCGCCCTGGCGTTTTTGCGGGTTTAGCCTCACGAGTTTGGGTATTGATTAATTCGTCTAGCAAAAAGTTTATTTAGTTATATTCTTTTTGGAATATTGCGCGCAGGCCCTTGGATTTTCTAATAATTACACAAATGCCCCTGCAAGTGTGCGTTTTCCTTTCGCTTCTTGTATTTTATGCATGCATCTATAAAACACCAAAAAATCCCCAAAAATCACTATAGCTCTCTGTTGCATTGTAGTTCATCATCATATTTTTATTTTTTATAATTACTGCATTTTTATATTTATTAAAAATCAAAAATAGTCATTTTCAGCACTGTTTGCATTAGCAAATCACTAAAAAATATAAAAACTCATTAGAAAAATCCCAAAAAAATATATTTTGTTTATTTTAGTTTGTTTTAACTCCAGACCAAAAATCATTAAAAAATACGAAACCAAACTCCTGAAAATTGCAAAACCCCAAAAACCTTTAGAAAAATATTAAAAATTCTACAAAAACCCTAAAAATATAATCTTGGTGTCTAAATTTTCCTTATTTTATTATCTTTTATTGAAAGTTAACTTGGAGAATTTTTGTTACTGATTTCCATTTTATTTCTCCATTTTAAGTTTCAGCCTTGCCTTTTATTTACTGTTTTCTCTATTTTGCTATTTAAAAATACCAAAAATATTCTAAAAATTACCCAAAAATCACAAAAACAGTAAAAAAGTATAAAAAAACCAAAAAGACTTTATTTGCTAATTTTTGGATATTTTTATCTATTTTTATAAATACTTCTTTCTCCCTTCTATTACATTGTCTTTACTTTCCAATATTGAAAAAGAAAATAGAAAAATATAAAATATAAAAAGAAAATAAAAATCAGTAAATTAAAAATCAAAATAAAAAATTATAAAATTAAAAAAAATTAAAATATATATATATATAAAATAAAAACCCACAAAAAAATAGCATAGTAGACACTTGATCACTTTCACACACATTTTGAGCATTTTTGGTGCCTTAGTATCCCGTTCTACATGTCTGCTCCCTGTGTTCGACCTCTACAATACTTGCACCAATACATATCTTGTTGTAGAGTTATAATAAATTTTAACTCCGCACATTTACTTTCATTGCTTGATATATTTGTCGTGGGTTAATTGTTGTTTGAATCGGGATTTTCGAGCGGTCACCGCATCGACTGCGGTTTCGCCTTGTGAAACCGTACGACCCTCGATATCTCTGTTCAACAATAACCAAAAATTATATAAATCATTTATATTTTTAATAGAATTTACAAGGCTTTTATTTAAGTTTTGTCTTTTTGTGGATGACGTGGCCCAATCAGGCCACGCCATCCGTTGACCGGGGGTCAACTCCATGATCCTAGGTCAGTACCCGTCAGATATGCGTCCGCCCTCTTCTTCTCGACTTTCTCCACGCCGATTCTTTCACCAAAAGACATGGCATCCTCCTGCAAACTTGTACCCTGTCAATCCAACATACACGCCCATAGATTTTTTCGACCTTCGGGTCGTTGAATCGCCCGGCTTACCTCGATCTTCACGACATGTTCACCGCCCATTCAAAATGACCCCGCCACCTTCCTTCTTCCCTTGAACCCCATTCGACATGTTTATTCCCCCTTTTTCTTGTGCTCCGGACCGGTGGTGGTGAGACAGGACCACCTCCAGCCAACCAAGGCGGTGTTTGGCGAGTTGTTTGGGCGTATCCACCCACCTCCGGCGAGCTTCACCGTGAGGTTCTATTTCCTCAGCCCCGGCAGAGTCGATGTGTATTTTCTTTGTTTTTATTGCATCTTTAGCTTCCACGTAGCCTTAGGATCCCTTTCCCCTTTTCGCTTTTGATTCACGCCCATTTTAATCACCACGCTACCCCCTCGCCGAAGCTTGCTCTGGCAAGCTCCTAATCACGCCATTCACCATTCCACACGCCAATCAGGCCCTGGAACATCTACTCTCGCTCTCGCGCTTTTCTTGCAGGTCCCAGGTGCCAAGACCCCCATCTGGGGTCATTTTTTGCTGACGCCCGAGCAGCCTGGAGCCGTCCTCTTTAACCTACGTCGCGGCGGCGTCCCGGCCATCTACCCTCCATTTTGGAGCCTCTATCCGCCTGAGGAAGCTTCCAGGAAGCTCGTGGGGCCATCGGAAGGGGATATCCAGCTCCGAGCATCGAGATTTTACCGCTCCAAATTCGTCTTGGCCGTGTTCGTCGGTCGTTCGTCCTCCATGTGCCTGGACTGCTCGATCTCCCTGTGTTCTTGAAGAGCTACAGCCACCGTCGGATTAAGCCCTCCGCCACCTTCGGATCATCAGAGCACCTTCTAATCTTGGCCGCACGAGCGAAGGGGTATCAGCCATCAGATTTGCGACACGTGGCAATAGTGGGAACCATCAGCCGTCGGATCTGCAACCTGCTGGGTATTTTGCACATTAGCCCAGCCATTTTTGTGAATTTATTAGTTAATATCCAAACTTTCAATCGTTGTTAGTATATTTTGTGTATTTTGCATTTCAGCCCCCAGACGTTTGTCAATTGCAAAGTGATCCTTGTCCACGCCACCTCACGTGACTCGCGTATGTGAGGTACGTGGACATTTTGCTAAGGGCCCCCTATGGTTCATGCATTTCGTCTTGGTCCCCAAATATTTTAATATAATTATATTATTTTGGAAATTTTGTTGTCAAGACCCCCAGGTTTTTGTGAGTTACGTATTTGCCCCTATTGGGCGTGCGTGCTCACGCACGTGCCTCTTGGGAATTTTGCTAGAAGGCCCTCACGGGTTTTAATATTTATTTTTGGTACGGGAAGTTTTTAATTAAGTTATATACTTTCTGGAAAAATTGTGCCAAGGTCCCCACACTTTTAGATATTTCCAGAAATTCCCCTGCCAGATTGATTTTTCTTTTTGCTTCCTCTATTTATTTCATGCATCTCTAAATCTCTAAAAAAACAACAAAAATTACCTAAAGTTCATGTTGCATTCATCTATCACGCCATATTTTTAAATTGCATTTTTATTGTATTTTAATATTTATAAAAATTCTAAAAACATGCATTTTTGTTATTGTTTGCATTAGAAAATCCATAAAAAAAATATAAACACCTTAGAAAATTCCCAAAAAATTTTTCGTGTATTTTAGTGTCATTTAACTTCAGTCCAAAAATCATTAAAATTATAAAAGAAAGCTCCTTAAAAATATAAAAACTCTAAAAACCTTCATAAAAATTTATAAACTTCATAAAAAATCTAAAATTTGTGTTTTCTTTTTCTGAATTTTCTTTATTTTGTTATCTTTCATCTAAAGTTATTTTAGATTTTGTCACTATTTTCTATTTTATTTCTCCATTTTAATTTCAGACTTTTAATTTATTCACTGTTTTCAGTCTTTTTTATTTTAAAAATACCAAAAAAATAGGAAAATTTAGAAAAATCACAAAAACATTAGAAAATTATAAAAAGCCTAAAAATATTTTATTTCCTGAATTTTGTTTATTTTTACATATCTTTATAAATACATTAGCTATCTCTTTCCTTATTTTGTATATATACTTTATTTTATCTTTTTAAAAGAAAAAGAAAATATAAAAATATAAAATACAAAAAGAAAATAGAAAATTAGAAAAATAAAAAATAAAAATATAAAATTATAAAATTAGAAATAAATAAAAAATATATAAAATTGAAAACCCACAAAAAATAGCATAAATAGACAAATCATCACAGTCACACATCTTGAGCATTTTGCCCCGTTCTACCTGTTTGCTCCCTGTGTTCGACCTCTACACATACTTGCACCTATACACATCTTTGTTGTAGAGTTATAATAAATTTTAACTCTACATTCACTTTCACTGCTTTATTTGATTGTCGTGGGTTAATTGTTGTTTGAATTTCAGATTTCGCATGAGGTCAAATCAGTGACTGTTGATTCGCCTTGTGAGTCAACACAACCTCCCGATTATCTGAATACATCAAATGGCGCCGTTGCCGGGGAGCAACGGTGCATAGTTCGTCTTTTCGTTTGTGCTTGTGATTATTTGTCTATTTTCGCAGCTTTTATTTTTGCTTAGTTTATTTTATTTTCCTTATTTCTGATATATTTGTTGAGTTGTCTAACCTCCTTTTTTGTTGAATTCATGCGAGGAACCGCGGATCGAGGGAGGCGCTCTACCTTAGGCACCTGGGCACCCACGTGAAGCCGGATGCTACTCTAGCTTGCCTAGCACCGAAGGAGACATCGAGGAATTTTGAAGACCGGGCTCCTTTTATTTTCTTGTATTTATTTACTTGTGTAATTTTTGTGAGAGAGAGACCACTATTTGTTGTAATAATACAGGTACTCAGGACTTGGACATTCGGGCCTAATTTCCAAGTGATTGTTCACTTGGGGGCTCACCGTCGGTTTTCTCGTGGTTTTCTTTGCATTCTTTTTCATTTTGTTTTCCGATTTTGTTTTCCTTATTTTTGTGTGATTGAGCCCTTAGTTGTAGGAGTTGCTTGTCGATAGTATTAGGTCCAAACACATTAATTACCTTTGCCTGTGCCTATAGTGATGTGTTGGATCTAGTCAAATTTTGAAACGGTGCTTCACCCTAATAGCAGCTTCACATTTTAGGACGATTTCATCGGTTGCATCTTCATAAAGATAGGTTTCAATTCTGTTGAGCATCCTTGCATGTAGAGTGCTGGAGGCAAGGTGAGCATTTACACTTTGGCATTCATCATCGTTTGCCGCTTGCATTGATTTCCCGCTCCTCTACCTCTGATTTTGATCACCTAGGTTCTTAAAGGAGTCGATCCCTCGTTAGGTGCGTGCATTTCTTATTAAAAATCCAAAAAAAAAAGTGATAATCAAATAAAATTGGGACTGCTAACATTACTCGACCCTAAAATCGACTAAAAAAATTGTCTTGGAGCGAGTAATCCCCTCATTGTATTCGCTTTTACTTGCTCGCGCACACACTAAGGATTAGTGCCCAAATCCTATTCAGTCCCTAAGTGTTTGTGCAACTTCTTGATTCTCACCTAACTCTAAAACAGACAAGACAAAAAGACCGACTTTTCGGTCTCTACTGAGTTGAGTAGGTGAATTGAGGGTTTGTATTATTTTCATTTTTGTTTGTAATTGTTTTTTGTGTGTGTCCTAGATCATCCCTGCGCATTTCCGCCTTCTTCTTCCCTCTCTTGACTTGACCTTCGTGCTCTCCTGATTTTTTCCTTTTGTTTCGAGATGGCCGATTGGAGTATATTTTGTCCGGACTTTGTGGACCCCTCGTTCGCTCCACTCGGTCTACCTCACTTTTTTCATGAGGACTTTGCTCCTGATTTTTGTACATATCTGACCAACCCACTATTTCAGGATTCGGACTTTGACCTTCACCAATCACTTCCACCACCATCTCCTACACATTTCGACAACCCGCTCTTCCTTGAGTATCCTGATCCGGAATGTGATTTTTGTCCACATCCACTACCCACATTGGACATACCCGATCCTGAGATTTTGAAGTCACCTTTCATGATATCCACACTTAAGACCGTGAATCAGATGATGGAGCATATGAAGTCGAGGATCAATGATCTTACTAGTTTGAATAAGAACCAGAATGTCGCTCTATTCTTTGAGGATATGGGTTCACTTGAGGACGACCATGAGGGCTTGCAATCGTCTAAAATACAAAAAAAATGAGAAAAATTTAAAAACACAAAAAGAGTTCGGGAGACCCTTGGTCGAGTCAGACTGTGAGGAGAGGTACCATCTGCCAGACCATTTAACCACACATACTCTCACATCCCGTCCCACCTTTGACCCCGAGGATGCCGCGGTACAGACTGCTCTTGGCATTCCTCATGTAGATGATGATTCTGACCTTCTTCCTTGTATGAAGGAGGTCCAAAAATTCAAAAAAATGCTGACTGAACCCGAAGTGGTGGCCACCATTCATGAGTTTATCAGTGCCCCACTTCAACAGGCCATGACTGAGTTATCGGCTCCTTTTCCCAAAAAGAGAAAGCGGAGGAGCAGATTTGAGCATCACATTCTAACCATGGCCACTACCCACACCATCACACACCGTCCCATTCCTAGGAAAAAGAACACCGCCACATCTTTCATCAGTTGCACCATCTCTGACTTTACATGTGATCACACTCTCCTCGACGGTGGTGCTTCGATTAGCATATTACCCTTCTCGTTGGTACAGTCTCTTCACGTAGTACCTCTCAAGAAAACCAGGATGATCGTTCAGTTTGCTGATGGATCAATCAAGAGGCCGAAGGGTATCCTAGAAAATGCCGTCATTTCGATTCAGGGCATGAGCTACCATATTGACTTTGTCGTTTTGCCCATGGAGACCTCCACTGGGGAGCAGTCTCCAATCATTATGGGACGACCATTCCTCGCCTCTGCGAGGGTCATTATTGATTATGGATCAGGAGAGATCCGCTTCCGTCTTGCTAACGAGAGCGAAGTGTTGATCACTGCACCCATAGTTGACCAGAGACCTGCACCTGATGTGACTTCACCTATCTTGGCTGACCTCGAGGACCATGACCTTGATGATACTATCAGAGAATTTTGCTTCTTATTAGATTCCACTGAGACCCGAGAATTCCTCCCTATTGAGGAAGACTTGGAAAGCATGGACCTCGGAGTTCTTCCTTTTGGGAATTAGCGATGTGTTGATGACATCCGCGGGATCTACACGATTGATACCATTGAGCGGAGGGCAGATGTAGAGACTAGACAGGACGGACACGTTTCAACTACGTTCACCGATGGGTCCACTCCTGTTCATTTAGTTCAGATAAGATAAAGGCCGAATTTGATTTGATTAACTTTATTCGGTAATGCAGGCCTTTTGATGAGAAAGATGATACGGTTGAGATTATAGAGGACGAACAGAGTTCGACTACTTCCACTGATGAGTTCTTTCCTTTTGGTTTTTACCTGGACGACACCTCGCAGGACGACTCTGATTACACTTCTTCCGATGATGATGAGTTCGTCCCTTTTCACTTCAATATCACCGACACCCCCAAGGACAGACCTGACTACACTTCTCACACTCATCCGTCTGTGCCTTTACACCCTAGGACCCCTGAGGATATTCACTCTGTCGACCATGATCGGCTTCTGTCCACTGTGGACCTCGATGTCGACCTGCACCATACCAGATCCATTCCTCAACAGTCCCGCAAGAAGGTTCACTTTCTACCTTCTTGATCATGTGTACATCCACCTATGTTGTATATCCTCTTCTGTTCATCTTCTTCCCTCTCCCGTATTGCTCATCCACTCATCCTCGTGTTTGCCTTGCTTAGGACATACTTTGTCCTAAGTATAGGGGGGTGGACAAGCCGAGTGTTCTTTCATCGTTTCGTTTCATCAATCCTGTTGTTGCCTATACTTAGGGCTTCTTTTACCCTAAGTATAGGGGGAGTGATGCGTACATCCATTTCCATCTTCTTCCATATTCAGATCTCTTTCCTTCTTTTCTTTGTTTCTTCTTTTCCTTTTCTATCTCTTTTTTTCTACCGAAAAAGGTGTCGCCCCTTGTTATCAGTCTTCTATACTTAGGACGCACTTTGTCCTACGTATAGGGGAGTGTGCACCCTGAGTTTTCATTCTATTCTTTTCGATCCTCTCCATTGTCTCCTCTTCTTGTCTTTACTTAGGGATATCTTACCCTAAGTATAGGGGGAGACAATCTGAGTACGATCTGTTCATTCCCACCCTTGACCCTCCCTGCTTTGTGTACAGTCTGCTATACTTAGGATTATTTGATCCTAAGTATAGGGGGGACGGACAACTTCTCATTCGTTCATTCATTCCTTCATTCGTTCCTTATTCTTTAGATTTTTCTATGCTCAGTATGAGTTATGACTTCTCTTTTCTCTATGATCTATGAGGACATAGCTTAAGCTAAGTATAGGGGGTCGTATATACTTTAGCCATAACTCGTACTTTCGTATTTTCTTAATAATATGACTAATAATTCTTTAAAATTCGTTAAAAACCTTAATAAAAAGATGTGATTATTCCTCAAATTCTTTGTATATCTACTGATTAATAAATCAGGTGAAAATGTTTTTTGCAAAATGTTTGAAAAATAGTTTGAAAATCTTGTGAAAATCTTTTAAAAACTATTTTAAAAACGTTTTGTTACATGTTTTCAACCTTTGTAAAAATATTTGTTTTGGAAATTTTATTTTCTTTCTGTGGAATAAAATGTTCGAAAAGTGATTTGCAAATGATTTGAAAAATGGTTGCAAAATACTTTGAAAAATCTATATATACTGTTTGGAAAACCTTTGCAAAATGATTTTCAAAATGTGTGTACATGGTTGTAAAATTGTTTGTCAAAATTATTTTGGACTATAGTTTTCAAAATTGTTTGAAAAATCTTTTCAAATAAGTTTGAGGAATATATGCATCACACCAAAATCCATTATATATCTATATATACTTATAAAATTGACCACTTACCCTTATAAATTCTTAAAATCCAATTCTTGTAAATATAAGATGCGTCCCCGTGTAAATATTTGTACCTAGTTTTTAGCCAAAATATTTTATTTTAAAAAATCCCAAAAACATTTGCAAAACTAAAATCCAAAAAAACATTTGAAAAATTCTTTTGAAAGTACAAAAATACATATGCATCATCCTTTCAAAAATCCATAAAAATTTCAAAATCTCTGAAAATTGCATCACAAAAATATTTTCTGCATAACATTTGCATAGCATGAGCATTTTTCGGATTGAGATTGATAGTTGAAGTCTAAGTAAAATCTGAAGATTGGAGCTTGGTTGGACCTTAAATCTACCTAATTAACAGGAACTTTATAGGAGCTGGAATTGAGGTACTTCAGGTCTAGTTGACTTAATTCTTTGAGGATCACGAGACTTGGTTCAATGGATTCTTGACTGCCTAAGTAGAGTATTTCGGAACACACGCACGGCTCTTGTTGATAATGAACTAACTTGGACACCTGCACCTTTCACATGGCTCAACTCAGTTGGAGTGGTGAGGGGTTGGATTTGCCGGTATGAGACGCACACAAGTGGAAACATTTGTCCTCCTCTAGGGAGGGAAGTGCACCCCAACCCGTCCAGTGAAGAGGAATTCTAAAGACAGGAGAGTGTGGGTTGCAATAAAGCTTCAAAAGAGGGATATTCTACTCGCTCAAGAGGGAAAAATCCCTATGTAAATATTGTTGTATATAGTATTTCAAAAAAAGGAAGAAAAAAGAAAAAATGGACAGGCATGTACAAAAATAAAATGCATGCAAAGTATGTGAATATGTTGTATAATAAGCAAGCTTGAGTTCCAAAGTCATAACATGTGAGCCTGCAGCCATATGACTCGACTACACTGGTCTTGCATCCTAGGATAGGTAGCTACACTAGCTACCCTCCATTCTTCTCTTCACCCCCTCCTCTTGAGCTGGTTGCCACTTGAACTTAGAAGGGAATACCCCGCTCCTCGAGGAAGGAGTTATTGGATTGGGGAATCATTGGGTTGTCATACTGGAGAAGTCAGTCCCTTTGTCATTCTAGTTGGGGAGAGCCACCATCACTTACACTGTACGAGTCAGATTCATAGTCGTAAGGGTTTGCGTATGAGTTGAGATATTTCTAACATGGCTATTGAGGAGACTTGAACAGAGTTTTGGGAATCTCAGAGGTTGTTGGATTTCAAATCCGGTTCTCATTAAGGTTCCGCCCGCACTAAAATTCCAAAGGTCCGACTTAAGCTCCAAACTTTGATTTTGCGAGGACAAGTTCGATAATTAATCTTAATCTATTTTCTTCTTTTTCTTTTCTTTGTTTTTCTTTTCTGCACTTATTGCATAAGTGTTTGCTAGGTACTAGAAAAGGCAAGTATATGAGGATGATGAATCTACGTTTCATCATCTTTATTCTATCATTTTGGCCTTAAAAACCCTAGTAAATGCGTGTAAATAGGCTTAATTCATGCATTTTAGCATCCATGCATATTTGTGTAAATAGTGTACAAAATGTGGTTTTTAAAGCCAAAATTATAGACTAAAGAAAAGAAAAGAAAAAGAATAAAATATTGTAAATATTTTATGACCCGAAACCCCGAGACCTAAGCATCTCGATGACTAGGTCGACAAGGAAAAAAGTAGGGGGAGATAAGGGCCAAAATACAGAAAAAATACCTTTTATTTAATTCATTCTTTATTCATTTTGGGACCTATTTTTTGTTCTACTTTTTATACCTCAAATAAAGAAACTTCGAACATGAACATTGTAGATAATTAAATAAAGAAAAATACAAAAATAATTTCACACAAAAATATTGTATAGATAAAAAGTTATGATCTGAATAAAATTCCAGAATCCCAACTTCTGAAACCTGTATCTCTCAAATAAAAGCTCGAAACGCATCAAAATCATCTTTAATTGTATATAATTTTTAAATAAGCTATTTAATGAAAGTGGTTTCGCATTTGGCGGAGCTATGGTTTGAAAGTTGAGTTTTGGACCCCTACTGTACAGTTGTACAGATTAAAATATTCATTTTATTATTTTTTCATTATTTTTATAATTTTATAATTTTATAATTTGTAAATATTATATATAATAAATTTTTATATTAAAATTAGAATAAAAACTCAAGAAATTACAAAAATAAAATACATGTATATAATACATAGGTGTAAGACCTATAAATATACCTATATAATTGATTCTTATATTTTATTGAAAGTACAAAACACATCAAAAAAATAAAATATATATATATAAGTGTATAAAAGTATTTTATAAATATATAAAATAATAAACAAAAATAAATAAATTAAATTCACAAAATCAAAATAAAATATTAAAATACATAGATAAATATACCTATATAGGTCATAAAAGGTAACTTGCATTTTTATACCTCGAAAAAATAAATAAAAATCATAATAAAAAAATTATAAAATAATAAACATTTTCTATTAAATAACCTAAAATTAATTAAATCATTTATTTAATAGAATATACAAGGCTTTTATTTAAGTTTTGTCTTTTTGCAGATGATGTGGCCCAATCAGGCCACGCCATCCGTTGACAGGGGGTCAACTCCATGACCCCAGGTCAGTACCCGTCAGATATGTGTCCGCCCTTTTCTTCTCGACTTTCTCCACGCTGATTCTTTCACCAAAAGACATGGCATCCTCCTGCAAACTTGTACCCTGTCAATCCAGCATACACACCCATAGGTTTTTTCGACCTTCGGGTCGTTGAATCGCCCTGTTTTCTCGATCTTCACGACATGTTCACCATCCATTCAAAATGACCCCGCCACCTTCCTTATTCCCTTGAACCCCATTCGACCCGTTTCTTCCCCCTTTTTCTTGTGCTCCGGACCGGTGGTGGTGACAGGACCACCTCCAGCCAACTAAGGCGGTGTTCGGCGAGTTGTTTGGGTGTATCCACCCACTTCCGACGAGCTTCACCGTGAGGTTCTATCTCCTCAGCCCGGCCGAGTCGAGGTGTGTTTTCTTTGTTTTTATTGCATCTTTAGCTTCCCCTTAGCCTTAGGATCCCTCTCCCCTTTTCGCTTTCGATTCACGCCCATTTTAATCACCACGCTACCCCCTCGCTGGAGCTTGCTCCAGCGAGCTCCTAATCACGCCATGCACCATTCCACATGCCAATCAGGCCCTGGAACATCTAATGTTGCTCTCGCGCTTTTCTTGCGGGTTCCAGTTGCCAAGGCCCCCATCTGGGGTCATTTTTTCCTGACGCCCGAGCAGCCTGGAGCCGTCCTCCTTAGCCTACGTCACGGCGAAGTCCCGGTGGACTAGCCACCATTTTGGAGCCACTATCCGCCTGAGGAAGCTTCCAGGAAGCTCGTGGGGCCATCGGAAGGGATATCCAGCTCTGAGCATCGAGATTTTGCCGCTCCAAATTCGTCTTGGCCGTGTTCGTCGGCCGTTCATCCTCCATGCGCCTGGACCGCTCGATCTCCCTATGTTCTTGAAGAGCTACAGCCATCGTCGGATTCAGCCCTCTGCCAGCCGTCGGATCATCAGAGCACCTTCTAATCTTTGCCGTACAGGCAAAGGGGTATCAACCATCAGATTTATGACATGTGGCAATAGTTGGAACCATCAGCCGTCGGATCTGCAACCTGCTGGGTATTTTGCACATTAGTCCAGCCATTTTTGTGAATTTATTAGTTAATATCCAAACTTCCAATGGCTGTTAGTATATTTTGCGTATTTTGCATTTCAGCCCCCAGACGTTTGTCAATTGCAAAGTGGTCCTTGTCCCCGTCACCTAACGTGACTCGCGCATGTGAGGTGCGTGGACATTTTGCTAAGGGCCCCCTATGGTTCGTGTATTTCATCTTGGTCCCCAAATATTTTAATATAGTAATATTATTTTGGAAATTTTTCTGTCAAGACCCCTAGGTTTTTGTGAATTACGTATTTGCCCATGTTGGGCGCGCATGCTCGCGCACGTGCCTCCTGGAATTTTTCTATAAGGCCCTCACGGGTTTTAATATTTATTTTTGGTACAGGAAGTTTTTAATTAAGTTATATACTTTCTGGAAAAATTACACCAAGGTCCCCACACTTTTAGATATTTCCAGAAATGCCCCTGCCAGACTGATTTTTCTTTTTGCTTCCTCTATTTAATTCATGCATCTCTAAATCTCTAAAAAATCAACAAAAATTACCTAGTTTCCTGTTGCATTCATCTATCACGCCATATTTTTAAATTGCATTTTTATTGCATTTTAATATTTATAAAAATTCAAAAACCTATATTTTTTCTACTGTTTGCATTAGAAAATCCATAAAAATACAAAAACATCTTAGAAAATTCCCAAAAAAATATATTTCGTGTACTTTAGTGTCTTTTAACTTCAGTCCAAAAATCACTAAAAAAAATAAAAGGAAACTCCTTAAAAATATAAAACTCTAAAAATTTTCATAAAAATGTATAAAATTCATAAAAAAATCTAAAAATTGTGTTTTCTTTTCCTGGATTTTCTTTATTTTGTTATCTTTCATCTAAAACTAATTTGGGGAATTTTGTCACCGTTTTCTATTTTATTTCTCCATTTTAATTTCAGACTTTTAATTTATTCACTGTTTTCAGTATTTTTGACTTTAAAAATATCAAAAAATAGGAAAAATATAGAAAAATCATAAAAACATTAGAAAATTATAAAAAGCCTAAAAATATTTTATTTCCTGAATTTTGTTTATTTTTACATATTTTTATAAATACATTAGCTATCTCTTTCCTTATTTTGTATATACACTTTATTTTATCTTTTAAAAGAAAAGAAAATATAAAATACAAAAAGAAAATAGAAAATTAGAAAATCAAAAATCAAAATATAAAAATCTAAATTTAAAATAAATAAAAATTATATAAAATTGAAAACCCACAAAAATAGCATAAATAGACAAATCATCACAGTCACACGTCTTGAGCATTTTGCCCCGTTCTACCTGTCTGCTCCCTATGTTCGACCTCTACACATACTTGCACCTATACACATCTTTGTTGTAGAGTTATAATAAATGTTAACTCGACATTCACTTTCACTGCTTTATTTGATTGTCGTGGGTTAATTGTTGTTTGAATTTCGAATTTCGCGTGAGGTCAAATCAGCGACTGTTGATTCACCTTGTGAGTCAACACGACCTCCCGATTATCTGAGTTCATCAAGGGGGTGTGTATATATTACATATATACTTACCCATAGCTCGTACGTTCACATATTTTTGTATAGGGATTTTTACACCCATAACCCTTAGTAATTCCGCAATTACAATCACAACCCTGCATAATCATGAATTATATGAGAAACCCCGAGTAATGCTTAACTCTTACATGACATAACTATGAGTTATATTTAGTTTGGGATACATGTTATATTTGACGGTTTCAGTTTAAAAAGACAAAACTGCCCCTAAAGGCCCCCGACAACGTCCTGCTCACCTCCTCCTCGAAGCCCCCCCCTCCTAGTTAGAGCTCCTCCCTGGCTCGAAGCACCGCCTCCGAGCTCCTCCTCGCAGCCCCCCCCCCCCCGCCCCATCGTGCTCTCCTCGAAGCCCCCTCCCCCCGCCCCATCATGCTCTCCTCGAAGCCCCCCCCCACCCCCGCAGTGCCGAGCTTTGAACCCCCACCCCCAGGAAGAGCTCCTCTCCTGCTGCTAAGAATCATGCCGACCTTCGAGTCCTCCCCCTGAAGAACCGATCTGCTCGAAGCTCCTCCCTCCCCCCCCCCTGCAGCATCCCGCTCGTCTCCTCCTCAAAGCCCCCAACGTTCGGCTCCACCTAGAACTCCCCTGCTCAAAGGCAGCCGCTCGTCGAGCCCCCTCTTGAAGCCCTGCGCTGCTCGAAGCATGTCCCCATGGTCGACCTTCGAGCCCATCCTTGAAGCCATGCACTACTCGAAGTGCCCTGTCGCACTCGCCTCCTCCTCAAAGCTCCTCCCATGCTCGCCCGTCGATCCCCGCGCTGACCTTCGAGCCCCCCTTGAAGAATCGTTCTGCTCGAAGCCCCCCCCCCTCCCCATAGCTCGGCTCCTCCTCGAAGCCCCCTCCCCCCACCCCCAGGGCAGAGCTCATGTCCTGCCAGCATGCCCACACAACGAGCTTTTGAAGCCCCCCCAACAGAACTCCTCCATTGCTCGAAGCCCACCACCGCATGCCGAGCCCTGCGCCGAGCTTCTCCCCTCCCTTCAGCATTGTCGAGCTTTAAAGCCCCTCGGTAGAGCTTCTCCCCTACTCGAAGCCAGCCGCACGTCGTCGAGCTTCGAGCCCCCCCCTCCTCGAATCCCCATGCTACTCGAAGGCCCCTGACATGTCGAACCCTGCAGATGTGAGCTGAGGAAGGTGGAGGTTGAAGGGAGAGGGATATTTTTCATTTCCTAATCGTTGGATTGAGGATGAGTTAGATTAACTTATTAATATGGTTGAGTTAACATATTAAACAAATGGAAGGTTATGAGTGTGAGACAGAGTGACTATCTAAGGTTTCTCATATAATTCATGATTTTACAGGGTTATGATTGTAATTGCGGAATTACTCAGGGTTATGGGTGTAAAAATACCTTAAATATATAACATTGTATATAGTATTTTGTACAATATACACGGCATTTATTTTGGTAAATTAATGATATATACATGCATTTATCTAGGTATTTAAGTCCAAAATGAAAGAATAAAGGTGATGAACTGGAGATTCATCAATTAGGACAGGGCAAAGGCTGTCTCGATGAAGCTCTAGGAGCTCTGATGACTTTAGATATCTTAGAGTTGCTCCATGTGTCTTCCTTGCCTCCAGAAGGTCCACAGTCCTCGAGACCTGCACAAAATCATTCCTAGGCTCGAGGTATATATCCTCAACCTTTGGATGAAGCTGAAAGCAGCGAAATGGGAGAATGGCAAAGAGCTCCGGTGAGAGGCAGCGGTTGGAGCTCGATTACCAAATCCACTATGGATATAAGTTGATCACATGGGGGAAATCATGGAGGAGACGTAGTGGAATGATTTGGGATGATGATCAAGGCGGAAGAACAGTCGATCACGATTGATTTGGCATGGAGCTCAATCTCCAGGTTAATTTGGAGATTTTTGAATTAAGCACAAGTCTAATGATTAAATGCCAAATTAAAATGTGGGAACGGATATTTAACCTAAGGTTTACCTAGGAACAATAAGAGAAGGTCTTGATTTGACCCGAGGGTCAAAGAGGTAGAACTTCCGACGAAGCTTCGATGATGGATCTGGATCAGCCTCCTCTGTGACTCCTCCTCGCTGAAAATCTGTCTAGACACTTGCTATCACCATGGGAATGGAACTCCATGGGAGGGGCTAAGAGTTGAAGAATAGGGATCAAACGTCAAAAGAGGTGGAGGAGCTTCTTATAGAGATGAAATGAGGAGGGAGGTTGCGACTCAAATTGCGCTCGACTTGATGGGGATTAACAAGATCTCAAGTCTTGGCGTGAATTAAGGAGATCAAATCGATACAATCTGCTTAGCACACTAAGGCAGAGAATGATTGGCTCGAGTGAGAAAAATAGAGGAAAGCTGAGTTTGACAAGCCTGGAGCTCGAGAAGGAGAGGGGGTGGTCAGTTGACCAAAGTCAACAAATGAACGAATACGGTTGGTCTATGTGGACGAACCAGAAAATATGATGTTGAAATTACTTATTTAATAGATAAAAAATAACAAATTAATTTATTAATTGTTGTAAAAACATAAAAAAATGTTTGTAAATTTATATAGTATTTAATGCCTATTTTTATTTATTTATTCGAGGCTATTTATTTTAGGTTAATATTTATATGTATAAATATAGGTAAATATACATGTATTTTGGTATTTTTAAATTTGTATTTTTTATTTTATTAATGTACATAGGTATTATATTTTTTCTATTTTATTTAAATACATAGTTAGGCATTTTTGTGTATTATATTTGTATACTTGATTAATTATGTAGATATATTTTATATGTATATATGTATACTTTATCTATGTTTGGGAATATATTATTTATTTTATTCTATTTTTATGAATTTATTTATTTTAATTATCTACATGTGTTTTAAATAATATTACAATTTTATAAAATACAAGAAAGTGAAAAATGTAAAGAATAAATAAATTGAATATTATATATATGTAAACTGCACAATAGGGGCCCAAAATCTAACTTTTGCATCTTAACTCTAAATTGAATGAAACCACTTTCATTAAATACCTTATTTACTTTTATGAACAATAAAGGTGAGTTTGGTCAAGTTTGATTATGTATATAGAAGATACACATTTGCAAAATTTTCTTGTGGCTTTTTATTTTATGTGTCCCAGGCACACTGTGCATTATTTTTTATTGAAGTAAAATTTTAATTTTATCTGTATTTTTATTTACAATATTCATATTGAGGGTTTTGTTATTTGAGGTGAAAATATTTAAAAAAATAGGTCCACAATGAAATTATAATGAATTAAAATTCAGGTTTAGTGTATTTATTGTACAATTCTTCTGACCTATCTCCCCATACTTTATTCCTTGTCGATCAAGTCATCATGATGACTAGGTCTAGGTTAGTCAGTGTCTTTGACACTTCGTTCTTGTTCTTTTCTTTCCTTTATTCTTTTATTTTGGAATTAAATACATTATTTTTGTAATTTATAGAATGTTTGTTTTCACAAATTAGTGATATATACATGTATTTAGCTAGGGATTTAAGGCCAAAATGAAAGAAGAAAGGTGATGAAATGAGGATTCATCAAGACTCTTTGTGCAAACTTGACCCTCGAGGACAACTCCAAGTAATCCCTAGCCTGATGCCCTTCCAGTGGATGTAACTCTCTTGTTGGGCCATCCAACACCTGGCAATCAAAGAGAACAGAAAAGCCGATGGTCGATTGGATTGGGTGAAAAAATCCCCATCTTTAGCTATTTTTCTTTTCTTGTTCTAGTGTTTGTAATAGCGAGTAATGGTCTCATTAAAATTAGCATGCAAAGTAGCTTGTAACATTTTTTGCTTCCCTATCTTCGCAAGTAGTCTGTTTCATGTTAGTCTCATGCTCGTAAAGTGTAATTGTTAGCATCTCTACCAACTTTTAGTCCAAGGAAATGTATGTTATTCTTGGAACTCATGCTGGAGCACTTTTGAATGTGTAATACAGTATTTGCTTGTTAGTCAAAGGTGGTTATTCGTTTTTAGGTCAACAGATCGTGAAGTGGTACCTTGAGGCTGACTTATCTGTGAGTAACCACATTAATAACTCAAGAAGATTCATCTGACGAAACTAACAAGATAACTATGGTTGGAATGATTTGATTAGAAGATTTTTCTAATAACATTGCCAAGGAGGACTCTATATCAATTATTTGGAAATCGAACGACGTTGATCGTAGGGTGAAACTTTCTTGAATACATGATTGCATGGTACATAAGCAGTAGGATTTGAGAGTTTAAGCTCAATTAGTAGCTGTAATCCTTGAAGATCTAAATCTTTCCTAAATTTGCAAGATTATCGGGATTCTCTAAACAATAGGTCAGAGGACCTAAGCTCATGGTGCAAAGTATAAAGAACGTACCGACTAAAGGAGCATAAGGAGTGTTGAATCCTAAGGAAAATTTGCCCCCACGTAAGTGTAGCTTCTTGATTTAACATCTGTTCAAAAAAAGAGATTAATCTCTATATGGCTAGTGCAAAGGTATTGAGGAAATAAATTATAAATCCTGCTCCTTCTGCATGGTCATAGATTTTCTATCCTGAATCGAGGATACAAGAAATGGATAATTTCGGATATTGGAGAAATACACTGGCATTGAGATTTTAGTTAATCAAGACCAGTGCCTGATAGCAAATCATACAAAAAAAGAGGTGAAAAGACTTAATAACAAGTACATGTCCCTGAGGAATCGACTATGTACTCATTACTATACATGAAAAAATACAAATAATAAATGCATGAATCGGGTAATTATGTTGCAACAACTCTGAATATTCACTAATTCCCTCACAATAAAATCTAAAAAGCTGCCTCATCAATGTGGCATGTAGCTGAGTACATCAACTCGTTATTTCCCTAACTTCCAAGACATAGATGGAATATCCCTGTCACAAGCCGTGGGGCACGTGACCAAGGCTCAACTAAGCATCTAGTATGTGATGTGGAGCACCAAGATCATGTCGCTCCAAGCTTGTTACGTGGTAAGTGTGAAGAAAGCGATGGAGATGGATAGACCAAATGGTTAGAGATGCAATGAGCGCCTCAATTCATGTCATTCATGCTTGGATGGTTGTGATAGGGGAAAATACCCCACAAATGGATGGTATGTGCATGTATGGACCTCCTCTTTCTTCTTCACATGTCCACGCGAAGGGAGTGCTTCAACAGCTAAAGCCATACTTGATCTCTGACAATGCATAGGAGATCAAATGATTTTGTGGTTGGTGTCGCAAGTGAAGCTACCTAAATGGTCAACCTGCAAGGAGATAAGGAGAGCTTGATCTTGAAATATCGAAGAAGCAGACAAGGATGGGTAGTAAGGAGGATGAGTGAATACTCCTGAGCATTGCGAAGAGAATGGAACACTACTCTAACGACGACATTGGCCCAAGGGAGAGGCTGTAGGATATTAAATCAAAGAGAAGAGAAGGAAAGGTGTAGGCGATGTTTTAGTTGAATGCAAATTGGATCAAATGGAGAAGAGAAGGAATATACGAGGAAGAGGATATGAAATCGAAGGAAAAAAATAACAAAAATATGATGAAGAAGGGGAAGAAAAGCTTAGGGAAGAAATGTTCTATCAGTTGTGGCATAGCCAAGATGTTTGGGGTGCTTGCCAAAGCATTGCAGGGTTTTGTCTCAATCAACTTCGACAAAGGATGGGTTGAGAAGCTTGAGCAGTAGCTGGATGACGTTGTTGGAGTAATGGAAGTCGGTTTCCCAAGGATTGTGCTTGGTCAAATGATCCATCCTCGTTATTGCCTTAAAATGTACCTGGCCCATCCATTATAACCAGAGTTGAGGCTCGGAAGATGGAGCTAATGGTTATCTCAATGAAGGCAGATACTTGGAATTGATTTGAGCTCATTTGAGCTTGATGATCCTCTCCTCTAAGAACCGAAAAAAGGAAGGTCTCTCAAGTCGTGGCAGCTACCCTTGGAGTCGTGCTACAACAAGGAGCAAGATCTCTTTAAATTTGCCTAAGAGGAGTTATCTATCTCTTTGTCGTCTCTACGTTGAGTGATTGCATTGTCATCAAAGATCGGTTTGAAAATGGAGATAAGGGGATACTATCTCTTGCAATTGGTGAATGACCAAAGCAGTTGGGGATGATTAGGTTTTTAACCCAAGACATTTGGAGATGAAGGTCATGGGATAGGTGATGGTTGACAACATAAGTAGATGATCAAAGGTTAGTCGGTAAAGGAAAGTGGATAGAGCGATTAGAAAGTCATGGAAGGTAGGATGGCAACAGTTGAGGCATCATGGGGATGAAGGAAGGTGTGGTTGAGCAAGGTGGGGAAAGAGTTGACTTGGTGTGCCATCTCTTTGGCTGGGGTAGTACAAAGTGATTGGGCGTAGATTGGTCACAAGGTGGTGAAGATAGAGACCAAATACGAAATGAGTTGTCACAAGCGATCAAATCATATAGCATCATGTGTAGGGGTGTAAGAAAATTCTCAAGTTTGATATTCGCTCAGGTTCGGCTCGCTAAAAGTTCGATTCAGATTTGGTTCAGAAATAAACGAACCGAACCTGAATACAAGTTTAGGCTCGATTAAATAAACGAACCGAACCTAAAAATCATAGTTTCGCTCAGGTTTGATTCGTTAAAAGCTCGATAAACATACACATATACATATTTACAAATCCTTGTCCGTAGAAGTGGACTTATTTTGAGATGAGTGGTTTTTATCCCAGGGTAAGTGAATTTTGTCTAGAGATAACTAGATTTACGGATAACTAGGTTTTATCTCGGTATAAACTATCTAAAAATAAATAATCACATCGTGTTTACAACATCTATCATCTATGGTCTAGTACTTTTCCCTTCTTTATCTTCAAATCAATAGAACAAGTACAAACATTACTTATCGAATATCTTTGCATTATTCTTATTCCTTATCCCTATCTGAATAGATATAAAATATATTATAATTATACTTTTTTCAAAGAGACGAGTCCTTATTAATTTAATTTTTTCAAAAGATGAAGATGAGTTAGATAAAGAAAAAAACTAAATGAATATTTATTCCAACTGTAAATACAAATATATATTTCCATTTCTCTTCTTTTCACTCCCTCATATTAGAGAATTCTTAAGTTCGATATCCGCTTAGGTTCGATTCGTTTAAAAAGAGGTTCGATTCGGATTCGGTTCGAAAATAAACGAACCGAACCTGAACACAAGTTTAGACTTGATTAAATAAACGAACCGAACCTAAAAAATATAGGTTCGCTCAGATTCGGTCCGTTTACACCCTTAATCATGTGGCACTTTGACTAATGATCTTGACTGACACATGTCAATGAGAGAAAAATCAAGAAAAGTAAAAATAAGGATAAAAGAGAAGTAAAATAGAAAATTGAATTTAGGGAAAACTTGTTTAGACAGAAGTTTTAGATCAAGATATGAATTTAAACTATCATGAAGATACTAAACTCAAAATAAGATATACACATAAAATATGTTTTTTTGAAGTATTTTTAGGTATAAAAAACTTTATACTATAGGTTTTTTAGTTGTTTCTTAGTTTTTCCTTTAATAACATATACCTAATATATTTTTAGATAAAGTTAATATATTTTTTACATTTTATTCTAACTTTTTAGATTTTTAATAATAAAAATAAGTATAACTAAAATAAAGAAAGGGTGAGATATACATATGAATAGGGTTTTACATACACAATTATTTTTTCATCTTTATCTAATGTCTTCAATTTTTTATTTTTTTGTGTCTGGTTAGAATATAAATTTTAAAAAAAGAAATAAAAAATAAATAATTTATAAATACAAAAATATGCACATAAAATGATAAATTCAAAACTATACATTGTACAATATATAATATACCAGTATTCACGACCTTTACTTCTCTATTATATTTTTCAATATGTTCACAAATAATATTACTAATTTCATCTTATCGAATGGTTATTGTGAAGGATATGGGATGATCCTCAAGTGCATCACGGAAGCATGATGATCGTATCGTATATGATCAAGAGCGACTAGTCGCACTAGTTGCTCGGTGCAGCGGAATTTTAAAAATTATAAATGATGAAACCGCATGATCCAAGAACATTTCTTGGATCGTTTCATCTACCCACATAGAATATATAGGAATACCTCTTGGAGCATGGTTGCGATCGAGCCTCTAAGAGAAGAGACCCCATGTCTCAAGTCCGATCTGTCGGAGGAGACGCTTCCGAGCGTGGGGATGAGTTGTGTGCTTCTTGCAAATCTAAGTTGATGATCCAAGCAGTTGATCTCCTGATCTCGTCTCACGATATCGAACGCCTTCTTCATGAGCGCCACACATCAAAGAAGACAGAGATCCAAGAGTCGTCAAAGCATGCACGATGACGAAGGCAACCTTCTCTTTATGAGAGTAGACGGTCACTCAAAGAGAGAAGGGAGGGAGTATGTGTGAGAATGAGGGGGAGAGAGATGTCATCGAGATTGTGTAACTCGAAGAGCAAAGTGTGCCTCTTCTTATATAGGATTTTCGGAGTCCATGGATCCCAATCCATGGACAATACACAATCAATGGATGAGATTGATTTGTGTTTGTTTCAATGGCTAAGATGTTGTTGTAAAAACACAACAACAAATGATTTAATTTAAATTAATTCATATTGATAAATCAACATAATTAATTTCAAATTAAACCATATTTGACTAGAGATGAGATAATGAGGAGACTAACCTCTTTCCCTAAAAGAAGGGGGACGGCTACTCTTCTCCGCATGGAGAGTTGTAGCCGTCCACTCCTCTTGAGTGGAATGAGTCTATCTCCTCTAATTATCATGAGATCTCATGATATCTCCTTAATTTACAACAACTCTTATTGTAAATATTTTTCATAAAAAATAATACACACTTCTTGTGAAAAAATTTAATCAAGCCATTGAAATTATGTGGATTGCAATTCATAACCCAAAACTAAATGTAATAATATTTTCAATTAATCATTCAATGTGAATCCAATTTATATTAACAATTAATCAACAAATATAAATCACAAAACATTCTCTCTCATATATTATAAATCACATTTATAGTTTACATGGATTAATTGGATAGTGCTATCCACATTATCCATCACATTTAATTTCATTGGATATCATTCTCATGAATTCAGAAAATGTGAATCAAATTCACGTTATTCATGATAATTAAATCACATTTAATTATCTATTTCTCAATACTTGATATAATTCAACTTTGGAATTATTCTTGAACTCTTTCAAGAATAATATGCTTTCTCCTCAGATACTTGGAGATAACGACAGGGTGATTATATTGTTCCACGTATAGTGACTTGGTTATTGAGATCACATCTCAAATCCAGATCTCACGGGCCTCTCATAAATGCTTGATTTAATCAAGGATGCAAATCTAATCTTCTCATTGCATCTGAATCTCATTCAGATCAATGTCCAGCACTTGGACTAAGATCAGATTACTTCTCTACTAAGAGGAGTCACTAAAATACAGACATGTTTCATCACTCCCTCGAAATGGAAGCGCCATTGTTATAAAATCATTTATGATCACATCACCCTCAGGTATTCCTAATACCCATACATCCTGCATACTGGAAGACTTATAATAACCCGAAGATCTAGATCAATTTTACACTATAATCTTCTGGTTTTCATCATCAAGTTTCTCAATCTTAGTCATTGGGATTTGGTATCGATCATATTTCCAAAAGCATATATTATACCTTCAAATTCTTGTCATGCTTCCAAAGCACAACGACCATGCATGGAATTTGATCGATCCCAATACATCATGAGTGAGTTCATGTCTTCCAGTTCAGAAGTGAACATGTATGATCCTTTTGAGAGATCGTGTTACTCATATTCCCTTACATGCACACTAGCTCGACGGTGTATAGACCTTGGTTAGGTCATCAACCTATTGGTCTACCAAATGTACATACTCAGACATAGTAACACATTTGTCTCCGGTCAGAGGATGTGTGCTTGTATCGTGACATTATATGATATAAGACTTTGTTTATCTCGATCTCGTTAAGTCAACTCTTTGACCTAACTAATCTGACACCTCTGAATCTCTATTCTCATGCAGAGGAACTGCATCAAGAGGTCGGTCAGATATCAACCTATATGAGAAAGGATTGCCATATCCTACTCAGGCTAGAGATCATCTCTTAATAATCATTTGACGGTGCTTGGTGAGTCCTCAATCTAACTCTTTAGATATTCATCCAAATACCAGTCTCTATGAGTTGTATGAATATTAAGATGGCCATGGTACATAACCCTAGTTGTACAAAGGGACCTTATAGTGCATTCATTCACTTAATCTCAAAAAAGGAGTGAAAAGAATCATTAACTTTTATTGATAAATCAAACATTACAATAACAATTATTGTTGGAATGGTTTGCCTCGGGCTCACATGGCTAACAATCTCCCACTATTCCTCAGAACCATTCAGGTATAATCCTTAAACCCATACTCATTACATGTTGGTCAAAAACCTTCTGTGTCAGAGGTTTAGTAAGGGGATCAGCAACGTTGTCAGCAGAGGCCACCTTGATGATGATGATGTCACCACGCTTTTGAATCTCCCGAATGATGTGGTATTTCCTTTCCACGTGCTTGCTCTTTTGATTCCATCTGGATTCCTTCACCTGAGCAATGGCTCTCGAGTTATCGTAGAGTAACGGGATGGGAGTATCATAGGAAACTACACCAAGTTCCAGGATGAACTTGCGCAACCACACCGCCTCCTTTGCAGCATCCAATGCGGCAATGCATTCAGCTTCTGTTGTTGAATCTGTTGTGGTGTCATGCTTCTTGCTTCTCCAGCTCACAGCACCACCGTTTAATAGGAACACAAACTCTGATGTTGACTTTCGATCATCTATATCTGACTGGAAGTCTGAATCTGTATATCCCAAGATTTGGAGATCACCATCTCCATAGACCAAGATGAAATCTTGTGTCTGTCTTGAATACTTGAAAATATTCTTCACTACATTCCAGTGTTGTTCTCCATAGCAGGACTGGTAATGACTTACCACTCCCACTTCATGGCAGATATCTGGCCTAGTACATATCATGGCGTACATTAAGCTTCCTACAGCTGATGCATAGGGGCATCCAGCCATGGCTTTCTTTTCCTCAACAGTTTGAGGAGCCATCCCTTTAGACATGTGTATACCATGACTTAAGGGGAGGAAACCTTTCTTAGAACTATCCATACGGAAACATTCAAGAATCTTCTTAATATACCCATGTTGTGATAATCCCAACATCCTCTTTTCTCGGTTTCTGAACAGCTTTAGACCTAAGATGTAAAAGGCTTCTCCAAGATCTTTAATCTCGAAGGTATTAGATATCCAAATCTTAACACTGAGCATCATCCCTGTATCATTCCCAATGATAAGGATGTCATCCATGTAAAGCATGATGAATACAATGGCGCTCCCACTAAGCTTTTTGTACGCACAAGGTTCATCAGGATTCTGCACAAAATCATAACTCTTTATGGTTTTGCCAAATCTGATGTTCCAGCTACGAGAAGCTTGTTTGAGTCCATAGATGGATTTCCTCAGCTTGCATAGTTTACCTTCCTCGATTATGAAGCCCTGGAGCTGCTCCATATAGATATCCTCCTCGATGTATCCATTGAGGAAAGCTATCTTTGCGTCCATCTGCCAGATATCGTAGTCAAGAGATGCAGTTATATCTAGCAGTGTCCTGATGGACTTAAGTATAGCCACAAGAGAGAATGTCTCATCGTAGTCGATGCCTTCTCTCTGTGTGTAGCCTTTGGCCACGAGTCGTGCCTTGAAAGTCTCTACTTTCGCATCAAAACCCCTTTTCCTCTTGAAGCTCCTTTTACACCCAATGGGTTTTACCCCTTTATGAGGATCCTCTAGGGTCCATACACCATTCTTATGCATGGAGTCAATTTCTGACTTCATTGCTAGGATCCATCTATCTATGTCATGATACGTGAGCGCTTCATCAAATGAAGCAGAATCATTGTCAGTTTTACTTAACACATGGAATCCATACCTTTCAGGTGGTGCAACCACCATTGAACTCCTTCGAAGAGGTATGGGTGTTTCATCTTCATTTATCTCTTTAGTTTCTGGTTCAGGAAGCTCAAAACCATCCGGGAATTCAATGAGTTCCTCTGCTTCCTTTTGTCTTGACCTATAAGGATGTCATCCTTCAGAAATCTAACATCTCTAGACATGAAAACCTTTTGGATCTCAGGGTCATAAAGCTGATATCCAATACCATCTTTAACATACCCAATGAAGTAGCACTCTCGAGTGCGAGATTCTAGCTTACTTACATCCATGTTCTTCACATGGACCAAGCAACCCCAAACCCTCAAGTGTTTAACACTTGGTTTGGTTCCATACTATAGCTCATGAGGAGTCTTAGGCACATATTTGCTAGAAATCTTGTTTAGAATATATATATATATATATATATTTCAGTCTCTACTGTATATCCCCAGAAACTAAGTGGTAAATGTGCTTTGCTCATCATTGAACGGATCATATCCATGATGGTCATGTTGCGTCTTTCAGCAACACCAATAAGTTGGGGGGGTCCAGAAGGAGTGAGATTGGAGACAATTCCATTCTATTTAAGGTATTCCTTGAATTCATCTGAGAGGTACTCGCCACCTCGGTTAGATCGAATCTGTTTAATCTTCCTATCGGTTTGGTTCTCAACCAAAGCCTTGAACTCTTTGAACTTTTCAAATGTTTCAGAATTATGACATTATAGGACGATAAACCCGTATCGTGAATGATCATCAATAAACGTCAAGGAATATCGATGTCCATTTTGAGTCGGGTACTGAAGGGACCATATACATCAGTTGTATAAGGTCAAGAGTACCTTCGCATCTTGTAACCTTGTTACTAAAAGGCATCCTAGTTATTTTTCCTCGAATACAATGTTCGCAGGTAGGAAAAGGTTGAATCTTTAGAAAATCTAAGGGTCCATCCTTTATCAATCTATTGATCCTATCAACAAATAAAAGACCAAGACTTTGATGCCAAATCATGATTGAATGATTGCTATTCTCCCTAGACCTTTTAAGGTTTTTCTTAGTGGTAGTAATATTCATGACACGTTCATCAATGCACAATTCATAGAGTCTACCAGAAGTCAAAACACCATCCGCAATATATTTATCATAATGACTTATGATTATTTTATTACAGAAAAGGAATGAATATCCACTTCTAACTAGCTTAGATACAGTTATTAAATTCCTTCTGACTTTGGGTATATAAAGACACTCTTTAAGTATTAGGACTCTTCCACTAGATAACGATAGTCGGCAGGTCTCGACGGCGACTACTGCAATACTTGCATCAGATCCCATCCGGATGACTATCTCCCCTTCATCAAGACTCTTAGTTTCCTGAAACAAATGCAGCAAATTACATACATGAATAGAACCATTAGAATCTATAATCCAACTTCCTTCTCGTCCAATGAGAAAACTAGTTTCAATGATGAAAGTAGATTTCATACCAGCTAGGGCTTTACTTTTGTCGACAGACTTCAGGTAATCCGGACAATTGCGCTTCCAGTACCCCAGCTTCTTGAAGTGATGACAGACATCATTTTTCTTCGATACTATCAGAGTGGATTCATTGGTAGATGAGCCAACTCCTTGACTCTTCTTCTTTCTCTTCTAGGATGGGCCCTTTCGAGAACAATGCTTCCTACCGCGCTTTCCTTTGACCTGTGCAATCATTGCGCTGCTAGAGGGGCTATCCTTCCTCATTACGTCTTCAGCAGACTTCAATGCAACCAATAGCTCAACATTAGTATAATCAACTTTGCTCATGTGGTACGTAACCACAAAGTTGTTGAAAGACTTAGGGAGTGATAGCAAAATGAAGTCAGCTTGCATATCTGCATACATGTCAGCTCCAAGGGTTTCCAACTCAGAGAGGTACCCAAACATTTTGAGTAAATGTTCTCTGACAGAGATCCCTTCCTGCATCTTGCAGCGAATAAGTTCTTTCATTATATTATAACACTCTGTACGGTTTACATCACCGAACATATCTTTTATATTCAGCATGATCTCTTGGCAAGTGTTGATTTCCACATGCTGCTTATGAAGCACATTGGACAATGAACCCAGAATATAACATCTTACCAGATTGTGATCTTCATCATATTTTTCATTAAAAGAGATTTCTTCTGGAGTCTTTGGGTTTGCGTACTTGTCCTTTGATAACACATAGGAGATGTGCTCAACAAAAAGGACAAGATCTAAATTTCGGATCCAATCGGAATAATTTGGTCCGGTCAACTGATTGACCTCCAAGACCCTGCTAAGTGGGTTAATGGACTTCATTTTCTGAAATTAAGAATGCACTATATTAGAATATATGAATAATTATATATTTAATTACAAATCTTTGATTGAGGAGTTTTTAAGAAAAAAGGTCTTGCTTTTTCAACTTTGAAAGTTAATTCCCTTAATTACTTTCAAAGTAAGAGATATACTTATCACTATATCTCTAGCATGGTCTACGATCACCCCTTTATCTTTGTCACATCCCAATAATATGAGAACTTGCAACTCGGATAAAAAGAAGCGAGAACACATTCCGCCTTGCAAGTTCAACTTGCATTTCTTGATTCAGTCTTTAACACCCAGACCCATCATCCCTAAGGTGATGTTGACCTGTTATTAATTGAATCAACCATCAACAGGAATACAACTCGCTATGCACAATTCAATATGGTCCCAATAATATAAGGACTCCATATTGGGGTCACTACGCATACGTCCTTACTCTTTCGAGAAAAGAGGAGCCCGATCCAAATGAATTGTATGCAAGAGCTGTCACTTCGGACATGCGTTTCCTACATACAATATCCGACGATGGAACCCTTCACCTTGACAGGAGACCATGGATGTCACTTATGTGATCCTCCACCTCTTATTCAAATTTCAATTAATTATCATGAATCATATTCATATAATTAATTCTTCTAAGAGATTTATAAATCTATTCATAATAGAGTGTTTTAATTGGATATAATTTATATAATCACATTAAATCAATTATATTCCAATTAAATCAATAAACTTGATTGTTAATTGAAAATATGGTATTATCTCAAAGTATTTATTAATTCGAATTTTAACAATTAGAAAATACACCATGATTTCTCCAGCATTATCGAGTCCTACCCGTTGTCATGGCCAGTACCGATGGGAGTGGGACAAACCGCACACGTGCAACCTGCTACCCTAACGCTCCCCGATTAGATATCATATCCACCTCGGGAAAGGATAATGCCAAATTGATCATTGTATACTTGAGATGATCATCGATTTTTTAGCCGAAATTATACCATATAGTAATAATCAAAACCATTTTGATTATAAGGAAATTTGCTAGACAAATTTCCAAACCTATTCAAGTAACATGTTTGTTGAAAGTGTATCAAGTAATCAATTGGTGATCTAGATCAAATCTAATCGTTTATTGGTTGAGGCAATGTCATTTAAGGGAATAATTATCATCTTATTTCCTAAATTTTATCCATAATTATTCCAGGAAATTAACTATTAATTTCACAAGTTTGTTAAATGACAATCACAAGGTTTTTGATAAAACATGTAATTTCCAGCAGTGACCCTCACTAACTAAAATTGACTTATCTCTTTCATTTTAAATCCAAATCATGCAAAATCAAATTCCAGAATTTGATAATTTGATTTAAAATGGAAATCATGTAATTAGAATGCATTTCCAGGTGTTTTAAAATAGTAATTAACTCTTTAATCACATCATTATTCACCATCCTCGAAATAATGGATATATGGTCATTAAAAATGTCATAACTTGAGTTATCGGATTCCAAATTACACAAACTCAAATCCCACGATTTTACTAATTAATGGAAAACATTATACAAGTGATAGTTTCGTGTTTAAATATTTTAAACAGGGACGAAATTAATCACAAAACAGGGCTCCGAAAATTGAAATGCGATAAAGTTTTCACAAACCTTAGCGAGCCCAAATCTTCCTAGGTTAATGGATCATATCAAAAACCTCCAACCTGCCTCTGATACCACTTAAAGGATATAGGATGATCATCAAGCGCATCATGGAAGCGTGATGATCATATCGTATACGATCAAGAGCGACTAGTCGCACTAGTCGCTCGGTGCAGTGGAATTTTAAAAAAATTTAAATGATGAAACCACATGATGCAAGAATATTTCTTGAATCATTTCATCTAACCCCATAGAAGATATAGGAATACCTCTTAGAACGTGGTTGCGATCGAACCTCTAAGAGAAGAGACCTCATGTCTCAAGTCAGATCCGTCGGAGGAGACGCTTGCGAGTGCGGGGATGAGTGTGTGCTTCTCGCAATCCAAGTTGATGATCCAAGCAGTGGATCTCCTGATCTTATCTCACGAGATCGAATGCCTTCTTCACGAGCACCACACACCAAAGAAGATGGAGATCCAAGAGTCGTCGAAGTGGGCATGACGATGAAGGCGACCTTCTCTTTATGAGAGTGGACGGCCACACAAAGAGAGAAGGGAGGGAGTATGCGTGAAAATGAGAGGGAGAGAGAGATGTTATTGAGATTGTGTAACTCGAAGAGCAAAGGGTGCCTCTTCTTATATAGGGTTTTGGGAGTCCATGGATCCCAATCCATGGACAACACACAATCAATGGATGAGATTGATTTGTGTTTGTTTCAACAACTAAGATGTTGTTGTAAAAACACAACAACAAATGATTTATTTAAATTAATTCATATTGATAAATCAACATAATTAATTTCAAATTAAACCATATTTGACTAGAGATGAGATAATGAGGAGACTAACCTCTTTCCCTAAAAGAGGGGGGACGGCTACTCTTCTCCCCATGAAGAGTTGTAGCCATCCATTCCTCTTGAAAGGAATGAGTATATCTCCTCTAATTATCATGAGATCTCATAATCTCATAATATCTTCTTAATTTACAAAAACTCTTGTTGTAAATATTTTTCACAAAAAAAATAATTCATAATTATCTTGTGAAAAATTTCAATCAAGCCATTAAAATTATGTGAATCTCATTCACAACCCAAAACTAAATGTAATTATATTTTCAACTAACCATTCGATGTGAATCCAATTCACATTAATAATTAATCAATAAATATAAATCACAAAACATTCTCTCTCATATATTACAAATCACATTTATAATATACATGGATTAGTTTGATAGTGTTATCCACATTATCCATCACATTTAATTTCATTGGATAATCATTCTCATGCATTCAGACAATGTGAATCAAATTCACATTATTCATGATAATTAGATCACATTTATATATCCATTTCTCAATGCTTAGATATAATTCAACTTTGGAATTATTCTTGAACTCTTTCAAGAATAATTTGATTTCTCCGCAGATACTTGGAGATACGGACATGGTGATTGTATTGTTCCACGTATAGTGACTTGGATATTGAGATCACATCTCAAATCCAGATCTCACGGACCTCTCATAGGTGCTTGATTTAATCAAAGCCGTAAATCTAATCTTCTCATTGCATCTGAATCTCATTCAGATCAATGTTTAACACTTGGACCAAGATCAGATTACTTCTCTACTGAGAGGAGTCACTAAAATCTAGACCTGCTTCGTCACTCCCTCGAAATGGAAGCGTCATGGTTATACAATCGTTTATGGTCACATCACCCTCAGGTATTCCTAATACCCGTACATCCTGAATACTGGAAGACTTATGATGAACTCTAAGATCTAGATCAAATTTACACTGTCATCTTCATATTTTCATCATCAAGTTTTTCAATCTTGGTCATTGGGATTTGATATCGATCATATGTTTTCCAAAAGCATATATCATACCTTCAAATTCTTGTCATGCTTCTAAAGCACGACGACCATGCATGGAATTTGATCGGTCCCAATACCTCATGAGTGAGCTCATGTCTTCCGGTTCAGAAATGAGCATGTATGATCCCTTTGAGATATCGTGTTACTCATATGCCCTTACATGTACACCAGCTCGTCGGTGTATAGACCTTGGTGAGGTTATCAACCTACTGGTCTGCCAAATGTACATACTCAGACATATATAACACATCTATCTCCGGTCAGAGGATGTGTGCCTATATCGCGACAGTATACGATATAGGATTTTAGTTATCTCGATCTCATTAAGTCAACTCTTTGACCTAACTAATCTAACTCCTCCGAATCTCTACCCATGCAGAGGACTTGCATCAAGAGGTCGGTCAGATATCAGCCTATATGAGAAAGGATTGACATCTCCTACTCAGGCTGGAGATCATCTCTTAACAATCATTTGATGGTGCTTGATGAGTCATCAATCTAACTCCTTAGATATTCATCCAAACACAGCCTATAATTCTATTACTAAATCAACAACTTTATGATTATTAAGATGGCCATGGTACATAACCCTAATTGTACAAAGGGACGTTATAGTGCATTCATTCACTTAATCTCAGAAAGGGAGTGAAAAAGAATCAATAACTTTTATTGATAAATTAAACATTACAATAACAATTATTGTTCGAATGGTTTGCCTCGGTCTCACTTGGCTAACATATTGTTAGTGTTTCTTATCTCAGGCCCTTAAGGACTAGTGATCAAGGTCGCGTACCTTGTTTCGTTCTTCCGGTTTTCCCAAAGCCCAAGTTTCACATATGGATTCTAATTCTTTTATTTTGATCTTTTCTTATAGATAATTAGATGCACATTATTTTGAAAGGTGAATAGAGTTCATAAAAGATTGTTGGAGGTAGAAATTTCGATTTTAAGATCAAGTTGCTCGCCTTGGGTTTGTGTTATACATTGGTTACTATTTTTAGTGGATTTTTTATTGAATTAGGTCAATTATACGTACATAATGGAGCAATTTTTGTGTCAATTGGATTTAATATGAATCTATTGAAAATTGAAGAAAATTATGTTTTACATACACGGTAATATATACATGTATTCAACTCCTTATATTTGGGATTTTATTGATTTTACTTCCCTAGTCTATTTAGATGTTAGTAACATACATTTAGCAAATTTTATTGATTGATTAATGTCTATTGATTGTAATTTTATGTGACTTTTTAGTGTGTTTGCGTAGGAGTTAAGACCTTAATTTTAGTATAATGTAGATGAATCCTGATTTCATCGATTTTATATACATGAATCATTGATGAAGAATTAAGAGTATAATAAGTACTTAAATTTTAACGTCCTTGATAAATATACATAAAATGGAATCTACAATCCCTAAGATTCTAGAATAACTCTGAGGATCTTGAACATGCTAGTTGGGCAATACATTTTCAAAAATATGACTTTGATTCCAATATTCTAAATGGTGAATCCTATAACAACCTTTTACCCACTTTGATTTTTGAAACATTCAAAACCAAACTTTGAAAATTGACTTTTCATGATTTTACAGCTAACAAATTGGTTTGAACAACAGAAGGGCATAATCGAGGGCATAATCGTGATCATTTAGGTATTATGTTTTTTTTAGATTTTGGCATTCTTGACATCGACTCAAACATCAAGTTTGCTTGTTCTGCAATCATCCTTAGTAGGCCTTTCTTGAAACTCCCCAAAGGTTACAACCAAATATGGGGATGGGTCCATCTTGTTTCACATGGTGAAAGTGTTCCCATAATTGTCACTTGCATGCACAAAATGTCCTACAAAGAGGTGTGTGATGCAATCTTTACACAAGCTCTACCTCATTCTATGTTGAACCAAAAGCATTCACAAGCTTTTAAGATTAAAGATCTACTAAAAATAATTGCTATCTCACAGAAGAATAAACCTTAGAAATCTGGAGTCTACAACTTGTTTAGCAAACTTTCCAAGGTGGCAATCACTTCAAACTCCAAAGATGGCGAAGGATAGGTTCTATCTAAAATTGCGAAAGAAAGTCCTCTCCTTGTTGACTATACAAGACGGTATATCCAAAATTACCTACATATACCCCCTTATGCGACCAATAAATACAAGATCCAATCACATCATTCATAACTACAATCAATTCCCTCTCCTCTATGAAGAACTCGCAGAGATTCCCAAAGAATCTTGCATTTTCAACAAACTCTCTCTCTCTCTCTCAACATTCTCTTGCCCCGTCCTATCTTCCCCAATTTGCTCAAATTGAAGGATGCTTTAGATGTGGAACAAGAAAAAATCCATTTCACAAATGCAATCATTCATGTGATTTTCACCTAAAAAAAGGTTAGATCCTAAAAAAAGGTTAGGTGTGTATTTCACCTATCTAATATTACACCTTCTTTACTCACATCATTCTTGTGATTTCTCCATTCATTTTTTTATTTTTTTATTCGTTTACTCCGCATCTTCGTGAGGAGTTTGTTCCATTTAAGCATGATGAGGTGTATATATTCCCTCCAATCTTCTCTAAAAAAGACGTATATAATGTAGTACAAAATACAAAAAAACTTCTAAATACTTATAAATTACTCTTAACTATTTTATGTATGCTAAAAGATTGGATATCTTGACCTCACTACACATTTGCAAGCAAACTCAAATCAACTTTAATAAAATTATTCCTTGGATATTATTAATGAGGGAAATCCCAGAGGGGAGAGGATCCTCTGCTGCAGAGGGTTTTGTAGCAGAGGTGTTGTAAACCCCATTAATTTTTTTACGATTTAGATTCTAAAATCCAATCTTATAGATTGAATCTTAGGCTAATGCTCTACATATCCTCTAAATTTCGCTTAAATCCGACATTGTTTGTTATTTTATCTTAATAGTTCAAGATTCGGATCTTTTTTAAATGGAGTTCAAGTTGCATAGATCTTGACTGATTGTTTGACCATTAAGATAAAATAGCAAACAATGTCGGATTTAAGCGAAATTTGGAGGATATATAGAGCATTAACCTAATATTCAATCTATAAGATTGGATTTTAGATTCTAAATCACAAAAAAAATTATTGGGATTTACAGCACCTCTGCTGCAAAACCCTCGATGATCCTCTTCCATCCCAGAGAACCCGTTAGATTCTCTAGCCCTAAAAGGGACCCATTATGGGCAGAGAGAATCAAACGAAAGGCAGCGAGAACGTCCAGCTGTTCACCACAAGATCAAAGAGGCCAATGCTCCCTTCTCTCCCATTGGCTGGCGATCTATCCACACTTGGATTTCTCATCTCACATCATCCCGCAAAACCATAATACCAATTTAAGCCCGCGTTATATCAACCGACGGCACCACACACCACTCCACAGCTAACCTCTCCCGAGCACACACCATCTCCGAGAGAGAGAGATAGAAGAGACATGGCGATGGCAGCCTCCGCTCCTGCCGTGACCCTCCGTGGGTTCTCCACCACATTCCTCTCCGGCAGCCGGAACTCCCGCACTCTCTTCTCCTCCAGAGTCGGAGCCACCAGTGCTCCAAGAAGGTTCGTCGTTACCGCCGCAGCTGCCCAGAAGAAATCCTGGCTCCCAGGCGTCAGGGCCGGGGGGAGTCTCGTCGATCCCGAGTGGCTCGATGGATCGTAAGTTTAGAATTTGCCATATTTTAGAACATATGATCCGGAGTCTAGGAAGTGCAAATTTTGAATGATTCGTGGCATTGGTGATCTTACAGACTCCCCGGAGACTACGGTTTCGACCCCTTGGGCTTGGGCAAGGACCCAGCCTTCCTCAAATGGTACCGAGAGGCAGAGCTCATCCACGGGAGGTGGGCGATGGCCGCGGTGGTCGGGATCCTCATCGGGCAGGCCTATAGTGGTGTGCCGTGGTTTGAGGCAGGCGCCGACCCCGGCGCACTCGCACCCTTCTCTTTTGGGACCCTTCTCGGCACCCAGCTGCTGCTGATGGGGTGGGTGGAGAGCAAGAGGTGGGTGGACTTCTTCGACCCCCAGTCGCAGTCCGTGGACTGGGCCACACCGTGGTCGAAGCAGGCGGAGAACTTTGCGAACGCGACCGGGGACCAGGGGTACCCCGGAGGGAAGTTCTTCGACCCGCTGAGCGTGGCGGGGACGATACAAAACGGCGTGTACGTGCCCGACGTAGACAAGCTGGAGAGGCTGAAGCTGGCGGAGATCAAGCATGCGAGGATCGCCATGTTGGCCATGCTGATCTTCTACTTCGAGGCTGGCCAGGGGTTGACCCCTCTTGCGGCCATCGGGCTGTGAGGGGATCCAAGGGTGGATGGTTTGTGTTTATTTGGGATGTGGTGCATATGATGATGCCTGTGAATTAGAGTGGAGGTTGAGAAGGAACAAGTACCAACATTCTTGATATCTTTTTCCTGGCTGATTTTTCTCGACAAACATAAGTCTATTTCATTAGAAATTTTTACATCCATAACCCTGAGTAATTCCGCAATTACAATCATAACCATGCATAATCGTGAATTACATGAGAAACCTCGGATAGTCACTCCGTCTCACACTAATAACCCTTCGTTAGTTAATATGTTAACTCAACATAGTGAGTTAATCCAACCAATATATGATCTAACGGCTAAGATTAGCTAAAATAAAAAAATGAAAGAGAAAAAATGACAGGAAGGTTGCAGGGAGGAGGCACTCAGGATTCTGGCTGGCGGATGAGGCCGGGGGGTAGCTTTTTGCAAGTCGGTGGGGCGGGGGGGCGGGGGGGAGGCTTGCTGGTGGAGGCGAGCGGGGGCACACCGGGGAAGGGGGGGCGAGCTCGGTGACCTCCGAGAGAAAGGAAGCTCGACGAGGGGGGAGGTGCTTCGAGCCGGCATTGTGTGGGGGGCGGCTTCGCAAAGCTCGTGTGTGCGGCGGTTGGGTGGAGGCATGCAGAGGTCGCGGTCGACGGCAGCCGAGGCCTGTAGAGGTGGTCTTCGGCAGCGGGGGCTTTGCAGGAGGGGTGGGGGGCATCATGTGGAAGAGGAGGGGACTGCAGAGATGACTGTGAGGTGCTACGAGTGGAAGGGGAGGGGGCTACTGAGGTGACCCATGTCTTTGTAGGACGCGGGGGGGGCTTCGAGCATAAGGGGAGAAGGCCTGCATAGGTCGCGGTCGACGGTGGCAGGGGCTTTGCAGGAGGGTGGCAGGGGGGTTGGGGGGTGGTTTCGAGCGGAAGGGGATTGGGTTGCAAAGGTGCCACAGGGAAATGGAGAGGGCGTGAAACAGGGGAAGTTCCCCTGTGAACAGGGGAACTGTCCCTATTTGTTTTGCCAGTGTAAATTTTCAATTAATTAGTTCAAAAAAATTCTTCAAAAAATCAATAAAAATCACCATTACATTTGTAATGGGTGATTTATCAGTGAAAGTGTAAATATTTTTGCAATTTGAAGCATGGATAAAGGTGGATTGAGGAGAGAGAAAGTATTGCCAGAGAGAAGAGAATAACATGAAGGGAAAGAGAAAGTATTGCTAAGGCTATGGCTGCTGAAGGCGAGGGGCGGTGACTGAAGGCGAGGTGTAGTGCAGGCGTGCGGGGCTGCTAGAACTGCATGTGGTGCATGGTGCAGGCGCGCAAGGTTGCTGGAGCTGCAGGTGGTGCGCATGTGAGGGACACGGCTGTGGAGAGAGAATGGGATGGCATGATTTGCAAATAAGAATGAGCATCACGGATAATTTTATCTTTTTATAATGGAAACCGTCATATATAACGAACATCTGAAACGGAACATAACACAGGGTTATGTTATGTAAGGGTTAGGCATTACTCGGGGTTTCTCGTGTAATTCATGATTATGCAAGGTTATGATTGTAACTGCGAAATTACTCAGGGTTATGGGTGTAAAAATTTCATTTCGTTAATAGTTAAATAAAGGGAAGGTACAAGTTCTAAAAGTGGAAAAAATTACAAAAGTTCGGATGGGAAACAAGGCTTCCTTCTCCAGGGATAAAAGGACTTTAGGTTACTCATGATTAGACGGGGATAGAATCATCATTAACTTACTAGTTTCATTCTCATGTTTGTTAGATCATACTAAGTCCGAACGACATTTAGAAATGGAAACCTAATTCCAGTCAACATGAAAATTATCATTTCTAGCTACTACCCCCTAAGTATTGTGATTACATTCCTCCTGTATTGCTGTAAGCATATTCACTTAAAGCATGTTCGGTTGGGGAATAAGGAGTCAGGGTTGAGAGATAAGGTATCAGCTAGAGGGATGGAATAAGGGAGAATACAGTGGCATAAGGTGGAATAAGGGTAGTTAAGTGCTATTCTCCATTCGAGTGGCACATGAGAGATAAAGAATAAGGTTTGTAAGTCAGTTAAATCCGTTAGTTGCAATCACTCCGCTTCGCTCTGATGCATCATTGATCGACTTGTTAAAAATAATCAGTCACTGATAACGCAAAAAATACACAATTGCAGTTGAGAAATTTGTCTCTCTTTATTTAAACTTAGCACTCCATAATTCTATTCATATTAGCAAGTTGACCGTACAAGGTGGAGCATGAGTTCTACATCATGATATATTTATCATACATAGGTGTGTTGACAACATCATGTGTCGATGTTGATCCGTCAGTCAGGTGCACAATTAGTCGGTCCTTCTCCTGAATTAAGGGTTCAATTTCTTCTGGTTTCTTCAATTGTATTTTTTATTCACAATTTTCTCTCTCTTTTCGATAGCAGTATGATCACAATGGTCTTTTTGAAGTGATTCTGTCACATATTCATATCATTACTTGATACCTCTGAAAAAACATACATTGTGGATTTTATTAGCCAATTCAAAAAATGTCAGGATCTCTTGCATCTGAAAGGTATAAAGTGGATCGCCTTTAAACAAAAATAAAATAACATCCCTAACTTGCAAAATGCCGTCAATTTGCCCTGCATACAGACATTTCAACATATTACAAATTTAATCACCATAAAGATTGAATTCGGAATGATGTAATCAGAAGGAATATTTGTATAGTTCCGATCGAGGATGAGATGAGAGAAAACCGCTTAAGGTGGTTTGGCCATTTGCAAAGAAGGTTAGCTGATGCAAGGAGATGTGCTGGAATGTTGAGCGGGCTAAGAGAGAACGAGGAAGGCCCAAGAAGTGTTGGAACGAGACTATACGAAGGGATCTTAATTTTTTTGGATCTAAACCCGAGAATGACCTAAGATAGATCTGAACGGAGGCAAAGAATCCATGTAATCGATCCTGTTTGATGTAGAAAAAGACTTTGTTGTTGGTGTAATGTAATAACAAACACAAACAAAGAACAACGCATGCTGGAACCTACTTAAAACATGTAAATCGAAGAAACAAACGCCTATTACACTAATCATTAATACATCCATAAACTTCTGACAGATCAATTCATATGCATTTTTGCATAATAGTATTAGCAGGTAAGTCAGAAATCAAAATACAAACCCCGTCTAAGCAGATGTTAAATATTTGGAGTTTACATAGCAAGTCAAGGAAGCACATAACTATATCAAGATACCCTGCAAATTGTTGGTATCATCTCCACAAAAGGGATTGCTAGACAGATCTGTCCGGGATATGCACAATCAGGAGTATCCTCTAAAACTATCCTGCAGCAAAGATGGCGCAACAAATATACGTTCCCCACACGAGGACTCAATGGCAACAAAATGACAAGCAATCACAACAAGCAACCACACGAGACAAAGATTTTTACGTGGAAACTCTTACTCGATGTGAGTAAGGGAAAAACCACAGGGCAAGACCGGCAATCAATCCGCTACGGTCAAAATGAGCTAAATATTATTTCGGTTTTGTTGCCCAACAAAACTGAGATACAAGCCACACACACAATGATAGTTCTTCTACAAGAAACTATCTATGAGTATCCAAAATACCAAATGTGCTCAAAATCAACATAGATGGAGTGGCTTTCCTGTGGGCTCCCGGATGGAGACCCAAAACGGCTTCGGTTGATTGAGGTCGTCCCCTATGACCTTCTTGCTCCTAAGCCCGAGCTCGCCCAAACAGTGCTCTCCAAGCTCGAGCTGCAGCCCGCTGTCGATAAGAGAAGAGAGGAGGAACCCAGCTGCAACTTCCTTCTCTCTCGACCTCTCTCTCTCTCTCTCTCTCTCTCTCTCGCGTGGAGGAAGATGGGTTCAAAAACCCTTTTGCTGCACCCTCACGGCTAGGAGGAAGACGAGGGTTTCAAAACCCTTTGTTGATTCTGGAATCGGGTGGTAGAAAACGAATGGGGCTCCATGGAATTGGAGTTGCCGTAAGGAGGGCTCCCACTTGTGGAGAATTTCACAAGTGGCCCCCAAAGTTGGGACCGGATAAATTGCACCAAATGCCCAACAACCTCCCCCTCTGGTCCTAATGAGGAGGTGTCGACCAGTGATGGAGATCAAGTAGAAGTGACACCACTCAGCACTCTACAGAGTTGAAGCTTGTCACGAGTGGCTGCCTTGGTCAACATGTCTGACGGGTTCTCATCAGTGTGAATCTTCTTCAACATGAGGTGTTTCTGTTCAATTGCATCCCTCAGCCAATGGTATCTCACATCAATGTGTTTTGTTCGAGCATAGTGCATGGTACTCTTGCTCAAGTCTATAGCGCTCTGGCTATCATAAAACACAGCCAGCTCCCTGCCATCCAATCCAAACTCACCAAGAAAGCGTTGTAGCCACAACATTTCTTTCCCAGCCTCTGTTGCTGCAATGTATTCTGCCTCAGTAGTCGAGAGAGCAACACATTTCTGTAGCTTGGACTGCCATGATATGGCCCCCCCTTCAAATGTAAAAATGTAGCATGAGGTAGACTTTCTCTTGTCCATGTCACCTGCCATATCTGCATCAGTGTAGCCACAAAGTTTGGGATCTGACCTCCCAAACACAAAACACATACTTGAAGTCCCTCTCAAGTATCTCAAGATCCATTTCACTGCCTCCCAATGGTCCTTCCCCGGATTGGACATGAATTTGCTCACCACGCCCATTGCATGGGCTATGTCAGGTCTAGTGCAAACCATTGCATACATGAGGCTCCCAAATGCTGACTGGTATGGGATCTTGACCATCTCTGCTTTCTCCTCAGAAGTAAAAGGACATGACTCTTTGGTTAGCTTGAAATGAGAGGCTAAGGGCGTGTTGACAGGCTTGGCAGTCTTCATGTTGAACCGCTCCAACACGTGTTCAACATAGCTCTCCTGTGACAACCACAACATGCGCTTCTTCCTGTCCCTTGTAATCTGCATCCTAAGGATGTGACTTGCCTTTCCCATATCTTTCATCTCAAACTCTTTGGAGAGTTCTCTCTTGAGCTTTGCAATCAAGTTGGAATCATGACCTACAATCAACATATCATCCACATAGATTAAAAGAATGATGAATATATCATTGGAAAGGCAACGAACATAAACACATGGGTCGGTTTGAGTCCTCTTGAAGCCATGCTTTCCATGAAAGCATCAAACTTCAAGTACCACTGTCTCGGGGATTGCTTCAAGCCATAAAGACTCTTCCTTAACCTGCAACCCATGTGCTCTTTCCCTTTCTCTTGAAAATCCTGTGGCTGCTCCATAGATCTCTTCTTTCAAATCACCGTGAAGAAACGTCGTCTTCACATCCATCTGCTCCAGCTCAAGGTAAATGCTTGCAACAAGTCCTAGCACCATTCTCACTGAATTCATCTTCATCACTTGGGAGAAGATCTCATCATTTCCACTCCTTCCTTCTGGCGGAACCCTTTCACCACCAATCTGGTCTTGTAATTCACCTGCCTGCTGTTGTCATCTGATTTCAGCTTGTAGACCCATTTATTCTTCAAGGCTCTCTTCCCTTTTGGAAGATCAACAAGATCATACGTGTTGTTTTTCTTGAGAGATAACATCTCTCCATTCATTGCATTGCGCCAATGATCCTTGTCCTTATGCATCTGTTCCTCCTCAAAGATGTATGACTCGCCTGCATCTGTGAGCATCACATACTTGGAAGTGGGGTAACAGGATGATGGCTGGCGTGTCCTCTCAGATCTCCTGACCTGAGGCTCTGTTGTATCTGCATGTGGATGAGGTTGCTCCCCCTGCCCCAAGTCCCCTGGACCTGCATCAATGGGATCTGCATCTGGCTCGTACTGCTCCAGTTGTCCATACTCTCCACATGTACCCTGTACTGGAAAGGGCTCAGTGTCCTCATCACTGTTATCATCCATGGAGATCTCATCTCCACTCTCATTGGTGTCCTCAACTAATGTCTGGTTCTCATAGAAAATCACATCCCTGTGTCTGGTGACTGTCTTCTTCCTTGGATCTCAAAGACGGTATCCAAACTCATGATCTCCATAGCCAAGAAAGATACAAGGCACTGCCTTGTCAACCAACTTCTTCCTCTGCTCCTTGGGTACCAACGCATAGGCCTTGCATCTAAACACCCACAAATGAGCATATGAGGGGTCCTTCCCTGTCCAAACAAACTCTGGAATCTGAAAACCCAAAGGAACTGATAGAGATCGGTTGATCAAGTAACAAGCAGTACGAACCTCCTCAGCCCAAAAGGTCTTGGCCAACTTCGTTATCTTCAGCATGCAGCAAACTCTCTCAACAATGGTCTTGTTCATCCTCTCAGCAAGACCATTATGCTGGGGTGTGCATGGCTCTGTCCTCTCATGCCCGATGTCGTGCTCTACACAGTAGTCCTGAAAGCTATGGGAGGTGTACTCTTCCCCATTGTCTGTGCGTAGACACTTCAACAATTCCCCTGTCTCATGCTCAACCATGGCATAGAATTTCTTGAAGCAATCAAACACCTGATCCTTCAATCACAGCAGATACACCCACACCTTCCTAGATGCATCATCAATGAAGGTGACAAAATACATGTTGCCTCCCAAGGAGGTTGTGTCCATAGGACCACAAACACCAAAATGAACCAACTGTAGAAGGTCTCACTTCATCTTGGATCTGGCTGTGTATGACGCACTTCTGCTCTTCCCAACCTCACATGCATCACAAGGAGACAAAGTGATGTCATTGTGGTAGGGGATCAACTCTCTTTTGCTAAGAAGTTGCAAGCCCTTTTGGCTCATGTGGCCAAGTCGACGATGCCACAAATATGATGTATCCACCTCGCTAGCATGCAAACTTTCATCCATGACCTTCACTCTAGTCATATAGAGTGTACAACACAAACTACCTCCCGCCATGATGAGAGAACCTTTGCTAATCTTGCACTTGTTGTCGCCGAATTTCAGATGGTAGACTTCATTATCTAGCTGTGAACCAGATATAAGGCTAAGCTGCACATCAAGAACATGTCTCACATTCTGGAGAATCATTGAGCACCCAACATCCGTCTGAATTGAGATAGTTCCCATGCCCACGATCTTAGAGTAACTTTCATTACCCATCAAGACTCGCCCATAATCACCCCTAGTGTAAGTGGTGAAGAACTCCTTGTGTGGAGTCACATGATAGGAGGCGGCCGTGTCAACGAGCCACTCTAAATCACTCCCTATATGCAAGCACTGATCCTGGATGGTGAGAATCACCTCATCTGCACTTTAATCTGCCACAACTGCAGCTACATTCCCATCCTTCCGCTTTCTGATCTTTCTTGGTTTCAGCTTGTTCTCTCTCCAAATCCCGCAATCTCTCTTCCAGTGACCAGGTTTCTGGCAATGGTGACACTTTTCTCTGCCCTTGGACTTATATCTGGATTTCTGCCTCTCCTATGACTGCCCTCTGCTACTGGATCTTCCTCTCCTCTCAACTGTATACACATGTGAAGAGGAGATGCCTCTCCGGATGAGCGATGTCTAATCTCCTCATTGAGGAGACTGCCCTTGACCATAGCCATGATCAACTTGTTATCCTTCGCAGAGTTGCTTATGGTGACTAGTAGAGTCTCTCAACTGTCCAGCAGTGAACCCAATAAGAGAAGTGCCTGCAACTCGTCATCAAGTATCAAACTCATGGAAGTCAACTGGTTGATGATGCTTTGGAAATTATTCAGATGCTCTTCCACTTTGGTCGTGTCCCTGTGTTTCAGGTTCACAAGCTTTCTAATCAAGAAAACCTTGTTGATTGCGGTCTTTTGGTCATAGAGTTCGGACAACTTGTCACACAACTCCTTTGCATTTGTCTCCTCAGCAACATGATGGAAAACCGACATGTCAAGCCATTTATGAATGGTCCCAATGGCCTTTCGGTTCAACTTTGTCCACTCACTTGCGGACATGTTCTCCAGCTTGGCGCTCTCCCCTCTACGGGATCGTGGAGCTCTTTGCAATACAGGATGTCTTCCATCTTGGCTTTCCAAATATGTCATTTGCTACTTGTGAACTTAATCATAGTGCCTTCATCATCTTGTCTATTTTGCTCAACCCGAGCTCTGATACCACTTGTTGGGGATATGACACAACCAGGAGTATCCCCTATAATTTGTCCTGCAGCAAAGATGGCGCAACAAATATATGTTTCCCACATGGAAACTCAATGGCAACAAAATGACAGCAATCATAAGAAAGCACAACAAGCAACCACACGAGATAAAGATTTTTAGGTGAAACCCTTACTCGATGTGAGTAAGGGAAAAACCACGAGGCAAGACCGGCAACCAATCTGCTACAGTCAAAATGAGCCAAATGTTCTTTCGATTTTGTGCCCACAAAACCGAGATACAAGTCACGCGCACAATGATAGTTCTTATACAAGAAACTAAGTATCTATGAGTATCCAAAATACCAAATATGCTCAAAATCAAGATAGATGGAGTGGCTTTCCCTGTGGGCTCCCGGATGGAGACCCAAAATGACTTCAGCTCCCTGAGGTCGTCCCCTACACCTTCTTGCTCCCAAGCCCGAGCTCGCCCAAACGGTGCTCTCCAAGCCCAGCTGCAGCCCGTTGTCGACAAGAGAAGAGAGGAGGAGCCCGGTTGCAACTTCCTTCTCTCCCGACCTCTCTCTCGCGCATAGAGAAGATGGGTTCAAAAATACTTTTGTTGCACCCTCACGGCTAGGAGGAAGAAGAGGGGTTTCAAAACCCCTTGTTGATTCAGGAATCGGGTGGCAGAAAATGAATGGGGCTCCCTGGAATTGGAGTTGCCGTAAGGAGGGCTCCCACTTGCGGAGAAATTTCACAAGTAGCCCCCAAAGTTGGGACCGGATAAATTGCACCAAATACCCAACAAGATCCATCTGATTGCTACCATTACAAGCACCTATACTCCTCAGACGAATTGTTGATCAATGACTTGTGGATGTGAGGAATAACACCACCAGCAGCAATGATGCCCTTGATGAGAGTATCGAGATCTTCATCCCCACGAATCGCCAGCTACTAGGTGCCTCAAGGTGATACGGCTTCACCTTCAGATCATTGTTCGCATTCCCAACAAGCTCCAGCACATCGGCCGTCAGATACTCCAACATCATGTAGAGTACACTGGTGCTGCTCCGACGTTCCCATTAGCCACAATCCTCAACTTTAGCGGACGGTGGATCCCCCGACAGCAAACTAAAATGAAGAGACACCAAATAACAAAATTTAGCAAAAAATTTAAGACATTCACTATTTTCCACACAAAGATCGTATCAAAGATTCCAAGAGCCGTGTTCGGTACTACAAATTTGCAGGATATGAATACCCAAGTGCCGAAACTTACCAAGAATCAGAAATGCGCTACCTTTCTTCTAGAAATCGACAAAGAACATCAAAAGATCTATTGGGTACTCCGAGAAATTAGAGAACGGGGCAAGGTCAAAGTTTTTACCTGTAACCGAACGCGAGAGGTAACGGGGGATGGGCTTCTTCTTGTCCTTCTCCTTGTTGGTGAGGGTGCTCTTGCGGTGACAAGACCTTTCCCACCTTTCCTCTCCATTACTTGACTAGGTGGGAGGGATCGCACAAAAGCATCAGGAAGAAGGGGAGGAACAGAGAGCACAGCCCTGGATTGGTGGGAGAGAACAAAGAAGAGGGAGCATCGTGAGAGAGAGGGAAGGGTGATGGTGGGAGGAAGAGGTTGGTGAGCTTAGCATGGATCTGTCCCTGTAGTAACCGCTTGAACCGCTCGATCGTGATCGAGCGGTTCACACGATTTTGTACGGCACGGGTCAACAAAAAATGTGAAATTGTGTGAACCGCTCTATCACGATCGAGCGGCTTAAGGGGGTGTTGCAGAATCTGCTGCACTGTCTGCTGCAACGGACGACCGTTCCCTGTTGAGGTGAGGTGGAATAAGTGAATCCCTCTATTCAAGAACGGAGCATGTGTGTGGTCTCCGAGACTTTTTATGAGGGGAAATGGTGAGCAGAAGAAGAGAGGGGAATAATGTCCTTATTCTTGAACCTATTCCAAACATTGGGGTTCACAACATGTTGGATATGCTACCATTATCTGTTTTAAAATAGGAATATCCATACACATATACAAATATTTATCGTTATTCTTAAAAACAAATGCATATAAAACAGATGTCAATCAAATACAACGAATATAAAAGATACTTTGTAGATTAGCTTAAATAAACATGTATAATGTGTCTTACTCATGATACAAGTTTATCAAATATATTTAATTTATAACAATTACATCATACATCGTTAAATATAAATTTATAGTTATTTTCTAAAACAGATTTATAGATATGATACATATTTTACGGATATCAAAGTGATATTGTCCATTTTTGTTTTGAAAGACTAGGATGCATATGTAAAATATGTATAACATGGATATGGTAATGAATGTATCAATATGTTTTCATGTAAAGTTGATAGCCGGTTAAAATATATATTTTTATAATAGTTATATAAAATCATGATTCCAAATGAATTTATTGTTATTATTAAAACATGTATGCATATATTAACGGATATGGAAGTAACAACTCAATTTTTAAATAGACGTGGATATATGAAATATATTTGGTAGCGGATCTGATACAAATGTATCAATATTCGTTTGTATATTAAAGTTGGTATATATGATATCTAGATGAGATAAATATATAAGATATATCTTTTCGTTACTGTGATATAAATGGTATTTTTACCCGACATACCCTATAAACTTTTTAAATTACCTTTGTGACATTTTGCATAACGTAATTACCTCATCAACCCTTTAAATTATCCCAAGAACCCTCACGAGCTTCAAATAGAGTAACCGCAGGGTTCATGGGGTAAGAGTTGGCAAATTTACGTGGTTGAGGGAGGAATTATGTTGTTCCAAAGGTCGTGGAGATAATTGACAAAGTTTATAGGGTCTGCCGGGTAAAAATCCCTATATAAATATGCTTACAAATAAAATTATAACTATTTTTAAAACAAGTATATAGATATCAAAATAGATATTTATAGATAAGTATCTATGCATCTAAAGTGGATATATATAAAGATGACAATATATATAAGGAAAACTTCAAATGAGATAACGCATTTTCTGGAGATTCTAAGGGGGTGCCTTTGGTTGGATGGAAGGATGTAGTTCTTTTAGAGAATGATGGTGGGTTAGGTGTTCTTGATCTTGATGCAATGAGCAAGGCCCTACTAGCAAAATGGGTAGTCTGTATTTGGGGCAATGACTCTGATCTTCTCTATGCTTTGTTGCGAAAGATCTATAGGGTTTCAGGGGCCCTCTACTAGAGACCTAGCCATGTGTTTATGCCCTAGGGGTGTGTTCCATCCTTCCTCAGATTTCATCATATTTGCGACCATGTCTTGGAGAAGAAGATGCCTTTCATTTTTGGACTGACGATTGGTCGGGCCTTGGGACTCTTTGTGACCATTTTTCAAGGCTATTTGGGTTGGCTGAGAGTCAAAGATTGTAGGTGTGCGAGGCTTGGAATTGCAATGCTTGGTCACCTACATTTCGATCAGAGTTATTTGAAGAGAAAATAAAAGACTTTCTTAGTTTTAGAGAGATGCTCTCTTGGGCGGGAATCTCATTGGCAGGACACGACCATTGGGCATGGTCGGATGGTTAATTCCAGGTAAAGAAGGCACATAAAGTTCTATATACATCTTTTGTCTTTGATATTTGATCCATGGATCGCTATGCCAACCTTGGGTCAGATCTGGAGATGGAAGATCCCACGGCAAGTCAAAATATTCATGTGGCTGATGGGCAGAGGGCGGTTGTTGGCTAGTGCTCGGAGGGCCTGATTGTTCCATGATTCTGATGATTTGTGCCAACGTTGCTCCAATGATGTCGATGATATTGACCATCTTTTTTTTTAAATGCCCGATGTCAAAGGAGGTTTGGAGGGGGTTAGCCCTTATTGGGGTCGCAGCGGAGAACTTCATTCTTACTGGAATTTTGTTGACGTGTCGGGAAATGACAAGACATCTGTCAAAGTTCTGACAATCACAAGCATCTGGACATTTGGCTAGTGAGGAATGGGATATTATTTAGGAGAGAGAGATATTATCTAGAAAATGTGGTACAACATGTCAGAATACTCCAAGATTCTTGACCTACAGCTTTGCATCATTTTATAATTATGACTTTTAACTAGTGAATATAAAGTTTTTGGATGCTTGTCTCTACAGCTTTGCATCATTTTTTCCTTTAAAAAAAACATTCCCTTATTTTTAGAAAGCCATCAATTTTGTCCATTGGATCTTTGATAAATGGTTGTTACTAAAACTCCCATTTTCAACCAAAACCACCTCGAAAGCAGCACTGTCATTTCTATTTCTAGAATGCATGTAATTTATCAAAATTAATATGCCTATACTCCCGGATTTCGTTGTACCATGCCAATTTGAACATTTTCTTGGAGATTGACATTCAATTGAATGAGAACAACAAAACAGCGTCAAATAATTCAAAGCAAGAAACGTATTTGTCTGTACGTTTTGTTACTCTAGTTCTGAATCAAGGACGATTCATCTTCATCGATTGATACATCTATTCCTTGCCCAAGTAGTTCTAATGTTCATGATATTATTCAAGTATGCATATTTTTATAGTGCTTGTTTGTAATATTCAATCCATTCTGAATATGATTTCCTAACTTAATATTTAGATATTAAATGATGAACCACTCGATTCAAAATGACACTACAATGAAAACAAGTTGTGCCTACAGAACTATATCCACGGATGTGGGGCTTGTGATCACAGAACTAGGTTGTGGCCACAACATGTCATGACCAGTAGTCGTAGCTAAAAGTCTCGTCGCGAGGGTTCTCTAACCACGAATATGTCGTGGCCACTACAAGTGACAACAGAATTGTCGTGGCCACAACTCTTGTATGGAGACTTTGGCCACGGAATTGTAGCTACGAGAAACAAGTGGCCACGGAATTATCGTGACCACAAGTTTTCGTAGCCACATTCCGTGACTACAACTCATTTTTTTTTGTAATGTGATGTCATGTGATTTCATTGATTTAGGTACCATTTTGTCCTTTAGATTTGCAATATTAACCTTTTAGAAAAATATCTGGTATCCATGCACATTTTATGGATTCATAAAACCATTGATCATGTGTGTCACTATTTTTTATGTTATTTAGATAAGCAATATTAAGTTCTTATTTCATGCATATTCTAAATCAGCAAATCACACATTTATTTCTCATATTTTACCAAGAATGCTTAAATTTTACACTACCGCTCTACTGATTACAATTTCACACTGTTAAAGTCAATTCGCATGCATCCATGGTACGTGTAATAAACATACAATATATATTCATATTATGCACTATCAGAACATTAGCTTATTCACATTGTTGCTAATCACCGCAAGTATACCTAATTTTGACCAGGAGTTTACATCAAACTAATATAATTTAATGTGACTATTCCTACTTTACATTAAGAGTCCGGTTCATACAAATATCATAACCAACATTGCTTAATTTTTCAATGCATTACATATATCTATCGAATTATATAATATAAAAAAATTAATCACTAAATATCGAATCTTTTTAAACACCTTTTAGCTCCCCCATCAGCAAGCGAGATCGACGTTCAGTACCCCTAATCTCTATTCCCCCTCCTAATCTTCTCCCTCTTCTTCTTTGTTTTCTTCTCCCCCATCAGCTGGCGAGTTCGACGTACAGGCGAGATCGTCTGCTACTCACCACCGTTCTATCTCTACTTTGATCCCATTTCCTTCCAACCCGACTCCGGTCACGAACGACATCTTCACCTTCGAACCCCCACGTTTCCCTTCTAACTTTGTATAGCCCACACCCCCCCCCCCCCCCCAACTCCGATGAATCCATCTCCGGAGATTAGCTCTTGCCCTCCGCGTTCGGAAAAGAGCTCCACCCACTTTCTTCCCTCTGTGTTTAAAGGCCGACCAAGAATCCAATCCTCGACTCCTTATTCATGTTTCCAGGTCGCCGGTGACGCTACCTGAAGCCTTCATCAGCAGCAGCAAGACGTCGACGATCGCCGGAGGAAACGTCCGCAGTAGAGCTACCTTCGGTCGGAGGAGGAGACGAACCAGTGCCCTACAGACACCGTTCGATCACGAACGCTGATGTATATCAACCGTTGATACGAGCTCTCAATGTCCACCGTCAATTCCACCATTAAGACCTGATCCTGTCCGTCGAAGCCTTGGCCAACCTACGCCGTTTGATCGACATCCTCAGAAGCTACTAATGCCACACGTGGCGTTTCGTACCCTTAGATCGGGCAGAAGCACCCCCATTCTCAGCTGCAAGATCGAAGGCCCTAACACGTGTATGCCTAAATTTGGGTATACCCCTCGCTGCCTCAGACATTCACAGAGATACACCTGCTCTCTGGCAGATTGCACAAGTTAGTTGAATTTTTATTCAATTACTTTTTTTTGCATTTATACCCTTGCAAAATTTGCTAAATAACTTGCAAACGACTCATAATAAAAATACAAATATTATATCATTGTGTAGCTCTAGTAATTCTCTTTGATTTGGCATATTGGGGAGATAATTTGAGCTAAATCGAATTATTTGATGAATTTTTAAGGGAAACATTGATTCTCATCTTCCTTTTTGAATTGGGATTTGTGTAAAAATGTTCATTGTGAAGCTCTTGAGACAATGAAGCTTTTGGCACTTAATTTTCGGAAAGTCATTGAATATTTTGCTCTAATTAAATTATTCCTTGTATTTATTGTTTGATTTTTATAAGACGCATATTATATTAAATAATAAAATTAAAAATTATGCAAGATACCTCATTCAATGTTCTATATTGTTGAGAAATTTATTAAATTGATTTTCTCTGTTCAAAAGTTGAAATACATTAAATCAAGGTTCTCTACCTATTACATTTTTAGTTTATTCATATTAGTTCCAAACATTCCAAAAAAATATAATATCTTAATTCATCATAATTTGCATACCATAGTTACAGTTTTTTAAAATAGTGCATTTGCATCCTTAAATTTTAACAATATAAAAAATAAATATTGTACTATATTTGTTGGGAAAAATGATCAAGTTGTTTATTACATAAGCCCTAGGCTCTCTTATATAGGAGAGTAGCCTATGGGTAAATTACATAAAGCATACAACTGAAAATAAAAAATAACGAAGAGGTACAGGCACTACTCTATATGCGTCAACACTCCCCCTCAAGATGGAGCATAGATATCAATCATGCTCAGCTTGGACGCACACTTCTGGAATGGGCCTCGAAGTAAGCCTTGGTAAATATATCAGCAGTTTGATTCTCTGAGGTGACATGAGATGTAGCAATGAACCCCTTCTGAATCATGTCACGTATGTAGTGACAGTCAACCTCAATATGCTTGGTCCTCTCATGGAATGCTGGGTTGTTTGCAATGAACAAGGCTGCCTGATTATCACATTCCAACTTCATAGGAAGCGGTATATCAAGACATAGATCTGTAAGTAGAGCTTTCACCCACATCATTTCTGTGCTAGCATGGGCCATAGCCCTGTATTCAGATTCAGCACTGGATCTAGCTACCATTGTCTGTTTCTTGCTCCTCCACGAGACTAGAGCATCTCCAACATAGACTGCAAATCCTGAGGTGGACTTCCTGTCCTTGGGGCATCCTGCATAGTCTGCATCAGCACACGCTGTGATAGAGATCTCATTTCCCTTCTTAAATAGCAAGCCTGCACCTGGAGATGATTTTAGATATCTCAGAATCATGTGTATTGCATCCATATGGACCTGACGTGGTTGCTCCATGAACTGGCCCACGCGACTCACTGCAAAAGATATATCAGGTCTAGTGATCGTGACATACAGTAGTTTGCCTACCAGTTCTCTGTACCTTCTCCTGTCCACCTCCTCTGTGTCATCATCATAGAGCTTCATGCTGGGATCCATTGGTGTCATAGCAGGCCGACACCCAAGCATACATGTTTCACTCAACAGATCTGTAACATATTTCCTCTGCGACATTACTAATCCATATGGATTTCTAGCGAACTCCAGCCCCAGAAAATATCTAAGGACTCTCAGGTTCTTGGTGACAAATTCAGTTCCCAGTTTTTTCTTTCGCCTGCTTTATGCCCTGCTCATCATCTCCTGTAATCAAGATGTCATCTATATAAACCATGATTACAATGATACCTCTAGCAGTCTTCTGTACAAACAAGGAATGATCAGCATTGGAGCGTTTGTATCCTTGTTTCTCGAAGAGATCTGAGAGCTTCTGAAACCATGCTCTGGGGCTCTGCTTAAGACCATAGATAACCTTATGTAACCTGCATACCTTGGAACACTCCCCCTCAACAGCAAAACCAGGTGGTTGTTGCATATAAACTTCTTCCTGCAAATCTCCATATAGGAATGCATTCTTCACGTACAGCTGATGGAGCGGCCAGTCTCTAGCAACTGCAACTGACAACAAGATCCGTAGAGTGGAATGACATGCCACAGGCGAGAATGTGTCAAGGTAATCCACCCCGTATGTCTGTGTAAAGCCACGTGCAACAAGATGCGCCTTGTACCTGTCAATAGAGCCATCTGCATTGTGCTTCACTGTAAACACCCACTTGCAGCTCACCGGGTTCACATCTGGTGGTATAGGAACCAAACTCCAAGTTCCTCTGGACTGAAGTGCCGCCATTTCTTCCTCCATTGCTAGCCACCATCTACTATCCTGCAGAGCATCTTGATGATTCCGTGGAATATCTACAGCTGACAGTGCCACAACAAATGACCTGAAATCTCCAGATAGCCTCTCAAAAGACACGGATGCTGATAATGGGTATGTAACACAGCTCCTCTTCGACTTGCGTAGAGCAATGGGAACATCTAAATCAGTTGTAGTCTCATCTGGCTCCTGCACCATATCCTGCTCAGAAATGTCGTCAGATCCATCAACAGTAATATTTTCATTACATACCATAGGCGAGATAGTAGACGAGTCATGACCATGAGCGGGAGGAGGCCTGCGGGTATAATGGAACGGTAGCGGTGAAATATGTGGTGGTGGTGGTGGTGGTGACGGCATCTGAGGTGGTGGTGGTGGTGGTGACGGCATCTGAGGTGGTGGTGGCATATATATGGCATCAATAGATAGAGGTGGTAGTTGCTTGTCTCCTGAGGATGAAAAGTACATAACAGATTCAAAAAATGTAACATCTGCACTAATCATATACCGCCGACGCAGAGGATCAAAGCATTTGTACCCCTTTTGAGTTCTGGAGTACCCAACAAAAACACATTTGACAGCCCTAGGAGAGAGCTTGTCAGTACCAGGCGACAACTGATGGACAAATGCAACCGACCCAAACACACGAGGAGTAAGAGTAAACAGATCCTTGCCAGGATGAATAAGGGAAAATGGAATCTATTCATTCAAGATAGAAGAAGGCATACGATTGATTAGGTAACATGCAGTGAGAACTGCATCACCCCAGTAGGAGTAGGGAACATGACTCTGTATAAGGATTGATCTTGTGACATCAAGAAGGTGACGGTGTTTCCTTTCAGCAATTCCGTTCTGTTGAGATGTATGAGAACAAGACGTTTGATGAACAATCCCTTTTGAGGAGTAATAATTGTCAAGAACATTGGTGCACAATTCTAAAGCATTATCACTTCTCACAAACTTCACAGATGTGGAGAACACATTTTGTATTTCATTCAGAAAATGGATAATGATATTTCCTGCTTCAGATTTATTTTTCATCAGAAACACCCATGACACTCTAGAAAAATCATCCAC